>JAWWEW010000069.1:5036448-5058501 GCA_035583185.1 Anabacerthia variegaticeps
GCAGCGATGGAGCGGAGGAGGGGGCGGCGTGGGGGGCGATGGGGAGGCCGCGGGACGCTGGGGGGGGTCCCGGGGGATCGGGAGCGGGGAGGGGGGTGGGTTAGGGTTGGGGGGGGGCTGGAGGGGTGTCTGTGAGCGCAAGTACCGGGGGGTTCCCCCCACCCCGTTCCCGGAGAAGGCGCCCAGCGTGGGCGGATGCGGAGCCGGGGCGGGGGGGCCCGAGCGGGGGGGCCGTGGGAAGGTGCGAGCGGCCCGGAGGGGTCCCGGGGGGCGTTCAGGGGGTCCGATCCCCCCACCCCACCCCGAACCAGCGTGGGGGCTGCAGAGACCCCCAGGGATGGGGCGGCGCAGGGACCCCCGGAGCGGGGAGGGGGGGCTGGAGCAGGGTGAGGAGGGTCCTGAGCAGTGGGAGGGGAAGGGTTTGGAGGGAGAAGAGACCCCCGTGCAAGGGAGTGGTCTCGGGGAGCACGGATGGGGCAGCTCCAGCCGGGGGATCCCGCGGTGGGGAATCCCGGGGTGGACCCGCGGGGGCCGGGGCAGGAGCGGAGGGAAAAGGGGAGGCCCGGGGAGGACCTCGGCGGGAGCCAGGGAGTGTCTGGAGCGGGTGGGGAGGAGCTGGGGCCTGGAGCGGGGCCGGGTCCTCCCCCCCTGTCCCGCTGCCAGCTCCCCTTTGGCAGCGCCCGCCGCCTCCCACAGCCCTGCCCCGCCGAGCCTGGAGCACATGGTGCCCCCCAGAGCCGGGCTGCCACGTGCCCCCGGGCCCCCTGCCCCCCGGGCCCCTTCCTCCTGCCCCACAATGTCCCTGACCGCCGCCCCCCTCCCGCGCAGACCAGGAGAGCACCGAGGAGATGTCGGCTGTGAAGCCCGACAAGGGCGAAGGCGACGCCAGCAGCACCAGCAGCGCCGGCGGTGGGGAGGCCCAGGTGAGTGCGGGCAGGATCGGCCCCTGCTCGCCCTGCGGCACTCGTGGCAAAGTCCAGGGCCGGGCTGAGGTGTTTGCTGGGCCCAGCCGAGCGTGGCGCCGGGGGAGGAAGAGGACGAGGGTGAGCGCTGCCAAGCCGGCGCCCCCTGGGGCTTCCCCTCTTGCCCGGCTCTCTTCGCAAACACGCAGTTCCCCTGCGCCCAGGAACACCGCAGCACCCCTGGCCCTTCTCCAGGTCGGAGTGCCCGGGGAAGGACCGTCCTGCCCGGGAATTTGTGCTGCTACGGGGAGATTTCCCAACTGTGGGCTGGAGGAGCCGACTTCTCTTGCCTTTCCCAGGCAGACTCCCTCCCCTTTCCTCCCTCCCAGAGGGCTTTTCCCTGTGGGTTCAGGCTGTCCCGGCCTGACAGCCCTGTGCCTGGCAGTTGTATTTTTCCGGCTATGGGTGGGTTCACTCAGGAAGGAGTGTTTATCTTTTCTGAGTACGCTCCTCCCTGCTTTTTCTTTTAAGTTTTTTTTTTTTGTTTCCCTTTTTTTTTCTCTGTAACTTTGGGCCTGCCCCTCGTGCCGCCTCCTGCCTCTGTTTAACTCCTCCTCTCCTTCCCAGGAGTCACAGCCTTCCCCGCTGGCCCTGCTGGCAGCCACCTGCAGCCGGATCGAGTCTCCCAATGAGAACTCCAACAGCTCCCAGGGCCAGCAAGGCGGGAGTGGGGAGCTGGACCTGAACGCGGCTGCTGCACAGATCGCCCAGTCTGCCAACGGCTGGCAGATCATCTCTGCTGGCTCCAGCACACCCACGGGCTCCAAGGAGCCGGGCAGCAACGGCAGCAATGGCAATGGAGATGCCTCCAAGAGCCGCCCCGTGAGCACAGGGCCGTACGTGGTCACCTCAGCCTCGGGGCTGCAGAACCAGCAGGTGCTGACGGGCCTGCCAGGGGTTATCCCGAACATCCAGTACCAGGTGATTCCCCAGTTCCAGACCATTGACGGGCAGCAGCTGCAGTTTACTACCACCCCTGCCCAGGTCAACGTGCAGCAGGATGCCTCGGGGCAGCTCCAGATCATCCCCGGCTCCAACCAGCAGATCATCACGAGCCGCGCGGGCAGCAGCAACCTCATCGCCATGCCCAACCTGCTGCAGCAGGCAGTGCCCATCCAGGGCGTGGGCCTGGCCAACAACAGCCTCTCTGGGCAGACCCAGTACGTGGCCAACGTGCCCGTGGCCCTGAATGGCAACATCACCTTGCTGCCGGTCAACAGCGTGGCCGCCACGCTGGCGCCCACGTCCCAGACGGGCACCCTGACCAGTTCGGGCTCCCCGGACAACAGCTCCCAGCCAGCCACCTCGGGTGCCACCAGCAGCTCTGCCAGCACACCCTCATCCCAGGCCAGCTCTGGCGCCTTCTTCACCAATGCCAACAGCTACTCCACCACCACCACCACCAGTAACGTGGGGGTCGTGAATTTCTCCACCAGCGCGACGGTGGGAACCAATGTGCAGGCACAGACGCCCCAGAGGGCTAGCAGTGTCCCAAGCTCGGACTCTCTGCAGAGCCCGGTGTCCGGGGTGGCTCTGCAGCCAGGGCAGCAGAAGGAGGGGGATCAGAGTCAGCAGTCGCAGCAGCAACAGCAGCAGCAGATCCTGATCCAGCCACAGCTGGTCCAAGGAGGGCAGACAATCCAGGCCCTCCAGACCACCCCGCTCTCCAGCCAGACCTTTACTACTCAAGCCATCTCCCAGGACACCCTGCAGAACCTGCAGCTCCAAGCTGTCCCCAACTCCAGCCCCATCATCATCCGCACGCCCACAGTGGGTCCCAACGGGCAGGTGAGCTGGCAGACCATCCAGCTCCAGAACCTGCAGGTGCAGAACCCCCAGGCCCAGACAATCACCTTGGCCCCCATGCAGGGAGTGTCGCTGGGGCAGACGAGCAGCACCAGCACCACGCTGACCCCCATCGCCTCCCTGCCCAGCGGCACCGTCACCGTCAACGCTGCCCAGCTCTCCTCCGTGCCGGGCCTCCAGACTATTAACCTCAGTGCCTTGGGAGCATCCGGGATCCAGGTGCACCAGCTGCAGGGGCTGCCCCTGGCCATTGCCAACACCCCCGGTGAGTGCTTTGGGCTCGGTTCCTGTTTTGTAGCTAGGCAGAGGAAGTCAAAGGCAAAGCACCGTCACCCGGCCGAGCGCAGCCAGAGCTGTGCTGGGGGTGGTTGGTGCCAAACGGAGCTGGCAACTGGTCTGGTGCTTATGCTGGCCCTCAGGAGGGAGTATGAAAGCTCTGTTGATCACCAGAAGACAGTAAAACTCTTTTTGGGGAGTTTCTGGGCTAATTAATTAACTCTTGGGTGGCTGATTGAGTGAAATGAAAGTGAGGAGATGGCTGTGAGGGGGAGGGTGGGGGACAAGGGTGACATGCAGTTCTGTGAGGCCACTGTCCTGCCCTGATGACCATCCAGGGGGTCTCAGATCAGGGCTGGGGGGAGGACCTGAGCCTGCAGAAAGAGTCCTGGCCATAGAAAGCTCAGGATTGACTGAAAACCCTGTCAAAACAAACACAGTCACGAAGTTGGGGGGGAATTTCCTTGCAGGGGTGGAAGAAAGGGCTTGTTAAGTGTCTGGGTGCTGCTGCAGGACACTGTGACCTCATTGTGACTCAGACGGTCCCATGGGCACAGGGCACCCAGGTCAGATAGCCCTGGATCTGTCCCACCATCTCTCAGAGCCCAGGAAGGGGGGATATGTGGGCGTGGGGAATGAGCTGGAGGCTGCTTGGCTTCTCTTGGAGGGGCTGTGCCTGGAGTACGAGAGGCTATGAGCTCCCTCCTCGGAAGGAATCAGTTCTGGGAAGGCTCTCTGCTTGCTTTTCCACTGTTTTCCTTGGGTTTTTTTTTTTTGTTCTGGCTCTGGCTAAAAGGGCTATTGCTGGATTTAGTCACAGTTGAGAGGCAGCAGAAAATGTTGCTCAATCCAACCCGTGCTCCCCTCTCGCGAGAGGCGGTGGCCGCTCTCCCGGGGTTGTTTTGCAGCATTATTTTGGGCTGTTGCTACAGCAGCTTGGCTCACAGGCATCCACGGGTTACTACAGCCCCGGCTGCCGTCGGGATTAGCCTGATCCTTGGATTTCCCTGAGCAGAGACACCCATGGGGGCTCGGGCACGCATGGTTTTCCACACGGAGAGGGTGTTACACGCACGGTCTCTTTGATCCACGGAGATGCAGGGCAGTGGGGAGTCCCTGCGTGGTCCCTCCTCCCCAACCCCCGTGCCTGGGGCTGCTCACGCCAAGGCCGAGCTTGTTCCTTGTTTTGAAGGCGCTGGAGAAACGCATGGGCGAGTCCCAGTTCCTGTATTCGTGCCTGGCTCTGCCCTCGGAGGTGGGACAGGGAGGAACAGGGAGGAACGTTCTAGAGACCACCCATCTCACACGCTCACGCTGGGGAGCCACTGCCTCCTCCTCCTTCTCCTCCTCCCCTCCTCCTCTTGAGTTCAGCAGCGTATTCAGCTCTTGATCTGCGGTGACGAATTCCCTGCCTGGCTCTGCCCCAGCCCCGAGGACATGACGCTGACGCTCCGCCGTGACATTTGAAAAGCTGGGGCAGGGTTCCAAGCGTTTTTGGGGAGACCCAGCTCAGTGGAATGGTCCAGGAGGCTCCTGGAATAACATGGCAAAAGCTGTGGCCAGGACAAGCTTCCTGGCGCTGATCCAGTGACAGGATTTACATGGTTTGACTCCGGGCAGGAGAAGTTTTTCTCCACCCGGGTCTGTCAGACGTGGCGAGGGTCCCTTTGTGCCCCAGCCCTCTCCAGGGTGTATTGAGCCCGCCACCCCAGACCTGGGACGGGGTCCATTGCACCAGGGGCTGTGAGCGTGGGTCCTTCCCAATCCAGGTTCTCTGATGGCAGTTTGAGAGAACTTTTTGTTACCAGTGCTGCCTCTTGTCCAAATCCCTCAGTGTTTTCCATGCGGGCCTTCCTGGTGGCTGCAAGTTCACCCCACGTGTGCTGGAACTTTCTGCGGGAGGCAAAGAGTTGGAAGGGATTTTTGTAGCAGAAAATACTCCTCTTCTGACAGGGGAGGTGAATGGAAAATGAACCCCAGGCTTGCTGGGGAGGGGAAACTGTGGCTGGTCTTCCCAGCCCTTGGATCCTGTTCCAGGGTGGTGGGAGAGAAAGGGGGTGCATGGCAGGGGCTGTGGTGGTCCCAGCTACCCACCGGGTTGGCAGTGCCACTTCTGCCCCTTTCTGCAAACCTGACAGAGCTCGGCTCGGTGTCCTTGGGCTCTGCAGTCTCTCCATGTCCTCTCTCCTGACCCCACTCCATGGATGGGGGGGCTGTGGCTTCCAGCCCTTCAGGAGGGCAGGGGCAGCTGCCGATGACATTTCTGCTTTTAACTTTTCTTTTGGCAAAGGCAAGATTCCCCCCGCGGAAAATGACACCTGAGAAGGTCCTTAGAACTCTGAGTTTTTGCTCCTGGGTGTAAGGCAGAGCAGATGCAGATGTAACTCAGTGTCTGTGTTAATGAGGTGGCTCGGAGGCTGCTTCCCCCTCCTCCTCCTCCTCCTCCTCCTCCTCAGCCAGGCTGGAAGGAGGCACGGGAAGGTCTGTGCCTGTCAGGAGCTGGTATGTGGGCAAACAGGCCCTACAGCCGGCTCTGCAGAGCCAGGGAGGGGATTTCCTGGGCTGGCAACGCCCCAAAACCCGCCCCAGGGTTGGTACCAGTGCTCCCCACGTGGGCTGGCACCAGGCCTGGCCCCGGTGAGGAACAGGGGCTGTGGGTTCTCTGGGGGTCTGCTGGGCACAGATGGGGGCTGCAACACCAGGACCCCTAAATGGGGCTTTGAGCCAGGCGAGCAGTGTCACCCCAGTGTCATCCCAGGCCTGCTCGGGAAGGGGACATCCTGCATGAGGTCAGGGATGGCAGGGAGTTTGTGACACTGGGGTTTCTCTTCCCCTTTTACTGTAAGGAGGAGGAGAGGGACTGCTCCTAGCTTTGTGTCCCTATAATGCTGGTGGCTCTGCCCCCACAGCTCCATCCCTGCCCCTGGCAGAGCCCTACCTGGCTGAGGTATGTGCTGGGTAAACAGGCATCTGCTGTGATTTTCCATGCTCAGCTCTGGAGTTAAACCTCCTTGGTTTGGGAGCACTGAAGAATGTTTGATCCTTGGGGTGTATGGAACTGGTGGGTCCTGAAAAGGAAAAAACCTTTGTGGGGGAAGTAATCCTTGGAAATGTGCTCACCAAACACATCCTGGCTCTCTGCTGCCACTTTGTCCTTCCAGGGCTCTTCCCAGTGTTGGGGCACTGGCACAAAGACCTGATTGTCTCCTGTTTTCTGTTTTTAAGGGCAGCTTTGTAGCAGGGCCTTGATGAGACAACTACATGGCATCGAGTGTGGAGGGGAGGGGAAAACGGGAATCAAGCCCTGACAGGATCTCTCCGTGACGCGCCGCTGTTGTTTGTTTCATTGTGCCCATGACATCACGTCAGAAAATAATCATATTGTGAAACTTCCTCCTCTAAATTCCAGCTGCACTGGACTTTACATCCCCTCCAGATTCCTTGGCTGACCTCTCTCTGTGTCATTTAGAGAAGGACTGAAACAAATCCCAAGAGATCCCAGGGTTTGCTTGGGAAAAGGGAGAGATCCCAACAGAGCCTGTGTTAATGCGGTGCAGCTTTGTCTCGGGGAGGTTGTGCTGCTCCACACAGAATCCCTGTGTGTCCGGGGGTTTCATGGGGCAGCCCTGATCCTCTTCCTCCTCCCTTTCTCCTCCTGCTGCTGCAGGCCAGGGCTGGGCCCGGGGCTGGGAGCATGTTGGCAGCCGTGCCGGTTGGACGGGTCGGATGCTGCGCACCCACCCCATGGCTGTTCCCGGGAGAGGTCCCTCGCCCGGCTCCGGACCGTCTGCCGGGCCCTGATCTGCCTCTTCCTTTTATCTGTGCGGGCCCCAGCCCTGCTGGAGCCTTGTCCTTATCACCCTGTGCAGGAGCTGTGTCCTGGCTCCTGGGGCTGGGGGAGTTTCCATGTGGCTCCTTTCCAGAGTGTCGGCTCCCACCTTGGCAGGGCTCACACCGTTCAGCCGACTCCCCATCCCATCCCAAGATGCCTGGGTTAGATGCCGTGAGTGATACAGACACAGATTGCTCCTCTGTGGAGGGATGCGATTAAAAATTCGGGATCTGTGGCTCAGAAAAGCACCCGCCCTTGTCTGCAGTGGGTGAGAGGCATCCGGAGATTCAGGTGTGGTGGAAGATGCCTTCTGGGGCTCCCCCACCAGGGGATTGCCCTTCCCTGTCTCAGCCAGGCATTTTCCCCCTTCATTTCATACTCCTCACTCAGGAACTTCTCTCTTTACTTCACCTGGTGGTTTGGGGTGGTTTTGGGGGACCTGCCTGTGTTATGGGGTAAGTGCTCTGGGTGCTTTTGCTCCAGTGACGGCTGTGGCAAGACTAGAGGCTTCATCCCAGCTTTGTGACAATCCAGATGGGAATTAAGAGGGCAAAGGAGCTCTGTCTGTCAGTCTGCAGCACAACAAAGGTATTTGGTAAGCCCAGGGGAATTCAGGGATGTCACAAAGTGGACAAGGTGATTCCCCGGCTCAGCTCCCCCCCTCACAGCCGCTTCACTCTTGACGCATCAGCTCCACCCATATTTATTCCTTCTCTGAAGGAAGTGTCATTTACTGTGAGGAACAGAAACCTCTGGCAATTACAGGAGTTGTCCAGCAGGTCATTGGCTTCTCAAGTTGTTAAATGCCAAATTAAAGCACAATTACTTGAAGAGCTGCAGAGTCCCGACCTGCCCCATCCTTGTGCAGCCTGGCCCTGCCTTTCCTGAGTGAGGAATTGCTGAGCCAGACCCTGGCTAAGTTACGTGAAGGAGCTCCTAGTGCAGATTAACTCATTTTGCAAATCAGTGAGGAAATAGATGAGTGAAAAATCAAAGGAGTGTCATTCCAAACCCACTTTGTCCCTTTTCTCTGTGTGGAGCAGCTCTGTTGTGTCCTCAGGAAAGCAGTGAGCAGAGACCCCAAAAACTGGGGAGGAAATGGGGAGAATTCGAGTTGTGAGCTAGAAAATTTGGATTTTGGAGGTTTTTTTCATGACTGGTGTCTGTTGTGAGGGAATATTATTGGGGGCTCCAGGGCTGTGTGTCCCTGGGGTTTGCTTCTCTTTCTTTTTGCCTTAAAGTTCTTGTTCTGTTTCGGTTCTGCCTGGAAGCCACGTTGTGCATGGTGACAACTCCCCCACCTCGTCCTCTCCTGCCTCTGCCAGTGGTGCAGAGTTTGCACAAGAAGCCCTGGTTTGTTGGTTTTGGGTTTTATTTCCAGCTCTTCCCTAAAAATGAACATCGGGTTTGTTTCCCCTTTCCCAAGGTCGGCTGGGGTGGATGTGAAAGCTCCTCTCTTTCCTCTCCACTGGGCATTTCTCACCTCCTGTTAGTTTGCTAAATAAAGCGACCAAACCGAAGCTTTTTCCTCTGAGCAGCAGGTAGGAGACAAGGAATGCCTTGTCTGGAGAGAATCCCTAAGCCAAGACTCAGGGCTTTGGGGTTTTTAGTGGGAGACCAGCAAACTGTCCCGTTTCTGGGAGGTCTCAGAGGTCTGTCATTCCATGCTGGCAGAGCAGAGCCAGGTTCAAGGGTCGGGATCAACTCCCATCTCCTGCCTTCCCAAAGTCCCTCTTTCCTCCCCAGGCTTTTCCAAGGATTAAACCCCCTTCCTTGTTCTATTAATATATTTTTTCAGGGCTTTGCTGACCTGAGCATGGAGTAAGGGGCCTGGGAGCCTCCAGAGAAGCTTTAGTCTTAGCAGTGATATGTATTAGTGGGGATAATAACCATGAATTATCTGGCTGGTTCCTTTCTGTCGAGCTTTCCCTCGAACCTGCCGTATTCTGGAGATCTGGGCTGGTGAGGGATGATCCGTGCACGTCAGGGATCTGCCTTCCTTTACTGTCCTGTATTTATACCTTGATGAGATGCAGCCATAGATTACCAGCAGGAGGATTTGGGTTTATTCCCCTCTGCCTGACGAACCAACAGGCTGAAAAACGCCGCGTGGGCTTTTGCATGTTTGAGGATTGAAGCCATTCCAAGGCGTCAGGGCTGGATTCTCACCTTCCCCGGTGTATTTTTGGGAGAGAACGGGTGTTTTCTCCTTCCTTTTTACAGCAGCTCTTCCCAGTCGGCAGGGAAATCTCTAATCCGTGGCTGTAACAAGCTGTTGGCGTTGGCTTAGAAAGCTTAAAAACTCCTCCCTGGCTCCCTCCATGCTGGGATTTGACTGTAAACACGTCCCAGGAGCTGGAGCGGGGGACTGGAAAGGTTCTGTCCTAAATTTGCTGGACTTTGTAAGGAGCAGGGGAATGTGGCTGCCGAGATACAGGAGGGCTCAGCCAAGATTGCCAAGTGAGGTTTAAAATTGTATCACCTTTAGAGGGACAATTTTGTCCTCCCGGTGGTGGCATCAGCCAACCAGGCCTGGCCTGGGACCATATTCCTGTGCATCCTGGGGCTGTGGGGTGAGGGCTGGAGCCACAGCCCAGGGCTGACCTGCTCTGAGGTGTTAGTCACAGATTGGGGTTCAGCCAAGTGTTTCCCCCTGCCTTGAGTGACCAGAGGGGACTGAAGGGGACAATCTGCAGGGATATATGGATTTCACACGTGCTTTGACACAGGATGCTGGAGCACAAACACGTGATGCCATCCTGGATGACATCCCAGCTGCTCTGTGTGCCCTGTCCGCCTGTGCCTTGTGACGTGGGCAGAGCCAAGTCAGGCTCTGCTCCCTGGGTTGCAGCCCTGCTCCTGTTTGGTGCTTTGATCTCTGATTGTCTCGGTCCTCGACAGCAACGGGCTTGCCCAGCACTGCCTTTTCCCAGGAAATCTGGATCCCTGTGGACTCGAGGGTAGAGCAGCCAACCCTAATGCCAAACCTCCCTGTTTACCTCTGCTTGGGAGAGCGGAGCTCCTGTTTCTTATTTTCTCCCAGGTAACAAGTGACAGGACCAGAGGAAATGGCCTCAAGCTGTGCCAGGAAGGTTTAGCTTGGATATCAGAGAAAATTTCTTCACTGAAGTGTGGTTGGGCCTTGGAACAGGGCAGGGGTGGAGGCACCGTTTATGGGGGCATTCAGAAGTGTGGATGTGACACCTGGGGACATGGTTAGTGGTGACCATGGTGGTGCTGGGTTAATGGTTGCCCTTGATGATCCTAATGGGCTTTTCCTAAATGATTCCATGATTCTATGCTCACAGGGTGGGAAGAGGAGGATCCATCCCTCGTGGTTTTTGTCCTTCCCTGAGCCCTGGGGATCCACCTCTGGTGGCTCTTGGCCTTCCCTGAGTTCCAGGGATCCATCCCTGGTGGCTCTTGGCCTTCCCTGAGTTCCAGGGATCCATCCCTGGTTGCTTCCCTGAGCCCCTGGGAATGGGTCCCTGCCTGGCTTCTCCATGGAGCTCTGTCCAGGCACCATCACCTCTGGGGACCAGAAGGGTTGTCCTTGCCAGGAACACTATTCCTCATTCCCCACTGCTGTCTCTGGGTTGTGAAACTCCCTTGTGGCCTCTGGAAGAGCCCAGCCTGCAGTTCAGGGATTATTTGGGCCAGTGTGAGGCTGAAATTTATCCTTTTCCAATCTCTGTGGTGGGTGCTTGGCGTGCTGCTCCTGCAGTGTGTTTTGTCTCAAATCTGCTGTGTTCAGATGACTGAATGTCCTTCTCATGAGGAAATTAATAGGAAAAAAGGTGAATTTGGGGCTGGAATCTGAACCCATGGCCAGGCAAGGACACAGTTGCCTGTGTGGAAGTGCATCTGCTCTAAATCTGCCATTAGATCTATTGGCATCTGTTAATTGCAGCCGAAAAGAGATTAGTCAGCCTGTCATCCCTGCTCTTCAGCAGGAACATAATCGAGGAGTGGAGCTGGAAGGGAAATATCCCCCATGTGGGGCTGGGATTGGGGAAGTGGCAGAGCAATAAACCAGCATTGAACACAGAGAGGCTTCAGCCCTCCCCAGGTCCCCAGAGGGGATCTGTTCCTCTGGGGGCTCGTCAGCACTGTCCTGCACTTCCCCAGCTCTGGAGGTTGGGAATTGCTCCTCGAAAGAGGGAGGGATCATCTCCAACAGTAGTGCCAGATGATTTGTCAACTTTATGTGTCTTTATCTCGCTTCGTAACAGTGATAATTACCCAGCAAGCACCGCCGACAGCATCGTCACTGATGAATGCTGCTCTTCCATCCTACTGTATTTATCCCTGCTTTTCTTTGGGATGGAGGGCTGGCAGGAGGGTTCCCATCTGTTCTGTGGATTGGTGCTTGCATCAGGTGTAAGTGGGTGGCATGTTTGGAAAGGCAAAACTGCCTCTTTGAACCCAAAACACCCCCGGGGTTGAAGGGATCTGAATGATGCCAATAGTGTGGGATTTGGAGAATCCCAGTTTTCCCTCAGCAGTGTTGGATGTTGCTGTATCCCCAGCATGAATGTGGCCCTGGCTGGAATGATGCTGTTTTCTGTGCTGGAATAGCCACAGGAATTGGCAGGGCAGGTGGCTGGAGGGAGGCAGGGGACTGTGTCTCAGGAGAGATGCAGCTCCCACCTCTCTCCTGGACACAAATCAGAGGCCTGGACCAAAACTGGGGGGATGTGGGCAAACTGGGGACCCTCCACTGTGCTGGGGGCTGGGGAGGGCAGGAAGAACCCAGGGCTTTAGGGGAATGTCAGGAGCCAGAGAGCTGAGGGAGCAGGGTGGGATTAATAATTCCTACAGCTTGGTCAAGATGAGACCCTCTGGTCTTTGTGGAAAGGCCTGGGAAAGCCTCTCAATTCCAGATGAGGAACCTGCCCTAACTCTCATGGAACCTCCTGTTCTCTTGCAGGTGATCACGGAGCTCAGCTGGGTCTGCACGGCGCGAGCGGGGACGGGCTGGGGGATGAGAGTGCAGCTGTGGAGGAGGGAGAGACCAGCCCCGACCGACAGCCCCAGCAGGGACGGAAAACACGGAGGGAAGCCTGTACCTGTCCCTACTGCAAAGAAGGAGAGGGCAGGTGAGGCTGCTCTGCCACAGATCAGGCACCCCCAATTATTTAGGGATTATTTAGGTTGGAAAGGGCCCCTAAGGTCATCGAGTCCAGACATCTCCCCAAGGCCACCACTAACACATGTCCCCAAGTGCCACATCCACATGGGCACATGCCAACTCATGTGCAGCAATCCCAGGTCCTTTTCCAGCTTTCCAACCCGTTCCTGGAGTGTTCCGTGGGGCTGTTGTGACCCAGGGGCAGGACCTGGCAAGTGGCCTGGTTGAATTAACACCATGGGCCTCGTCCTGTGATCCCATGGCTCCAGCCAGTCCTGATCCCTCTGCATGGTTTTCCTGCCCTTAGCAGATCCACACCCCCCCTCCCAGTTCGGTGTCACCTGCACACTCAGAGCACTCGGATCCAGCTCAATGAGAGCAGGACAGAGCAGAACCTGCTTCTCCCTCCAGGGGTGGGTCTAACTCCTCCCCTCTGATTTTTTTTTGCAGGAGCCCTGGGGATCCAGGTAAGAAGAAGCAGCACATCTGCCACATCCCGGGCTGCGGGAAGGTGTACGGGAAGACCTCTCACCTGCGGGCGCACCTGCGGTGGCACACGGGGGAGAGGCCCTTCATCTGCACCTGGATGCTCTGCGGGAAGCGCTTCACCCGCTCCGACGAGCTGCAGCGGCACAAGCGCACGCACACAGGTAGGGCCGGGGGGCTGCAGGGCTGCTGGCACCCCCAGGCAGCCACGGGATCTCCCACTACGGGCCACTCTGGCTCCTGGCCCTGCACAGGACAGCCCCAGTGATCCCCGCCCCCGTCACGAAATCCCAACCCCTGGGAGCGTTGTGCAAAGCCCAAAAGGAGCTCAGCGGGTTAGAGCCTGGTGCTGAAAGCACCGAGGTTGTGGGTTCAATCTCTGTATGGGCCATTCACTCAAGACTGGGACTGGATGGCCATTGTGGGGCCCTTCCAACTCGATATTCTGTGAAATTACATCTGTGAACCACTCCTTTAGCTCTTGGGGCCGAGACCGTGTGCCCAGGGAGCCTGTCCAGGGCCCCACCACTCTCAGAGGGAGGACCCTTTTCCCAAAATCCCACCTATCTCCCTCTGAGTCCCCTCACCGTCCTCTCCCTCCCTTTCCCAGGGGAGAAGAAATTTGCCTGCTCGGAGTGCCCCAAACGCTTCATGCGCAGCGACCACCTCTCCAAGCACATCAAGACCCACCAGAACAAGAAGGGAGGTGCCACCAACGTGGCCATGAACGTCTCGGCCGTCCCCATGGACACGGTGGCCTCGGCCGAGGGCAACGGGGGGGCCACACCCTCGACCCTCATTGCCACCAACATGGTGGCCATGGAGGCCATTTGCCCCGAGGGCATCGCCCGCCTGGCCAGCAGCGGCATCAACGTCATGCAGGTGGCCGACCTTCAGTCCATCAACATCAGCGGCAACGGGTTCTGAGCCCGGGGGCACCGGGAGGGGCCTCGGCACCCCAACACTAACCCAGCTCCTCCCACCAGGATCGCTGCCACCTCCGCTCCGGGGCCACCGACCACACGCGAAGGCCAGAGCTATATATATATATTTTTTAATTTCGGCTTGACCTTATTATTATTTTTTTGTCCCCTCCCTTCCTTCCCTCCTTGCCCGAGGTCCGTCGCCCTCGCAGCCGCCGTCGGCGCCTTCATGGCTTGGTAAAAGTACATGATCCTTTTAGCAAAAACAACAAAAAAAAAACCCCAACAGAAATACAGACAAAACAACACAAAAAAAATAACAAAAGCCAAAAAAAAAAAAAAAAAAAAAAAAAGAGAAAAGATTCTATATTATTATTATATATATAAAAATATGAAATGTGTTCGTTTGAGAGAGGAGAGAGATGTTGCTGCGACCATGGCGTGGTCCCTTTGATGCCTTATCCTGGAGCAGGTCGTCCCTCTGGGGCGGTTCGGATGGTGCCCAAGTTCTCCTTCCCTTCTTGTATTCCATTTTACATCATAATCCCTAAAAATCCCCCGTTCCCCCCTCCTGGGCTGTTGGACACTTTTCTTTGAGGTGATTCTGTAATTCCTTTGTCATTCTTTTGAGGGAGATTCCGCTGTATTTTTCACCCTTGTACTCCCGCTGCCCTCCCTGCCGGCACTGGACCTTGGTGAGGTTTTTTTGGATCTTTGTTTTTTTCTAGCTGTTTTCTTGGCAAGGATCCCTGTTCCGTGGGAGTGGAGCACTGGGATCCCTGTCCCATGGGATTGGAGCACGTGGAGTCGCTCTGGTGGGAGGTCGTGGGCAGAGGAGCTGAGGCCTGGCCAGGACCCACTCTGGGGGCAGCTGGAGCCTCCTCGGGTGAAACTTTGATTTTTTTACAGCCAACATTGGTCTTAATAATAATAATAATTGGGGAAAAGGAGCCTCGGCAGAGCTCATTCAGCCCAGAGTGAGGGGGAAGCACTGCAGGGACACGGGGTGGCACTCGAGGGTTTTGTTGTGGCACTGCTGGAGGTGGCTCCTTTAAAAAAAAAGGATGTTGGAAATGGGGTACAGTTCAGGAAAAACATTTTTGTTTTTTCCAGTACTGGCTCTTCCCGCCATGGGAGGGTCGGGACTGCTCGATCCTTTCCGTTCTTCCTCCCACACCCTCCTCTTCCTGCCCCAGATGATATCCGTGCTCCCTCTGCTGGGAACAGGCCAGGGGGGCTGATCCCATTCCAGACAGGGTGGGATGGGGGATGTGGATCCCAACCTCCCACCCCGAGGCTGCAGGGAGCTGCTGGGGGAAATCTTGGATATTTTCAAAGCAGCAATTTTGGGGTGAGCCAAGCAGGAAGTCAGTCTGAGCTGGAGGGGGAAGCAGAGAGTAGGGTGGGGGTCCTAGGAATGACCCCAGGGTGTGGAATTATCCTGCCTCCAGGGATGAGGAAAGCGCTGAGCTCACAGGAAGGTGTCCCAGAGTGGTGGAGGGGCCTGGGGACATCCCCATTCGTAGTGTTGGGGTCAGTGTGTGACCCCCTTGCACTTGGGGGTGCAGAAGGAGAGGACACCCTGGAGCCATGAATCCCACCTGCCCGGGATGTCCTCCCCCCTCAGGGCTTCTGCTGGAGCATTTTCTCCAAATAGTTTGTTTTTCCCTGCCTGGGGATATCCCACAGTCTCCATGGAATGTGGAGAGTGGCCACCCCACAGTGGAGATATCCCCACACTGGAGATATCCCCGCTCCTGGGGACATCCCCTTTTCCTGAGAGATGCTCCAGCAGAGCTGGGACTGCTGGGTGGGCACTGGCAGCAGGGGCTGAGGTGCCAGAGTCCCTTGGGAAACCCTCTGGAGGGGAATTCAACCAGCCAGCCCCTCCAGTGCCCTGTGTCCCCCTGCTCCCCAAGTTTATCCACCCTCAGAGGCTTCCCAGGAGCCAGGGACCCCCAGATCCCCCCGGGACCTCCGAGCCAGCGGGGCCGAACTGTGAAGCACGGCTGTTTTTATTTTGAGTTTTTTTTTAAAAAGCAAAGGCAGCAGAAGCTCTGCAGGGAGGGGGGTGCAGGGCCCGACCTCCCCTCCCCTCCGTGCTCTCTCTCTTGATATCTATTTTTGCATTTGTATATTTTTATATAGGAAACTTTAAGCGTTTGTATTTTAATACCCTGTGAAGCACTATGAGCTCCCCTCCCTGGAAACCACAAAGGATTGGGAGAAGACAGGAGGTTTCTTAATTTAATTGTCAATAGATGATTTCCCCCACCCTGGGGGGGGGGGAAGGTGGTCCCTGACCCCCCTAAACCCAACTCTGCTCCGTCCCAGCCCCCCCATGCCCAGTGGGGATCAAGTGCCAAACCCGATCCCAGACCCCTGCTGGGGTTGGGCTCTGCCGTGGGGTGTTGGGGTGTCCCCCGTGTGTGTCCCCCAGTGATGTTCCCTGTGTCCTGCTCCCCCCCAGGTGATGTTTCCTCTTGTCCCTGATGGAGCTTCACTTTCCCATAGAAGTGCAGCTGGGGGGGATCCCAGGAGACCCTGGGGTGGGCTCTGTGCTGAGCCTGGGCTGCGCCCCTCTGTTTTGAGGGAGAGATCAGAGGATTTGGGGGTGTGGGGGACACCACCAGCCCTGCTCCCAGGCTGGGGGGGGCAGCTGGGCTCAGTCATCCCCATTTAGGCTCTGTGGCACCGGAGTCCCTTCCCTGCTTCCAGCATCCCCCAAACCCTGCTGTGACACCCCCAGTCCCCCCAGAAGCCCCCCCAGCCATTCCCGGGGACACACACACAAACAAACGTGCCTTTGATAAGGGGGTGACAGGCTGGGGACAAGACCCCCCCACTCCCCTCCTGCCCCCCCAAGGGCTTGGGGGGGCTATTGGGGGTGGGGGCTGTCCCCTAGGCTGCCCCCATCTCCCAGCTTTAATCCACTGTCACCCCTTAATTCCAGGGGGGCCGGGGCCGGTTCTCTATGCAGTGAGGGGGGCCCTGGGGGTCTGGCCCCCCCAAACTGGCAATAATTCTCTCCCTGTTTGATCTCGTCCCATCTCTGTTCTATTTTACTTTGGGGGGAGGGGGGTTGGTTTTTACAAATCTGGTGGCTGATGTCATTAAACCCCAAAAGGTTGATTTTTGGGGTGGTTTTTTTGGGTCCCAAAGTGCTATTTTTTTGTACAAAAGACTTAGATGAAACTGTTAGTTTTGGGGGGCTCCTTTGTAAATGGGGAACGAAGAGTTCTTTTGTAATAAACACGAGTCGCTGGCGTTGTCTGGAAGTCTGCAGAGGGGTCGATTTGTGGGGAGGGCAGGGGTGCAGTCTCAGAGTGGGAAACTGAGGCATGGCACCAGTGGGGCTGTGAGAACAGAAGGCACTGAGGCAGGGAGCTCGATTTGGGGGGCTGGTGGTGCTTTGGGGGCTGCCAGGTGATGCAGGGCGGGGAGCCAGCGCTGGCATCCCCCCCCCAGGACACCCTGTCTCGCTCCTCCCTGGTGTGGGGGCAGCAGCTTCCTCCTTCTCCTCCTCCTCCTCCTCCTCCTTCTTCTTCTCCTTCCCGGCCACTCTGCTTCCCACCGGCCCCCGCACGCTCCGGCCCCGCAGAGGCTCCCATGGGGCGCCCAGGTGGGTGCTGGGGGGCCCTAACCCGGGTGGGATGAGGCTTTTTGGGGGGGGTTCTGAGAGCCACCATCCCTCCCCTTGCGTGTGTCCCCCCCAGGCCCCCGCAACCTGAGCTGCATCTCCTACAAGCACCCAAGCGTGCGGGGCGGGCTGGGGGGCGCGGGCCGGGGGGCGGCCGGGGCTGTTCGCTGCCCCCCCGGGCAATGCTGCATCGGCATCTGGAACCGCAGCCACGCTCTGGTGCAGGGTGAGACCCCCGGGCTGGGCAGGGTGAGACCCCCGGGATGGGCAGGGCTCGGCGGCTGCGGGGGGATCCTGCGCCGGTGGGATTTTAGAGGGGCAGGATGGAGGGGCTTGGTCGTGCCATGGGGGATGTCGAGGGGACAGAAGGAGGGGGATCCTGCCCCGGTGGGATTTTAGGGGGGCAGGATGGAGGGGCTTGGTCGTGCCATGGGGGATGTCGGGGGGACAGAAGGGGCCTAATCTTGCCCTGTGGGCGCTGGGGAGAAAAGGGTCGAGACTGGGGGGGCAGAGGGAGCTGGGCAAGGAGCGGGGGCTGATCCTGCCCTGGGAGGGATTGGAGGAGGGTGCTGGTCCCTCCCGAGAGCCTGTGCTTGACCTTGGCCTTGAGAAGTGGCTGCAGCAGCGCTGGGAGGGAGCAGCTGCTCGGGGGTCCCGGGACAGGGCAGGGGGTTCCTGGAGAAGGGAGTGCCAGGGAGGGGGGTGCCAGGCATGGGGGGTCCCGGGAAGGGGGTGCCAGGCATGGGAGAGTTCCGGACAGGGGGGTCCCACCTGTGTCCCTGCCCCATCCCCGCCTCGAGGTGCCCCCCACCCTTCTCCAGCACCCCTGTGGTGACAGTGATGGTGTCCCCAGGGTGCTGGGGGGGTGGGGGGGCTGCCTGCCCCTCGCCCACCTGCATCCCCAGCCCCGCGGGACCCCCGGGCGGTGCCGTCCTCGTGTGCCTGTGCCACGGCCACCTCTGCAATGGGAACACCACGGGGACAGGGACGGCTGTGGGGCTGGGGGAGCCCCCCCAGGGCCCAGGTACGGGGGGAGAACTGGGGGGCTGTGTGGGACCCACCGGGAGTGGGGGCGTTCTGGGGGACACTCACGGGTGGAGCTGGGGAAACAGGGGCGGCTGGGGGGACCCACAGTGGGACCCCGAGAGCTTCAGGGGACCCACAGGGGGATGTGTGGCCCAAATGGGGGGCTGGGGTCCATGTGGGACTTGGGGGGGACCCATGGGAGGGACCTGGGACACACGGGGGATGCATGGGGGGCTTGGGGGTCCGTGAAGGGGAGCTGAGACCCGTGGGGGTCTGGGGAACCCAAGGGACCCCCTGAAAAGGCCCCCACCCGGCTGCCTGGGTCCCCCCCAGGTGTGGGGGCCCTGTGTCACCTTGGCCTCTGTCCCCAGTGCCTGGCCGAGGGGGGTCTGCGGGGACCCTGTGGCTCTGGGGTGCTGGCCCCCTCCTCCTCATCCTCCTCACCTGTCTGGGCATCCTCGGTAGGGACCGGGACGTGGCGGGGTGGAATGGGGGTTCCCTCGGGCACAGGCATCCCCTACCCTGTGTCCCCTGGGTGTCCCCAAATGCCACACCCCTGATGTGGGTGTGGGTCTCCTGGGGTGGGGACGGTTCCCAAGTGTGTCACCTTGTCCCTGGGACAGGGGGGCCCTCAGTGTCCTGGAGACCCCTGGGTGGGAGGGTCCCAGTGGGGTGACCCCGGTGTCCCCAGGAATCCCTGATTATGGGGATCCCCCTGTCCCCGGGGTGGTGGAGTGGCCAGGGGTCCCTGGTGTCCCCATGTCCCATGTTGCTGATTGGGGGGGTTCCTGGGTGGGGGGTCCCCGTTATCCCCCATGTCCTTGGTCCAGGGCTGCGACGGACAAGGGCCCGCACGGGGCAGACACCCCGTGGGGGCCAGAGAATTGGGGTCCCCCCGGAGCCCCCCAGCCCGGACCTGCCTGCGCTGCACTTCCTGCAGGTGCGGGGCACCCAATGGGGGGCACTCGTGGGCAGGGGGCACCCTTGAGGGGGCACTCAACAGGGTGGGCACTCGTGGGCAGGGGTCACCCTTGAGGGGGCACCCAAAGGGGGGCACTCATGGGCAAGGGGCACGAAAGAAGATGGGGTGCCCAACAAGGGGGGCTGCCCAGTGAGGGGGCACCCACAGGCGAGGGGTACCCATGGAGGGGCATCCAACAGGGGGGTACCCATGGGGCAAGGGGCAACCAACAGGGGGGGCACCCAGGTGGAGGGGCACTTAAAGGGGTGACGCTGAGGGGCCACCCACTTGGGACAGCAGTGTGGGGAGGGGCTGGAGAGGCACCTCAGGGTGGCACGATGAGACACAAGGGCTGAGGGTGCCCGGGCTTCGGGGCGCTGGCACCGGGCACACCCCTGGGCGCCTGGGGGACGAGGGTCCCTTGGCTTTTGGGGTGCCCGGGGCTGGGGACACCCAGTCCCGACGGTGCCCCCGGTGTGTGTGCCCCGACCCCCGGGCAGGTGCTGCAGTCGGGGCGGTTCTCGGCCGTCTGGAGGGGGACCCTCCGGCAGCGCCCCGTGGCCATCAAGGCGTTCTCGGCGGGGGCGCGCGGGCGGTTCGCGGCGGAGCGCGCCGTGCACGCGCTGCCGCTGATGGAGCACGAGAACGTGGCGAGGCTGCTGGGCACGAGCGGAGCGGGACCCCGGGCTCGGGGAGGGATGCTCGTCCTGCAGCTCTACCCGGCCGTGAGTGAGCCCAGAGGGGCGGAGGGGCGGTGTGGGTGGGCGGCTGGGGGGCAGGTGAGGGTGCGGGACACGGGGTGTGCGCAGCGCGGGGCAGAGGCTGCTGGGGGGGCGTGCGTGGGTGTGCACGGAGTGTGGGGGTGTGCACAGGTGTGCCCGGGCTGTGGGGGTGTGCCCAGATGTGCACAGGTGTGCCCAGATGTGCACAAGCTGTGGGGGTATGCCCAGGTGTGTCCAGGTGTGCCTGGGCTGTGTGGGTATGCACAGATATGCACAGATGTGCCCAGGTGTGCTCAGGTGTGCCAGGGCTGTGTGGGTGTGCCCAGGTGTGTCTGGGCTGTGTGGGTATGCACAGGTGTGCCCAGGTGTGCCCAGGTGTGCCAGGGCTATGTGGGTGTGCCCAGGTGTGCCCAGGCTGTGTGGTTATGCACAGATGTGCCCAGGTGTGCCAGGGCTGTGGGGGTATGCACAGGTGTCCCCAGGTGTGCACAGGCTATGTGGGTATGCACAGGTGTGCCCAGGCTGTGCAGATGCCCACCCTGGTCAGGCCCCTGCCGTGCACACACCAGGATCTGGGGTGCCCTGGCCCACGGGGGGGCTGCCCCACGTCCCCACCCGTGTCCCCCCCGTACCCACAGGGGTCCCTGCGCCACTTCCTGGGGCAGCACGTGGGCACATGGGCAGGCAGCGTGCGTCTGGCACTGTCCCTGGCCCGCGGCTTGGCCTTCCTGCACCAGGAGCTCTGGCGTGACGGTGAGCGCAGCACCCCCGCCCCAAGCTCTGCCGGGGGGTCCCCCCGCTCTGCCCCCCAAACCCTGACGCCCCCCATCCCCCTTGTGCCCACCAGGGCTGTACAAGCCCAGCGTGGTGCACCGGGACCTGAGCAGCCAGAACGTGCTGGTGCGGGAGGACGGGACCTGTGCCATCGGGGACTTCGGGCTGGCACTGGCGCTGCCACCACGTGCCCAGGATGGCACCAGTGCCCGGCACGGCGTGTCCATCCGGAAGGTCACCAGGGTGGGGTGGGGTGGGGATGGAATAGGGGGGGATGGAGTGAGAAGGGGATGGGGTGGGAGGGGGTGGGATAGGGTGGGATGGCATGGGATGGCATGGGATGGGATGGAGTGAGAAGGGGATGGGATGGGATGAGGTGGGATGGGGATGGGATGGGAAGGTGACAGGATGGGACTCCCTGGTGCTGCTAGCAGGCTGGGGTGTGGGTGCCAGTGCAGGGGAGCCAGTGCCCTGCGCCCCAGACCCCCACACAAGGCTGATGGCCCCGGCGGGCGCAGGCGGGCACCCAGCGATACCTGGCACCCGAAATCCTGGACGAGAGCCTGGACCTGCGTGCCTGGGGCCGAGCCCTGCGCCAGGCTGATGTCTATGCCCTGGCCCTGCTGCTCTGGGAGATCCTGTCCCGCTGCCAGGCCCTCAGCCCCGGTGAGCACCCATGGGGGCCCCCTGCTCCCTGCGGACCCCCAGCCCTGCTGACCCCCCCCCTGCCCCACAGGAGCGCCTGTGCCAGCATTTCAGCTGGCATACGAGGCAGAGCTGGGCTCCAGCCCCACCGGGGCGCAGCTCCGGCGCTTGGCTGCGGACGAGCGGCGGCGGCCACTGATCCCCCCCGCCTGGCACCGAGCCCCCCAGGTCAGACCCCCGCGGGGCACCCCCGACGGGGTGCCCGAGGGTGGCTTGGGGTGCCCAGAGGGGTGCAGGGTGACTCAGGGGGCCCGTGGCTGTGGGGTGGGGTCCCTGTCAAGGGGGGTGTCTTGGCAGTGCCCAGGGATGCTGAGGGTGCCAGGGGTGCCCCTGAGGGGGGGGTGGTCCCTGTTTGGGGGTGCCCTGGGCATTAGGGTCTTTCCCCCAGCACTGCGGGATCCCACAGCCCTGGGACTCCCCTGCCTCGGTGCCCAGGGGTGGGAGCCCAGGGCTGTCCCTGTCCAGGGCTGTCCCTTCCCTGGGTGCCCAGGGATGCTGAGGGTGCCAGGAGTGTCCCAGCCTGGGGTGGCTGTCCCTGTTTGGGGGATGTCCCTGTTCGGGGGTGTCATTCCTGGGGGTATCCCCTGGGCGTGGGGGTCTCCCCTCGGCCGGGGGGTCCCCTCTGAGCGCACGGGGGGGTTCCCACAGTCCGGGGGGGCTCTGCCCGAGCTGCTGGAGGACTGCTGGGACCCCGACCCCGAGGCGCGGCTCTCGGCAGAGCGGGCGCTCCAGCGGCTGCAGCGCCTGGCGGCGGGTCCTGCGCCCCCCCCGGGGGACCCCGGCCAGGTATGGGGGGAAAGGGGGGACAG
>JAWWEW010000069.1:5060846-5076240 GCA_035583185.1 Anabacerthia variegaticeps
TTTTTTTTTTTTTTTTTTTTTTTTTTTTTTTTTTTTTTTTTTTTTTTTTTTTTTTTTTTTTTTTGTTTTTTTTTTTTGTTTTTTGGTTTTTTTGTTTTTTTTTTTTTCCCTCCGCCATCCCGCGCTGTTGTTTTCCATCCGGCCGGGCCCACTGCCCCCCCGGGCCATCCGGGTCCCCCTCCCCGAGCTCTTCTCGGTGCGGAGCCGCGATCCCCGGCCGGGCCTTTCCCCCCGAGCTCCCCGGTTCGGGGGGCATTTCGAAGCCCCTCGGCCGGGTCCGGGGTCCGGAGCCCCTCCCCGGGCCCCCCGCACTCGGCCCGGGACCCCCCCCTTACCCGCCTTGTGTTCGGGCCCCTCCGGGGGCTCCATCGGGGCCGATCCGTGCCCCTCGTTGCTCTCCCCGTCCCCCCAGCCGGGACCCCCGGCCCCGGGCTGGTCCCCCCGCCCCGCTCCGGGCTGAGCTGGCTCCAGAGCCGCGTCCTCCCTTCAGGGCCAGGCTCCTTTCGGAGCCAACGTCAGCAACCAGATCCCCCCGTGGGGGTCCCGCGTGGGGACCGGACCCGGCCAGAGGGGGAGCTGGGGAAGTTTCGCTTCGGAGGAGCCTCGCCTGGAGCTCGGACCGGGGTCCCTCGGCCCCTTTTGTCCCCGGGACCGGCCGGGACTCGTGGGACGGGCACAAACGCTGCCGGGGAGGGCGGGTCGGGACCGGCCGGGCTCGGGCCGGGCGAATTTGGGCCGAGTCTGCCCTCGCCCTTCTCCCGGGGTCCGATCTCGGGCTCTGCTGCCCCAGCCGGGCCAGCGGCGCCAGTTTGGATGCCGTGGGATGTCGGGCTGAGCTCATGGAGGCCGCGGCAAAACCCTCTGGTCGCCAGCGAGGCAGCGCGGCCCCGGCCCGCAGGCGAACCCCCAGCCCTGCCCCGGCCGTGGTTAAACTTTGATAGGGCAAAAGCGAGCGCTGAAATGGAGTTTATTTACCGGATTCCCATTAAACGCCCGACTGGGGTCGGTCGGGCTGTTTTGCAACCACTGCCGACTCAGGCGGTTTGAAACCTGATCGTGCGCTCATGTGGCCTTATCTGGGTCCGAGGGAATCGCCTCGGAACCTGCTCCGGGAGGCCCCGCGCAGGCACAGGGCTCAGGGAAGTGGATGTGGTTTATTTTCTCCCTAATCCCGGATTCCCAGAGGGTCAAACCTTCGGGAATGGGATGCTCGCTCCTGCCAGGCAGCTGGGGGAAGGTGTGGGGCTCGCAGAGAGAGGCAGGTTCCCTGGAGCTGTAGGGCTCACTCAGAGGCCCATGTGAGGTCCCCAGTCCCACCTGGGGGGTCACCCTGAAGTTCTCAGTCCCTCCTCGGGATCGCTTGTCCCCAGAGGAAGCCCCTGCAAGCAGCAGGGCTGGGAGGTGATGAGACAGGCCAAGCAGGACCCTTGTGGCCCCAGGAGTTGCTGTATCCAGATGGGGCCAGGCCTGTTCAGCCCTGGAAATGGGCAGGAGGAGCAGCCAAACCACCATGGATCAGCTCTTTTTTGGAGAGGCACACATCCTAAAACTTCCAGGGGGAGATCTGAGGGGAGAAGAAGCTCAGGGAGGTTGGAATTCCCACTGGAATGGGCCTGATAGTGGCTGGGGGGGGTTGGAACAGCCTCTTGGCCCCAGCCCTTCACCTGGCTCCTCTTGCCCCCAGCGCCGCTTGCCCAAGGCCCGAGCGCTGCCGCAGTCTGAGCCGACCCCGTGCGGCCCAACATGGACACCGGAGTCATCGAAGGGGGTCTCAATGTCACACTCACCATCCGGCTACTCATGCACGGAAAGGTTCGTGTCCCTGGGCCCTCCATCCCTCGCTCTCACCTGGCAGGGGGTGGGCTGGGTGCTTCCACGGTGGGGGGATCTCCTGGAGCTGCTGGGGAGGCAGGAATGTGCTCCTGGCGCCCGGCTGGCTCCTGGGCACAGCAGCAGTGCCCGAAAAGCAGAGCCAGGGATGAAAATAACAGTTGGGGGTGGGGGGAGGTGACCCAGAGGGAGCAAGGTGTCAGTGCAGATCCCAGGTGTCTGGAGGGCACAGATCTCAAGTGCTCAGGAACTTTTTTTGGCTATAAAAGGGGAGAGTTTAGGCTTGGGACTCCAGGAGTTCTTAAAACGCTGACTAATGGTGCTTTTGTTTCTATCCCAGGAGGTGGGAAGCATCATTGGGAAGGTAAGTGAGGAACGAACAGTCTCATCCTGCCTTCCCCTTCTCTCCTCATTTCCCCCCCACCACCACCACGCAGCCACACTAACGCCTCTCTCTCTTCTCTCCTCCCTCACAGAAAGGGGAATCCGTGAAGAAGATGCGTGAGGAGGTGAGTGCCGGGGCCGGGGGATCAGGGGGGGCCGGGGGCCGCCCGGCGGTGGGGGGCCTCCCACGGCCCCCGCCGGCCGCGCGGCGGCCGCGGCCGGCGCGGCGGCGCGGGGAATGCCGGGAGGTGTGGGCAGGCGCGGCAGGAAGCCGAGGAGGAGAAGATGGCTGCTCGAGCCGAGGGAGGAGGGAGGGAGGGAAGGAGGAGGGCTCGTCCCAGGCGGGGGATTCTGGGGAACTCTGGCTGCCCCGCGCGGACCCGCAGCTGCCCTGGGGGGACCAAGGGGGGCCCGGAGTGCTCAGGTGGCTTTGCCTCCTGCAGAGCGGAGCTCGCATCAACATCTCGGAAGGGAACTGCCCCGAGCGGATCATCACCCTCGCGGGACCCACCAACGCCATCTTCAAAGCTTTTGCGATGATCATTGACAAACTGGAAGAGGTGTGTCTGTGGCACGAGCCCCACCCAGCACTGCAGTCACTGCCCCCATTTGCCCCTTTTCCTGGGTAAATTGACCCTGGGATGCGCCCCAGTGTGCTGGGGGGTCTGGACCCTGGAGGGGTTTGTCCTCGCTGCTGAGCAGCGGGATGGGCCATTCTGCATGGATGGCTGGTGTTTCCCCGTGGGGCCTCCGATCTTTGCCCGGCTGGGAGCTGGATCAAGGTCCAGGCAGTGGTGGAGCCAGAGCCCCGCAGGGGCTTCCCTGAGCACTGCTTAAACAGCTTTGGACAGAGCAGGGTCTGGAATCCCCCTGGCTCTGCTCATCCTGGTGCCACTCCCCTCTGACATGCCCGAGTGGGGACCAAAGCTTGGCTGCATCCCTGACTCCACCGAGGAGAAGGCCAGGGCGCGTGGCTGCGCAGGAGCACGAGCTGCATCGTGCCCCTGGTCCCATTGGATCAGCGACTTTTGGGGGGGATGTTGATCTTGGATAACCTGGATCCATCTGGGCTGCATTAGAGCCTGCTCAGAGCTGTGATGTTGAGGAGGTTTCCGTCCTGCTCTGCATTGGAAAGAGTGGGAGGTGGGAGTTTTCCTTGCCTGGTGTGGGACGGAGCTCTGTGGCCCTCGCCTCCTCACCTGTGGGGATACAAATCCTGTTGCCCTCTGGATTTGGGATACTTCCTGGAAGGAACAGCCCTGTGCTGGCAACTCTGTCCCCAGACCCCCCTTGTCTTGCTGCAGCCTAAAAGGCTGCAGAGCCTGGAGCTGTTTGTGCTTTATGCCGAGAGCTGGAGTCCTCTCAGGGCTCCATGGCCGTGTGGCTCCAGGCACCGGCCTTGGAACTGAAGCTTTGCTTTTAGTAGGTCAGTTGAGCCCTGGCCTTGTGCCTCCCCTCCCCCTGCCAGCACATGATCGCTGTAATCGGCGCCGGGATTGTTTTCCCAGAGCTCCTGCCTTGATCCCTGGTGCAGCAGGAGGCTCCATGCTGAACTGGGAGCTGTGGGGTCTCCAAGCCCCCAACCCCTCTTCCCCCAACCCCTCTTCCCCCTCCAGTAGTGGCCCAGCCGGTTCCCGTTTGGCTGAGGTGTGACCCAGCCAGGAGTGGGGAGGTTGAGCCCCTGTTTCCAATGAGACAACGGTTTGGCTGCTGCTCCCCTGAAACGTGGCCGTTAAGGAATTCTGGGAAGTGGCACTGAGAAGGCCCTGGGGTCACCTTGTCTGAGGCTGCTCGTGCCAGCATCATCTCCCTGTCCCTGTGCTGGGCATGTCCCTGCCACATGCTGGGGCCGTCCAGTGAGGGTGTGGTGCCAGGCCGGGCTGACCCCTCTGAGCACCTTGTCTTCCTCACAGGACATCAGCAGCTCCATGACCAACAGCACAGCTGCCAGCCGGCCCCCGGTCACCCTCCGACTCGTGGTCCCTGCCAGCCAGTGCGGGTCCCTCATTGGGAAAGGAGGCTGCAAGATCAAGGAGATCCGAGAGGTGCGTCACCATCAGCCCAGGGGCGGGGTGGGCAGGGCAGGGCGGTCCATGGGGCTCTGGGTGCCCCCCCATGGCAGGGATGTGGCATCACTGGGAGGTTTCGGAGCTCCCTGTATTTTTAGTGCTCAGGAAACTGAGACTTGGGGAAGTCCCTTCCCTGTCCAGTGCTGTCCCCCACAGCTGGACGCCTGAGTTCTTGGTGCCCCCTTCCCATGGCTCCTGATTACCCTCTCCACAGCCTTCTCCCTGTTTTTGGAGGGGGAGATGTTCTGCCAGGCCCACACTGCCCTGGGTCATGTCATTTAGCACTGGGTGCTGCTGGATTAACTCTGCCCAGCTCTGCTGGCGTGGAGATGGGCTTGGCTTGGGTTACAGGGACGGGCTGAGCCCAGGTCCCCTTCTGCTGCCTCAGGCTCCCAGTGACCGAATTGTATCCAGCTGGGATTAAAAGACTTATTTTGGGGGGGGGAAAGGAGAAGGGGGGAGCAGTTTTGGCTATGTATAACCGTCCACGGGGTTCGTCACTGAGGTCACAGCCCTCCCTGGGGTCTGACCGGTTATTTTTAACCCTAAACTTGGCAGAGCACGGGGGCGCAGGTCCAGGTGGCAGGAGACATGCTGCCCAACTCGACCGAGCGAGCCATCACCATTGCTGGGATCCCACAGTCCATCATCGAGTGCGTCAAACAGATCTGCGTCGTCATGCTTGAGGTAGGGCCCCTCCTCGGGCCTGTGCCACAGGGGATCCTGCTGCCCTTGTCAGCCACGGCTCCTCCACGGTGGAAACGCTGAGGGTGGAGAAAATGGCTGCTGGGGGATAAAGGGATAGCTGGGGATTACAGCCTCATCCAGGTGAGGCTTGGAGCTACTTAAAACCGGGGTCGAGCGGGGCCTTGATTGCTGCTCACAGTGACTGGTCATGCTGTCCAGCACGGTGACACTGAGCTGTCCCACTGCTCTGCTCCTGGGCTCTGTACCCAGGATGGGGAAAAAACATCATCGCTCTGGGTCCCCAGAACAGCCAGTTTTAAAAACTGAAACAGCTGTGGGGTGCGGGGAGGGGACTCTTGGTGCCAGCGGCGCTCGGTGTCTGACCTGCCCTCTCTGCCTGTCATCCAGTCTCCCCCGAAGGGTGTCACTATCCCGTACCGACCCAAGCCATCCAGCTCTCCTGTCATCTTTGCAGGCGGCCAGGTAAGGCCTCTCCTCTCCTCCTGGGGTGCAGGGTGGGGAGGGGGCAGGGGGTGTCGTACCGAGCTGCCAGCGTGCCCCGGCCGCTCCGCGTGCCCGTCACCCACTCCGTGCCCCTGGCCCAGAGTGGCTCTGCTGGGCCTCGGCCTCCCAGAGCCAGCTCCAGCCGTCCCTGCTGAGGGATGGGAGCGGGGGAAAGGGCTGATTTGGGAGGAGGGATGCTGGAAAACACTCTTGGAGTTAACCGGCCAAAAAACATTGACAGTGTGGTGGCAGCAGTGGGGGTTTGAATCAGGCTGAGGCTCCAGCTGCCAAACCCAGGCTCTGCCCCTCTGCCTCAGGACTGCTCCAAGCACTCGGTGTGACCTGCTGTGGGTGACCGGCACGGAGGTTGGGGCTTCTCTGCTCTCTGTGACTGGCTCTTGGGGTGCAAAGGCTCAGCCTGTGCCATGGGTAGGGTTGGGATGTGCAAAGGCTTCGTCTCGCACGAGGGGAGGGTGTCAGATAGGAGTAGTGTCAGGTGACTGGGGTTTAGTCCCTCCTGTGCTGAGCTGAGCTGGGGAGTCGCTCCCTGCTGTGAGCCAGGCTACAGGGGACAGGGCTCCCTTGGGATCCTGTCTGCTGTAAAGCCCTGAATCCCCCTGCCCTCTTTGGGGTAGGGGGTGCTGGCTGGGAGGCCGGGCCCAGGTGTGGGTCACCTGCTGCCCCCCACGGCTCTCGGGGCTGCCGTAGCGCTCGGAGAAACCACAACTCGTGCAAACGCATCCGCTGCCTTCCTGCTGCCAGGGAGACCCCTCGGGGTGGGCTCTGGCCCGGGACCTGCGCAGGCTTGTAGGTGGAGGCCTCTGTAGGCAGGGAAGGGGTAGCTGCTGCTGGCCTCCCTGAGAGCCAGGCCTGACTCTGCTCTCCCTACCACGCCAGGCCATGCTTGTTTTGGGGACGGACCTGCTGCCGTCCCCTTCCTCCCCCACCCCTGCCCTCCCTGCCTCTTCCTCCCCCCCTTGAACCCGGTCAGCCCCCCCTGCCTCCCCGACAGCTTCTCCTGCCGCTCTGCACCCCGGGGGAAGCGCCCCTTGCCAGCGGAGGGCCGTACGCGCGGACCCCCGGGGCGGGAGCGGCCGCCTTCCCCGTTAGAGCAGTGAGGAGCAGGCTTCCCACGGCCACGCATCTCTTCCCTCCCCTTCCCCTTCTTCTCCCCCTTCCTTCTTTCCGCCCCTGTCCCTGGCCCAGGGCCGCGGCCAAGCCCGCAGCAGCCCCCCGGGCCCCCCCGCTCCTGGCGGCATTGGGCTCTGTCTTTGCAGCTCAGAGTCGTGCGTAGAGCAGGGCGAGCCCTCGATCAGCACTGAGCTAATGTGGATGTGAGTTTGATGTTAGCGAAAGGTTTCGGATTGACAGCCCTGGAGACTGAAGTCCTCTAATTTATCCACAGGACAGGTACAGCAGCGGCAGTGCGAGCTACCCCCACACCGCCCCATCCATGTGCCTCAACTCTGACTTGGAGGGACCACCTCAGGAGGTGAGAGGGGAGTTCAGTCTCCACGGCCCGTTCAATCCTTGGCCTCTCTGAGACTGCCAACAAGGGTGGCATCCCCGTCCCCCAAAACCGACAACGGTGGCTTTTTGTGCTGTGGACTCCTGTCCACTGGGAACTGGACTCTGAGCCCACCAACCTCTCCTCACGCAGGCCACCCGGCAGCCACTGCATGGCAACGAACTTGGGCCAATTCCAGCCTGGGCTGCAGTTCTTCCGGTGACCTGGAAGTGAGGCTGTGTACCCCCCTCTCCCCTTCCTCTCCCACCCACCCCCACCTGCCCGGCCCCCCCAGACCTCCCCAAACCTTAGCCAGCCAGGCCCCAGCCAGTGACTCACCCTTTCTGGGTAGCTTCAGGAGGAATCTGAAGTCTGTGGCTGTCCCTTAACCTCGAGACACGGAGTTGTGGCAGGTCAGGCCCTCGCCTTGTTCCCCTCTGAGCGCTGGGCCGTGTCGAGCAGCGGTAGCCAGCGCCAGCACTGACCTGTAGCTTGCCCGGCGACGTTGTCCTAGGCGTGTGAAGTGACGAGAGGACTTGGAACGGGGCAACTTTTTTTTTGGGGTGGGGGGAGGCGGGGGAGCTGCTGGGCTGGGGCAGAGAGGGGCCGGGAGCAGCAGCAGGGCCGGCGGGGCGTTGGATCCTCCCTGCCTGTGCGGGGGCGCAGGGATAGCAGCATTGTCGGACTCACCACACCATAACATCTTCATCAAGATCCCAGCCGTTCTCTTGTTGTTTTTTATTTTTATTTTTTTTTTGTCTGCCACCTTGTTTTATTTTTTTTTTTTATTTTTTTTTTTTTTTTTTTTTTTTGGGGGGGGGAATGGCACTGATTCTGCCCACCCCCTCCCCGTACCCGCCATGTCAGGCCAATTCGAGTAACCGCCAGCCTAGAAACTGCTTGTGACAGCATTTATCCGTCCCCTGCCTCTCCTGCCCCACTTCCCTCGCCCCGGAGAACTCTCCACCTTGGCTCTCTGACTTCCTGGCTAGTTGAAATCTGTCTGTCCCTGGGTGGCTGTCCGATGGTTGTTAATAGGACTGTTTTCCTCCTTTTGTAGGCCTATACCATTCAAGGACAGTATGCCATTCCACAGCCAGATGTAAGTTTTTATTTACAACTTCTTGTCTTGAAATCCACCCTTTTCCTCCCCCCCTTCCAAAATTTTCTCCTTGCTTTCTCCACTCGAGCTGCTCAGCTTGGGCTGAATACTTGATCTGATCCGAGCCCCTCCCTCCCCCCCAAAAAAAACCCCACAACTTGCCCCCCTCAGTTGGCCTTCCTACAGCCAGCTTCACCCAGCCTCAGAGCTCTCGCTGGATCTTCCCCTCACTTCCTCTCTGACACTTCCCTGCTCCTATTATATTTTTTTTTCCAAACCCACCTCTCCCTGGCTTGGCATTTCACACCAGCTCCGGCTTTTCCCTTGCCCCTCCGCTTCCTCCTCCCTGAATTCGGCACCAGAACAGCCCCCCCCCCCAGCACATGGTGGCTCTGTCACGGTGGCTCTCCCGGGGCAGGGGACAGCTGGCCCAGAGAGTGGGCGCAGGTGGCAGTCGGGGAGGGGGTTGGATCCAGCCCATCCCGGGGCTGCTGCCAGCCTGGCAGGTCCGTTCGGAAGAGGAGGGAACCATCCCGGCAGCGGCCGCCTTTCCCGGTGCTGTCGGACACCTCCATCCTCTGGCACCCATCCTCATTCCGTAGGCTCGGTGGGGGCTGATCTCTGCTCCTGGCACCTTAGAGCAGCAAGGGGAGGGGGTCTGACGCGCCAGGCCAGGGGGAGAGGGGCTAGGAGGAAGCTGGGCTAGAAGAACTACAGTGGCAGAGCAGAGCCCTGCTCTGTCCCTGGTCCCTGCCGCTCCCCCGCAGTGCTGCGAGCACCTGCTCCCTCCTGCTCCTCTCTGCTTCTCTTCCTGAGCTCCTCTAGACCTCGCTGCACCGAGGGGTGGGCACAGCCCCCAGCCCACATCGGCCTCTGTGTGGAGAGGGCCGGGCCGAGTGCGGAGGGGCCGGGGCCGGTGGGGCCGGTGTCTGTGCGGGTGCGTGTGCGGGGTGAGTCCTGGCCCCCCTGACCTTGGGAAATGGCTAACGCCAGCCTTTCTCTCTCTCTGTCTTTTCCCTCCTTTAGCTGACCAAGCTGCACCAGTTGGCAATGCAACAGTCACACTTTCCAATGTCTCATGGCAACACTGGATTCAGTGGTATGGAAACTCCTTCTCTCTGTGTGCGCTAGCGCGGGCCATAGCCCAGCCCGGGCTGCCCCGGCTCCTCTGTGGGGCTGCACTCGCGCTCAAAAACCTAAACCCAAACGTTCCCCCGAGCTGGGCCTGGCCAGGTAACAATTGTTGTGATGTCTCTGGGGGTTGCAGGGGTAGGAATGAGCCGAGCACGGCGCAGGCAGGGCCTCCATCCGTACTGCTACCCTCCCTCGTCCCCCCTGTACTTTGCAGCTCTGCCAATGCACTGGGAGACCCCCAGCCCGCAGCACCCGCTCTCTCCCCTCCAGCTACTCCAGGCCTGAACAGGCAACTGCTGAGTTGTACCAAATTTGCTGTAGATTTGCTAAGATGGCTAAAAAAAAAAAAAAGAAAAACAAAAAGATACCCATTTGGGGCTCTAAATCTGAGACAGCCAAACTCATTGTGACTTGTATCTTAACAGGCGTTGACTCCAGCTCTCCAGAGGTGAAAGGCTATTGGGGTAATGATCCAAACACACGATCTGTAGTTACTCTGTTGTGTATTGATGCTGCCCGGGGTCTCATTCTCCCTGATAGATGCTGCCCGCCTTTGTGCCTGGGTTGGGGGGAAGAGGGTCAAGGGGAGCCCTAGATGGGCTGGAGGTGCAGCCTGGCTCAGCTGTCTGTGCCCTGGAGCTCAGCTGGATAGTGGAGAGCAGCAGGATTGAGCAGAGGCTCAGCTGTCCCAGTGAGCCGTGGGCCCTGATCTTTAATCCCTCAAAAAACACATGATGGGGAGCAACTCCCAGCCAAGGTGCTGCTGGACCTGTCAGGAGCCAGAGCTGTCCTACCCCTGTGGGTCAGTGTGGTGGGACAGCACCGTGTCACATGCTGTGTCCCCATAGCACCACCCACTCCCACCAAAGCCCTGGGGTGAAGTGTTGAGGCTCCTGCTGCTGCCCCTAGCAGGGAGTGAGCTGGGGAGGGGGAAAAGTGTGAAAACATGCTAAAAACACACCTGGCACACATGCTTGGCCCCATGCAAGGCATGAGTGGCCTCACAGTGCTGGCCAGCATAGCACTGCCCTGCCGGGCCACAGTGAGGACGAGGAGAAGGAGGAGGGGTAATGTAGTCCTTGGAAGTTGGTACCGGAGTGGGAGCAGAGCTGAGTGCCCGGCTGGAGCCCCCCAGTGCCAGTGCCCTGCTCCTGGATGGAGAATCCTGCAGTGACATGTGGGGAGGGGACAAGGGAGGGAGAAAGCAGGGTGAGTGAGGAGGGGGAAAGCAGGGAGGGGGGTGGGGAGCAGCAGGGGTTTGGAGTAACCTCCCAGCCTGCTCTGCCCTCCCCAGCCTGCTCGGAGCCCTCCCAGGCAGCCTGAACCTGGCAGCACTTGGGGTGCTGCACCCCCTGCCCAACGCCCCCCTCACCTGCTCCCCCTCTCTCTGTCTCTGAGCAGGTTTGGATGCCTCTGCTCAAACCACTTCCCATGAACTCACCATTCCAAACGATGTGAGTATCCCAGGGGATTGGGGGTGGGAGCACAGTGGACAAACAGCTGCCTGCTGGCCCTGGAGGTCCCCAGAATCTGCCCCTCTTAACCAAAGGGGTGTGGGATGCCTGTTCTCAGCTTTAAAGCTGCAGTGGGCTCATGGATGCACCCCAAAGTGCCACCTCAAGCCACTCTGGCTGTCACCACTGCCCTTATCCCCCTTCCAGTGAGCTTTAAGGCAGAAAACTCATTTTTCAACCCCTTAAACTCCCTTTTCCAATTCCTTAACTCCCCTCTCCCCCTCAGAATTGTTGAGGTTGGAAAATGCCTCTAGGACCACTAAGTCCAACTATTCCCCCAGTACTGTTAATGCCATCACTGGACTGTGTCCCCAGGGGCCACATTCACATGATTTGAGATACCTCCAGGGACAGTGACTCCTGCCCCCTGCCCTGAGCAGCCTGTGGCAGAGCTGGACAGCCCTTACCATGGAGGAATTCCCCTCAGTATCCAACCCTAGATGTCTGGGTGTCCCATGTAGGACAGGTGGGGCATTGGAGGCTGAGGCTGGGTTAATTAACACTGCTGCTGTCTCCCCCCTGCAGCTGATTGGCTGCATCATTGGGCGTCAGGGCGCCAAGATCAACGAGATCCGCCAGATGTCGGGGGCGCAGATCAAGATTGCCAACCCCGTGGAAGGATCTACTGACCGGCAGGTGACCATAACTGGATCTGCAGCAAGCATCAGCCTGGCCCAGTATCTAATTAATGTCAGGTGAGTCCCCGCTGACGAAGCTCCGGGTGGTGCCGAGGGTCCCCTCCCTGTGCCCTACGTGAGAGGAAGGGGCTTTCTCTCCCATGTTTTCCCTATTTCCCTTCCCTGTGCCTGCTGTCCCAATTTCCCCATCGCAGTCACCTCTGGGTCTGTGAGATGCTGCAGGGTGATGGATCTGGCCAGAGTAGGTCTGGCCATGGGGCTGGTGGGAGTTTGTGGTTGCAGAAGAGCCTCTTGGTGGTCTCTGCTGTTCCACTGTGATGCTGAGGGGTGACAGGAGGAGCTGCCTGGCCCTGTTCCTCTGGATGTTGTCATCCCATCCCAGAGAGTGGCTGGTGCTGCTGGCAGCGCCTGGCTCTGCTCTGGTGCCATGGGTAGCAGTGGTGGGGCCTTGGCTCAGGCCACCCATGTCCTTGTGTCCCATGTTCCCTGCCCTTAGCTGGGAGTTGTACCCTCCTGACTCCACATGGCCCAGAGGGGCTGGGGGTCCCTGGGGCCGTGTCCCTGATGCCAGGGTGGCACCGCCACTCCTGCCTGGGCAGAGCAGGAGCTGCCAGTAATTGTCTCTGGTTTTTGGCTTGTTCCCGTCGTGGTGCCCAGGGTGTGACCTCATGGCTGAGCCAAGCTCATCCCGGGGGGCATGGGGGGTCCCATGTGCAGCTCAGCCAGGCCTGGCAGTGCTGCCTCCGGCCCTCCCTCCCTCCCTCCCTTCCTCCTTCCCTCCCTCCTCCCCTTACTCTCCCCACCCCCCAGCTCGGCTCCTGCGCCGTTTCGCTGTTTGTCCTGTGCCTTTTTTTTTTTTCGCATTTTGTGCTGTTCCTTCCCTCCCACCCACCCGTGGTTTTTTTTTTTTTGTTTTGTTTTTTTGTTCCTTTTCTCCTCTGTTACAGTTTAGAAAGCGCTAAACCCTCCTCCCAGGCAGCCTCCGTCACGATCCCTGACCACCTCAGCATCAACCTCTCTCAACCCTCCACCCCTTCTTCTTCTTCCTCCTCCACCACCACCCCCTCGCTCGCCACCGCGGGGGCCTCCGACGCACCCTCCAGCCTCCCCAACCCTCTTCCGACCGCCCCTTGTGTCTCCAGTCTGCTTGGCATGAAACCTGTCCCTCTCCTGGCGCTAAATGTCGTGTCTGCGGCCAAAGGGGCCGCGGCGCCCGCCGTGCCCTGTGTCACTAACAAACTGAAAGCGGAGAAGCAGAGGTTTTCCCCTTACTGAGGCTGCTCGGGGGACCCACAGAGGGGTGGCAGCACCGGGACCCTGTAGAGGAGACTTGGAACAGCAATTTTCTCTATTTTCCTCTTTTTTTCTTTTTTTTTTTTCTTTCTTTCTTCTCTTTTTTATTTTCTTCCTTTTTACTCCAAAATTGAGCTTGTGCTGCTCCTAGAGCAGAGTTTTCTTGCCGGCCGAGAGACTGTGTCCCCTTGTCCTGTGATCGGTCGATTCCTTCTCTGCTTGCCTGTAGCTGTCGCTTGTTACTTTTCATTTCTCCTCCTCTTTCCATTTTTGAGTAGCTTGGTCACAGTTGTGGGTTGGAGGGAGGGAGGGGAATACGTGATTTTGGGGGGAAATTGCATCCCTGGGGCCTCACCTGTCCTCTCTTAATTGTCTGTACCTGTAATAAAGTTGCCACGGTGAGAACCTGCTCTGGTAGATCTGTGCCGAAGTGGGGGGCCAGCCCCAAGGGGGTCCCCTCTTGCTCGGGGGGGGCTCTCTGCCATCCAGATTGGGGTTCCCCCACTCCTTAAATTGCAGGGAGGGAGAGGCTTTGAGTCACCTCGGAGGTGGCAGCCTGTGCAGGGCATGGTTTGGGGGGGTTAGAGGTGTCCCTGCCCCTTGCTCAGAGATGCCCTTGCAATGTGTGTGTGTCCCCTGCATTGCCTCCCCATCCCACTCAAGAGGTTCCTGCTGAGGGTTCAGTCTCCTGCCCTCCCTGCCCTCGCACTCTCCCTTCCCTGCTGCCTCATTCCTGCACCTTGGGGACGCCCCTTCCCCTGAGTTCTCCCCTCCAAAAAAGCTTGGTGCATTGCCAGCCATGATCAGCCTGGACCCTCCTCCCCCCCCAGCTCCCTGGGAGAGCCCCTCAAATGCTGTTTTGTGGGGGCAGCAACTTGCACCCCCCTGCTCCTCTCCCTTTCCTCGCTGCTTGTGCATAAACCACTCCCCTCCACACTCCAAACCCCCTCCCTTCCCTCCTGGAGGGAATGTCCCTCTCCAGGTGCTCCCCACAGGGCTGCCTTCTTCCCTATCCCCCTCCTCCTCAGGGGTTCCCTTTTCTCATTGCAGGGGACCCCTTCGATGCCCTTTCCTTGTTGGGGGGCCCTTCTGATGCCGTTTCCTCATTGGGGGGTCTGTCTTGACACCCTTCCTTTGTGGGGATCCCCTCTGATGCCATTTCCTCATTGGAGGGTCCCTCTGACACCCTTTCCTTGTTGAGGGGATCCCTTTTGATGCCGTTTCCTCATTGGGGGGGGTCCCTCTGATGCCCTTTCCATGTTGCAGGGGTTCTCTCTGCTCTCTTCTCATTGGAGGATCCCTCTGACACCCTTTCCTCATTGCAGGGGTCCCTCTGATGCCCTTTCTTCATTGGGGGGCCCTTCTCACCACCTGCCTCATTTGGGAGGCCCTCTGATGCCCTTTTCTTGTTGCAGGGGTCCCTCTAACACCTTTTTCTTGTTGATGGGGCCCTTCTGACATCCCCTTTTGTCATTGGGGGGGTCCCTCTGACGCCCTTTTCTCGTTGCAGGCTCTCCTCGGAGACCGGGGGCATGGGCAGCAGTTAGGGGGGCCCCGGACCCCCCCCCGCCTCGCCATCCATCTGCGGCCCCTTAGCACCGACCCAGGTTTTAACTAGTTTGTACATTTTCGGTTCCTCCAGCCTCGCGCCACTCACCAGGTTCAGTTTGTTTTAATTTTTGTTCTGTTTTTCGGGTTTTTTTGAATTAAAAGCATTTTAATTCCTTTTGTTCAGCTCTTAAAACTGCTGAACCCCAAATCTTAGTTTTATAAAGCTTCTCTCTCCTCTCCCCACCCCCCCTGCACCTCCCTTCCTTCCCCCCCTTTTTTCGGCTCATGAAGTTTCTGTTTTTGTCATTAAATGTAAGAGTGGAAGAAAAAAAAAAAGGAAAAAATCAAAAAAAAAAAATCAAAAAAAAACATTTCAGTTTAGTTCTGTAACGTCAGGAAATTTTTCAAAAAAAAACTGAATAAAAAGATGGACTGGAGCTTTTCCTTGTGAATAGAACCTGCAGGATATTTTGGTTAATGGATCTGCCTGTCTCCGTCTTTATTTGAACCCCCTTGGCTCTTCCTGGTGCTCGCAGTAGGGCCCAGCTGGGTTTTTGGGTTCTCTCACGAGAGGGATAAAACCAGCCCAGTGCTCCAAGTACGGCCCAGCTCAGGGCTGGGGTTCCCTGGGGAGAGGGATAGACTGGCCCACTGCTTCCACTCTGCCCAGATGGGCTTTGGGGTCCCACTGGCCTGGGATAAACCGGTGCTGAGAAGGGAACTTTGATCCACTGGATGCATTTTGGGGTGTCTCTCCTCTCCCAGTTCCCTGCAAACTCAGTGGAAACTGGTGCCCAACCCTGGTTCTGTTCACTCTTTGCTTTCCACCCTTCTCCCACCTGGACTCCCCCAAGGACCTACATGGGTGGCAATCCCCTGCCTCCCCCTGGGTGTCTGCCACAGCTCAGTGTTCCCAGTGCCACCAGTAGAGAAAGGGTGGGACTACAGGGGAGGCTCAACCCCTTATAAAATGTGCCCCCTCCCTCAAATTATGCCCTGGTCTGAATTAGGGGGGCAGGTCCCTTCTCCACCTCTGGGGAGGGGTTGTTACAGTAGGACCTTCATAAACAAATGAAGGATGAACAACTTTTCCCCCTGTTCTTTGCCCCCGTGCAAAAACCCCTTGCAGTGCCCCCTCCAATCCCCCAGTGATGTACCCCCCACTCCCCCCCGTCCCCTGG
>JAWWEW010000069.1:5076340-5134267 GCA_035583185.1 Anabacerthia variegaticeps
CCCCCTCTCCGTTGTCCCGCCGACCCAGGGACCCCCCCCTTCCCCGCTCCGCCGTGTCTCGCTGCCGCCACCCGGTGGCCGCTCCGCGCTCCTGCAGCCCCGACGGGGCGCCCGCTGCTCTCTCCGACCCCAAACCTGCTGAAATCGCCCCAAACACTCACCCGAGGGTGCCCCGGGCCACCGCGGCGTTCGCGTGTGTCCCCCGGGGCTGGGAGGTGACAGTCCCGTGCCGTCCCCAGTTCAGACGGTGTCGCCGTGGTGAAGAGCGAGGGCTGTCACAGCACCCTCTGCCCAGTCACACCCACAGCACGAGCCCCCGCGTGTCAGTGGGACCGGTGACACCGGGGGTGTCTCCATCCCACCATATCCCCCCAAAGCGAAGGGCAACAGCCACCGGCTCCTGGGTAATATTTTAATGTTATATTTGCAGCATAAATAAAAGGCACGTTACATGTTTGGTACGACACGGCCGAGGGTGGGGGCGGAGGGGGGAGCTTGGGACGTGTCCCCCGGGTCCCCCCCGCGTCCCGGGGCCCCCGCGGGGCTGTGAGGACCCGCTCACAGGAGCCCCTGCGGGGGGGGGTCCCTCGGGGGCTGCGGGAGGGGAATTTTCAGCTAAAAAGGAGCTGCCCCGTGGCGGCGGCCGATCTACGATATATGGGTGCATATACGCGTCGATATGGACTGATAGATACTACACGGTTACGCTTCTCGGGGGGGGCGGGGGGTGGATGTCCTTTTTTTTTGGCTTCTTCCATTATTGATCGTCAAAGCTCGTGGTACAAAGCAGCTGGGTGGGAGTGGGGTGGGGGGGTAACACCCAGGACCCTCCTCTCGCGTCCCTCTGTCCTCTCCTGGGCTCCTTTTGGGGCATCGCTGCTGCCAGAGCCCAAGTGTGCACGGAACTGAAGGGAGAACTGAGCAGAAACGGGTCCACAGGTCCAAAAATGACACATTTCCCACCTGAGCCATCAAATTCTGGAACCAAGGGTCAGTCAGGGGCAGAAAAGCAGCACCAACCCTTCCTACCTGCCCAGTCCTGAGGGATTTGGAGAGCAGAATTTCACCTCTGCCAGAGGGAGAAGAGGGAATGAGCAGGAGCTCCCTCATCACAAACTCCCCCGGGGAGTGGGGTGGTTTTCAGCCACTTGTTCCTATTCAATGTTACAGTCACAATAGAATTGGTAAAATTCAACACCCACCGGGCTGTCTGGCTGCCTGAGCTCCCCTCAACTCGACCCCAAACCTAAAGGAGCTCCCGAGAGGAGCTCCTGTATCACCCTCCACCCATTCAGGCCCCAGCAGAGGGATGGAATCTCCCTGATCCAAACACGGCTCCGGCAGGGATGGGACTGGGGGGACAGGTGGAAACCCTGGGACTCACCAGGGTGCTGGGGGAACCCAGGGCTGGCAAAGTGCAGGTCCCCAGCACTGCCGAGGGGGCCTGGGGGCTGCCACCCCCTGGGAGCCTCAGAAAAGCAGGAGAAATCACCACACAGCAGAAATCGGGTTGTTTTTCCCCAAAGGTGGCTGCAAAGTCTTTGAGTGAGACTTGAGCCAGCACGGCAAGGAGGAGGAGACAGAGCCACCTTCATCCCACCCATCCTCACGGGTCCCAGGAAATCTGGTACCACTGACCCTGATTTCCCATGCAAAAAAACCACCCAGTGCCCAGGACATCCCCCATCGTCACCACCATGCTGGCCTGGAGAGGGAACTGCCCCCAAGGGAGGCAATGAGGAAGGGGAGGATGATGAGGGCCATAAATCAGCTCTTCCCAGTGGTTTGGGGAGAAAATTCCACTCCCTGGAGCCCAAAAGCTCCCTGGGAGCAGAGACCACTCTGACCCCCGATCTCCTCACCTGGGCAGCCCGATGGATCCGTGGGTAGCTGCTCCACCTTCAGAGGGGCTGGAAGAAACCCTCCTGCCTGGGCAGCCTGAGAGTCACCCCTTGAACTCCCCACCTCCTTCCCCTGGAGCAGCACCAGGGACATTCAGCCCCTTCCCAGGTTTTGGGTGGCTCTGCTGGGCACCTTCTGAGACTCCAGCGAGGGATGAGCCTCACCCCTGTGCCCCAAAGTGACTCTTGGGACACTGTCCATTGCCTGGATGGGAGCAGAGGATCCTCCCCAGGCTGGATCCTGGTATATTCCTGCTTTTGCATCATCCGTCTCCACCCCAGCAAGAGAAATGAGATGAGAGGCTGTTCCAGCAGCTGCTTCCATGGCAGTGGCTCCTTTCAGGGTAAAACACTCCTGAAATGGGCACAGGGATCATTAACCCTGTGACTGAAGCCAGGGATGGCCAACTGCTCGTTTCCTGCTTGTTCCTGCCCAGGTTTGGAGCTTTCCAACCCCCTTTTCCAGGACTTGCAGAATTTTCAAGGCACTAAAGCACTGGTGATGGGAGATGTGGGAATGGGGTGGCACTGATGGCACTGGGAGCTCCGGGGTATGGAGGGACCAGGGGGAAAAACTGCTCCTGCACCCCCATCCTGATAGGGCCACAGAGATTCCCTGGAGTGTGAGGCAGGACAAGCCCTTGGCGGGCAGCAGGCTCAGCTCTCCCATCACACCAAATTCAGCCTCTTTTAGTCCCCCCGAGGGTAAAATAAGGGGCTGGGGAAGCTGCAGCCTTTGATACAAACACTAGTTCAGATTTTCCACCTCTTCACTCTTCACTCACTCCCGATCCTGCCAGTGAAGCCCCCACAGCCCTTTGCCTCTGCTTCTCCCCAGACCCCACAGCAAACACGGAACCAGTGGTGGGACCAGCCCAGAGCTCAATTCCTCCTTTCTTTCCCCTTCCACCAGCACTTTTCCTGGAGAGCTGGGTTTTCCTGCAGAGCCCAGTGCTGGGATGGCCCAGAAGGAGCTGCCAGACACCACCACCCACTCCACACCATGGGATGAGACCAAAAGCTGCCAGACAGGGCAAAGATCCTGCGCATCCTGCAAACCCTCAGCCTTAGATCCTGATACCCCCAAAATGGGCCTGACCCCTGCTGTGCCTCACCTGGCCCAAAGCCCTTCTGGCCACATCCTGGATTGGGATAGGGAACACTGGACACGCCTGTGAACCCATGGACTGTGCAGGAACAGATTTACAGGAGGAAAAGGTGGGTCTGGGGGGCTGTGTGGGATCCAAACCAGGGAGTGGATGTGACCCTGATCACAGACAGGAGCTGGGATGAGCAAGAGAAAAGAGGGGAGCACAGGAGCAGCAACACAAACCAACCCCAGGCCACGTGTGGTCAGTACAGCCACAGAGTTGAGGAAGACCTGGGAAAGAAGGAGGGGGAGAAGACAGATCCCATCCGTGGAAAACCCCAAACCACTGGACTTCCCCATCTGTGATGAGATCCCAAGTTTCCTGCTCAGCCTTTGCTTTGGGTTTTGCTGTCCCTGGAAACCTTCCAAGTCTGGAGAAGCCAAACAAAATCACTTGGACAAACCAACTGGCTCCAAAGTGGCGAAGTGCAACCTGAGGGGGAGGAGGACTCGGCTGAGGAGGGACCTGCGAGGGGGAGGAAGACCAAGGGCTGATGCAGCTTCACGGACCAGGACGAGATTCCTTCCAAGAGCCTGAACACAAGTGAAACCCCTTCCCATTTCCAAACTACTGGCTCCAATCACTTGCCCAGGGCCAGCAGCATCTCGAGAAGCACAGACAGGCACAGAGGGGCACAGACAGACACACCGTGCCCAGTGTCCACCTGGCAGGACAACAGACCCGACTCCCAGAGACGCCCACCATGGAGGGTGAGTCCTTAACCTGCCCTATGAACTGGAAGCTCTGTGAATCCTTTGTTTGCTCTGGCTGGGAAGCAACACATACTCCACCACCACAAGCAGAACATGATCATGAGGAGGAGGCAAAAGACCAGGCAGAGACACCATTCCATGCTCCCTCCCCTCAGAACAGGCAACTGATCCATGATTTAAGGCCACCATTATTAAGGTCATCGAGGTCATGTGTGCAGGAGATGATCCCTGGGGAGGGAGGGATGGGTTTGCTCAGGTGTGCGGTGGAGCTGGGGGCCGATGCCGCATTTGGGGACTCACACATGCCTGTTGGGTCCTTCCCTGCATCCCAGAGTGCCCGGCCCCAGTAGATGCCCATCAGCACTGGTTTGCCTCAGGGAAGATGGGAGCAGCCCCGTGGCTGCCGAACGGGCCGTACCTTTCCCAGCACCCGGTGTGGGAGCAGCCCCTGAGCACCCACGGCTGCCGGTGCGGCACGAGTGACCGGGAACACGTGTCCTCTTCTCTCAGCCACATTTACAGCGGTCACACTCTCCTCCTGTCCAAGATCCATCGCTGGGATGTGGGACCGAGGAGACTGACCTCGATCCCTGTAACCTCAGAGCTCCAGGAGGCTCCTGCATGAAGGTGCAGCGTTTCAGGGAGCGGGAGCAGGGATGAGCAGACACCCGGGAGCAGCACTGAGTGTCAGAACCTCCCCCAGCCCCTCTGCTGAGGAGGGGGGCACGGGGAGACGGGGCTTGGAGCAGGGACGGTGCCAAGGGGATCCCCACGCACAGAGGTTTAGTGTTAATGTAACGGGTACCTGCAAGCTGACCTTTCCAGGTGCTCCCCGAAGGAGGCTCTGGGAGCTGGGGGGGCTCTGCCGAGGGTCAGCTGAGGGACCGAGAGCAGCGCTCGGCCCGCAGGGCCAGGGCTGTACAGGCTGTGCAGTGGGAAAGCGCCAGAGCTGCCCTTAGCTCAAAAAAAAAAAAATAAAAACAAAACCAAAAAAGAAATGAAAATCCTCGTGGGCCCCCCCTGGGCAGGGCTGGGGCCGTGGTGAGTCTGTGCTCGGCTCCGGGCCATCATCTGCCGGCAGACTGGGACTGTGGGGCCATGATGACGTGCGAGGGCAGGCCCAGCTCTGTCCTTTGCCCGGCCATCTGCGTCAGCACCGAGGTGGCCACGGCCTCGGCCGCCGAGCGCACGCTGAGCCCGTTCGGGGCGGCCGACACGGAGCTGTGCTGGATGACGGGCGCGGGGGAGCCCGTGGGCTCCGAGCTCTCCTTCGGGCTCTCTGCTCCAGCAGGGCACGGGGGGAAAGAACAAAACAAGGTCAGAGAGAGGCTATGAGGGTGGTGTTCACGGCACGGCGAGGGGAGGGGTGGCTGCTGCCCTGGAAGGGGCAGATATGGACTGAACACTCACCTTTCCAGCCTGGAGTGGAGAGAGGATGATTCCTATGGAACCCCAGCTCCCCCTCACCAAGCCACGCCACCCCCGAGCCCCAGGTCCCCCACAAGAAGCTGTTTGGCAAAAGCTGCCAAACACTGGAAACAAAAACTGATTTGAGGACTAGAAAACAGACTAACAACCCCCTCGGGTCCTGCTGGCTGGCCCCAGTCCCTTGGAGAACCACCACAGAATCCTCCTGAACTCCAGCCAGGAAGCCACAACGCTCAGCCTGCACTCTGAGGAGGGTGGCACTGGCATAACCTTCCTCCTAATCAGTGTCTTTCCTCCTTGCAAGGAACTGACTTCCCCCCACGCTGCCTCCTCTTCTCAAGGCCATTGAGCCCTGAGACTGAGCAGCCCCTTCCCTTCCTGCTGGGTGGGCATGGTGGGATGTGAAACACGATCCCGTTGGCAGAGCCAAAGGCTGGGCTTTTGGGGCCATTTTTTATATAAATTACCTGGCTTGCTCTTTATTGTTCTCCAGGACATTAAAATCAATCGGAGTCCCTTTGCTTGCTCCATTTCTTTGGTAGCTTGAAGTAACGTGACTGAGGGGACAGGGGCAAACAAAGGCAGAGCCCTTCTTCCCTGCTCTGTTCAGCTTTCAGAACTTTGGATTCTCTCCCCCAAAGAACCCCCAGAGCTCCTCACCCAGAGGATAATCTGTAAGCTATCAAAAGCCACGGTGAGGGCAGTCAGAACTCTCTTTGGGGTACACACTCATCCACAGATGCCAGGAGGAAATTCATGCACTTGGGCAGATGAATTACGGGTGGGATGGGGTCACCTTCCTTTGAAAGAGCCAAATTAAGGCAGGAACTGGGATACTTCTGCCACACCAAGACACTAAAACCCCTGGCACCCCAGGAAAAAAATCAGAACAATGTGATCATTTGGTATCCCAAAAATCAGGAGAGTTACAAGATATTAAAAATAAACCACCCAAGTGTACAGGAGGCAGCTGCAATTCCATCAGGGAATCTGGGGCTTTGTTACAGGACCAGCCACAAATCTCAGCAATAAAAAGGGCAGAGGAGAGGGGGGCATGGGAGGGGGTGAATCTCATTTTTAGTATTCAGATGTGTCATGAATTCCTGTTACTGCAGTAAGCAGACTGTGAAGAACAGTAATAGGAATTGTAAACTTTGGAAGTTAAGAGGGAAAAAAAATCAGGTCTCCTCCCTGGGTTCTGCATGGAGCCACCACCTCTGCATGGCTGGGACATCCACGACCACATCACTCAGGCTGTGAGTCACTGCAGGGAGTGACAATGCACTGGCTGTGACAGACCCTTCCAGGACAGCATTCCCAGAGAGGGGATTGAGGGGCAACCCCCAAGGACATTGGCTTTTTTAATTTTTTTTTTCGCTTCCTTGCCTTTTTCTGTTCCCCCTTCCCTTCTCTCATCTCCTCAGTCCCTGCCTCTGCTTCCATTATTCCAGGCAACACTAGAGGACTCCAGCGTCCTCCCAAAGCCTCGGCACCAGCACCACAGCCTGGAATTGGTATTACAGACAGGACAGAAGGACCCAGGATTATGTTTAGCTCCCGGGCTGATTATAATGAAATAGGCAGCATTAAAAAGAAAAAAAGAGAAAAAAAAAAAAGAAATAACAGAAGATAAAAATGAGGCCTTTTTTTCTTCCAAACCAAGCCAGTTTGATGGGAACTGCAGAGAATGAGCTATGGAGCCCTATGATGTCATTTACAGAGTCTGGCCTTTCCTGACTCTGGCTTGGCTTTGGAGCAGCAAGAGTTTTTAACTTCAAAGAGAATATCAAGTGCTTGACATGTTGCCAGGAGCACGGAGAGACTCCAGGGAGAAGCAGAGATATGCATCTCTGTCAAATATCCCACACTAGAGAGGCAGAGGGAGACACACACCTCCTTCCCTGAGTGCTGCCCTCACTGCAAGATCTTATACACCAGGTTGAAGTGCCAATCTGGGGGTTCCTCCTCAACGTGGAGGCTGTGGAGGCTGTACCAGCACATAATGCCTTAGGCACATGTGGGATTCTCGGGGTGTCCTGTGCAGGGCCAGGAGTTGGACTCGATGAGCCATGTGGGTCCCTCCCAGCCCAAGGTGTTCTATATTCTATATGCCATATGCTATATGCTCTGTTCTGTGTTTCTGTGACACAGAACTGCCCTGTCACTGCAGTGACTGGAAGGTGACAGGGCACAGATTGAGACGAGAACCCCCTCCCTTCCTTATGCATCGTGATCTGCTGAGACCCACTCAAAGGTTGCAGGCACCAGCAGAAGCCATCACTCACCCAGGTAGCCCTGTGTCTTCTTCTGCAGCGCTGTGACAGGACAGTCCTTGTGGGCCAGCAGCAGCTGCTTGAGCTGAGCCACCTCATTCCTCAGCAGTGTCACTTCATTCTGATGGGGACAAACACACGTGGGCATCACTCACAGCAGCCCCAGCAGAACCAGGATGTTCAGGGATGCAAACTTCCAATTTGGTGTCTACTCTGAGATGCCTCTGGCCCAAGGACATCAAGCAACGTTCCTGGGTTTGAGGAATTTAATACATGGGCTGCAGTGCTTTCCTGCCACCAGCTGCAGAGCCTTCACTATGATCACCTGAACCCTGGGCAGAGCTTTTCCTGAGCCCTCCTGCCAATGCCACCTGCCTGAGGGACACTCCAGCATGATGCTGCCTCTGGAGGGACACATGGGAGTGTACAACTAGTTCAGCCCAGGCCAGGCTCCTGTGCCTCTGTGAGCTAAGTCTGCTCCCCAAACAATTGTACAGCAGATTATTCCTCTCAAAAGACTGCAGAGGCAGCAATCCTGCTCCAGAGAGCAGCACCCAAGTGCACGTGGGCTCCGTGGCACGGGGCGGGCGTTCCCTCCAGAGCGATGTTCCTTCTGGAGTGCCGTTCCCAGCGCTGGCCAAGGGCTGTGCTCAGCCCCAGTTACATACTCACGCTCAGCTGGATGTTCTGGGTGGTGAGTTCCTCGGCTTTCTTCTCCAGGGAGGACACCCAGAGCTTGCGCTTCTGCCGGCAGCGCGAGGCGGCCGCCCGGTTCCGCTCCAGGAACCGCTGCCGGCGCTCGTCCGGGTCCTCGTCCACCGTGCGCTTGCGGCGCCCGCCCGTGCTGGGGGTGGGCTGGGCAGGGGACACCTGGGGATGGGGCAAGTGGAAGACACTGAACAGCAGCTCTGGGGCAGGAGGGACACAACAGTGTCACCACAGCCTGGCAGAGCAGAGGCTGGGACAAAAAGGGGCTGGGAGAGCTTGATCTCACTGCTGCACCCGCCAAGGTGCCCTCTCCACTTGGGGTTAGGCAGTCATGCAGCAAACTAGAGTTTCTGAGTGGCCAGTCTGCTTAAAAAATTAATTTGGGTTAACTTTTCCTCCATATCTTCAGCTAACAAGCTCTTGGAGGTAACTGGTACCAAAAGATTTTGTAATGCTGCATGTTTCCCAGTTTAATTTTGGAAGAACAAACGAAAAGCCATCAAGGGCTGATGGTGCAGCATCCCTGGCTGCAAGGGGCAACTAGACCCCATGCCCAGGGAGTGCAGCCACACTCCAGCACTCTCTGTCAGGCAGCATATGGATATTAAAACTTCGGGAAGCCCATCCAAGTGACGGAGCAGGTGGTGATCCTGATGGAAGGCTGGCATTTGGCTGGCTGGCAGGAGCCAGCAGAGCTGATTGCCTGAGAGGGGAGCATTTAACCCCAGTAATTGAGCAGGGAGAAAAGAGGGAAACATTCTTTCCAAACTCCAGACCTCGTCAGGCAAATGAAAGTGGTGCTGGAGCTTCTGCCCCGTGGGCTGTGAGTGTGTCAGTGCTGAAGCGGCACTGGAAAAACAAGGTTTTAACCCATTCTGCAAAGCAGGAAGCTGCCATTTTCCTCCTCTTTCCCCAAGCCCAGGAACCCTCCAGCACCTCCAGCCCAGCCTCTGGGGCAGCAGCAATAGCAGACCTGTGGCTGAGCCGGGGAAGGGGCATCAGGGTGCTGGACAAGGATCTGACTCTGCTCCGGACGTGCCGTCACCATTGTACTGGCTGAGCCCACCACCAGGTTGCTGCCGTTCAGCGAGGAAGAAGCTGTCAGGCTGGCCTTCAGCCTCTGTGGAAGGAGGAAAAGGGACATCAGGGGACCTGCTCTCCGTGCTGTCAAGGCTCTGAGCAGCTCCTGCCACCCAAGGAGCCACCCTGTAGGGAACAGGCTCTTCAGAGGCTGTGGCTGACTCGAGTCCAACTGAAAGCCATCACCATCTGGCCTGCCCGAAGTGAGAGTGGCATCCAACCCAACAGACAGGTGTCATATCCCAAAATTGCTACTGCCACTGGCACCAATCCCCTCCCCAGCTGGCAGGCTCTGCAGAAAGCCCAGGGACTGAACAGGCTGCAGAGCCCAACTGCCCCCGAGCACCCCAGAGGGGTCCTGGGGGACCTGTTTTGCAAGCCCTTTCTCTGGGCAGCCAGAGCAGGACGGCTGTTTTGTGCCTCAGTTTATGATCTCTCTCCCCACCTGAAGCTCTGAGCTGCTCACAAGTCCTGCAGACCCCAAAGCAGGAGTGGGGACATGTTGGCAAGTGTGAGCAGCACTGCTGGGAGAGGTTGGTGTGCAAACACCTGCACCTGCACGGCCAAAAAAAATGGGGGTTTCACAGAATCACGGAATTGCTGAGGCTGGAAAAGTGTCATTAAGTCAAACCATTTCCCTGGAACCACTGAGCCATGTCCCCAAGTGCCACATCCATCAGGCTTGCTTCCCCTCTGTGCACACCCAACCTGAGCCATGAGGAGCCACAAGAGGAAAGGTCCTTTCATAAACTCTTAAAGGGTTTGACATGAGAACCACGACCAGGGTCTCTTGAACTACAGCCCAACCTCTCCTCCCGTGGCTCTGCCTTCCTCAATCCCACCTCCATCCCACCTGCCACCCTGGAACCAGAGCTCCAGCTTTACCACCAGCTGCCCTCAGGCTGGGGACAGGATTTGCCCTGACACTCACAGCCTCCTGTGCTGCCAGAGCTGAGCACTGAGCACTCTGATCTTCCAGGTGGCATTTCCAACACCTGTGCTGGGAGCAGGAAGTGCTCTGATGGCTACACAGGATTCCAGAGGAGCCCTGGCCCTTCCTGAAGGCTGTGGGGGAAAAGCCTCGAGCTGGGAGTTGCTTCTGGAGGAGGTGAAGGCTGAGGGATAACACCAACACCGTGACCCTGACACCCTCCCCAGCACTCACCATTTTGGCTTCGGAGTGCACTGGGAGTCCTGACGGGGAAATGGACCCGCTGCTGTTGATGGGTGGCCCAGGAATCCCGGGAATGTTCGGCACCATGGACATCGGCCGAGCCAGCTGTGGGGGAGGGATGGACACACGGGTTGGGAAGTGGAGGTGCTTGGGCTCTGAGGAGCAGCTCTGCAGTAACTCCCTGACCGAGCAGGGCGATAAATCCTGACAAACATTTAACTACAGCCATCCGTTATCCCTGCTGTCACCGAAGGCCACCAGCCACGTTGGTGGCCATGGTGGCTGTTCCAGAATCACACAGCCAACCAGCCCAGCAGAGAGCAGAGGGGGGAGAGCAGCTCCTTTCCTTCCCTTCCCTTCCCTCCCCTCCCAGTGGGCTCTTTCCCACAAGTACATGGATGAGAGGGAGGGTACTGGATTCCCTCTGGTTCTATTGCAAAGCTGCCACAGCAGCAAGGGGTGGTCACAGCATCCCTTCCTGAGCTTTCTCTCAGGGAGAAAGGGAGGGAAAACCAGAATTTGGACATGTTTATAAACCCTTGGGTGGAAAAGCACTGTAACTGGGAGGGAAGGGGCTAGGATGTTTCTGTGCCCACAGGCCATGATGAGAGGCGCCTGCTTTGAGCCAACATTCCTGTACCTGAGGCAGAAGGTTTTGGCCCTTGTACACTCAAAGCCCCAAGGACATACCCAGCAGGACAGACAGGATTCCCAGGGCTGGGACCATGAGCTGGAGAGCTCGGAGGACACACACAACACCCATCAGGCAGATCTGCAGTGACTTTGCCCCACAGAAAACTCTGTGTGCAGAAGCCCAACCTGAGGCTGGTATGGACATTCCCCTGGCCAGCACGCACCAACATGTTCCCTGCAAGCTCCAATGGTTTCAGTGCAGGCACACTGTTCCAAATGGAAGCAGCTAATCAGGGATCCTGCAGCTCCCAGCCCCGGATCTACGGCATGAGCCATCTGTCCGGGCACAGATTTGCTTTTTTCCAAACTTATTGCCCTCTAGTGTGATCCACACGTTATTGCTGCCCTGCCAGAGCTGCTCCCTCCTCCTCTTCCTCCTCCTCCTCCAGTCTTATCTCGCACAGAGGGGGAGAGAGATTTTAATGTTTATGAAATGGAAGTGCCTGTGTGTGTTTGGCAGGGGAAGGGCCCGTCCCCTCCTCCACACGGGGCTGTGCTGGAAGCTTCTCTCACCGATATGACAGAAGGCATCTGTACGGGGGGGCCGGGGAGCACGGGCACGGTCTGGCCATTCGCAAGCTGCACGACGAGCGGGAGGGAACCTGTGGGAGACCTGGAGAGAAAGCAATTGGAGTTCTCATGGATTATTCCAGGTTTATGATGTCCCGACAGCCCCAGGAGCTCAGGGGCAGCAGCGTGAGTGAATCCAGTGGGTGGATTTGGGCTCATTTCCCCACTTCTGAGTGGTTTGATCAGAAGGGGAGGGTGCAAAGCGCAGCTGGGTGAGTGTGAGGGTAACTCAGCCTCCTGTACTTGTGTGCCAATGTCACATCAAGGTGACCCAGGCTGGCAGCGATGCCAATGGCCCTGCATACTTGTGCCATGTCACACCAAGGTGACCCAGCCTGCTTAGGGCTGGCAGGGACACACAGATGTGCCCTAGGCATACCCCAGCTGCCCAAAACACCACGGCTGCCGAAGCCCTGAGCCACAATGGGCACCTGAACAGAGAGAAAAACACATCCAAGAGCTGCTGGAACTGCTCCTCCCAGGCTGAGCCTGGCACCAGGCAGCTGCTCCTGCCTCCCAGGAACCTCCTGGTCTGTCCACTGATGAGCTCCCACAAGGGGGTTTTGCAAGGATTCAGCTTTCCATTAGCAAGCACTTCTGACTCCAGAGAAAACCCCAGGGTGGATGCTGGGCTGGCTTGTGCTTACATGGGCTGTGGTCCTGGGAGATGGGAGACAGGAATTGTGAGACAGGACATTCCTGCTTGCTGCAGGCTGGGGAGGAGGTGATTGTGCTGGAGACTAATTGTGACAAATTAAAAATACCAGGAACTGTTTCCATTGCAGGTCCCTCTGCAGTGAAAGAGAGGGATACACCTCACCTAGGGATACACCCCAAGCAGGGACATCCACCCCTGCCTCCAACCCAGCACAAACCCCGCTGTGCTCCAGCTCCAGTCCTTCAGATTCACCCTTTCCAGGAGAGCGAAGGAAGAGCCAGAGCTGCTCCAGATGAGAAGGGGAGGAAGGAAACCATCCCTGCCACAGGGGCTGATCTCCTGCTCCTCCTCTTCCATCCATATCAGTGTCGTGGGGAACCAACTGGAGGCAGAGCCGAGCTGGGAGCCCGGTGTTGCGGGAGGGAGAGTAAAATAAATCTGCTGCTGTCTGCTCTGCCAAGCCCAGGGAAGGGGCTGGAGGAGGCTGGGCTGCCCGGGATCCAGGCAGGAGGCTGTGCTGGCATGGTGGGAGGAGCAGGGGATGTGGGTCAGAGGGGGGAGTTCATCCTGCCAATAACTCAGGCTGGAATTTTTAAGGCTGCCTGGGGAACGTGAATGCTCGACTCTCAGTCATTTCTATTGGGCATCCCAAATCCTCCAGACTGCTTTGGAAATCCCAGCCTAACCAGGCAAGTTACAGGGAGGTCACAGCCTCCCCTCAGTCTCTGTCACATTCACACCAACCCCACTGTGCCAGCAGTGGCCCAAACTAAGGGATTTTTGTTACTGCTGCAGCTCCACCTCTCTCACCAGGTGGGATCTGGGCTTCAAAGAGCACAGAAAATCATACTTAAGTCCAACTTACTCCAGTTCTGATTTTCTTATGTCTCCAAGCACGAGGGAACACCTTTCCAAACAGCCCCAGAGTCTCTGTCTGAGCTGCAGAGGGGGTACAGTGCCCTTTCAACCCCCAGGGCAATCACTTAACTCCTTCATGCCTCAAGATAGCGTTTAGAACTTTCCCCCAGGACATCTGCATTGATGGTGCCAGAGGGTCAAAGGAAAACACACACAAACCCATGAACTGACAGCCCAAAAATACAAACTGGGCTGGTTAATGCAGGGAGCCAGCCCCGACCAGGGGTGATCAGGGAGGCGATGGCCACTGAGCAGAAGCATCCAGGGCCCCTGAGCAGGAACATTCTGACACCAAGCACACAGGGGGATAAACATGCATTTCCCGAGGGCACAATGTGCTCCCTGCATCCTCAGGCTCCTTCCTTTACGGGCAGGGCCAGAGGAGACCAAGCCTTTGGTTTTTCCAGGGCAAACCAGAGCAGGTCGCTGGCTGTGCTGAAGCAAACAGCCCCAAAGGCAGGGCTGGCTGGGCACAGGAGGTGACATTTGAGAGGCAACAGCTGTCTGGGAAAATCCCCCAGCCCTTCCAGCTCCAGACAATTCCACAGACAATTCTGCAGTGCCGGCTCTGCCCGCGCCCGGCGCCGACAGCCAGCACCGTGGCAGTGTGTTCTCGTTCAGGGAGTGCTTTCATCTCTCCCCATGGTGAGTTTTGCCTCGTTTCGTTACTCCAGGACAATTAGTTCCTGTTTCCTGCACTCCCATCCCGGGGCTGCAGACAGTGCCCAGTGAGGCCCTTATGCCCACACAGCCGTGGCGTGGCTGGTGGCACCTCCATGGTTCTGACACTCAGGGAACCCATTTGGGGGGCTAATTCCTGCCCCTGCTCCGTACTCACCCCAGCTGTCTGTTGGAGGGGGGGGCCTGGGTGATGACAGAGGTGGGGGATGGCAGTGTGGGGTGCAGGGGGTCGTAGCCCAGGTGCAGGGGCAGCGATCCGGGGCGCACGATGGTGGGAGTAGGCGTGGAGATGATGACAGGCTTGGAGGGGACCTCCTGCAGAGGAAAACAAAAAACAGGGGACATGCTGTTAATTACCAGTTAATTACTACTGGGCTGACTGTTACACCTGTCAGCTTAAAGACAGTTTAGGGAAAATTCAGGCACTTTTGTCACAGAAACCAGGGGATGGACAGGAGAACCTCTCCCAAAGACACACAGATCTGGTGCTGGTGCAGGGAGTGGGGCACAGCAATTTACCCTCCAGATAATCTCCCTCTCTGAATTAGGGGCTGGGATGTTGTGCAGGTGGTGAGTATCACCTGGACCAACCCCTCCAAATCCCCACCCCACAGGATACAGGGAAGAGCAAGGCTTTCTGCACCACCAAACCCACCAGGAGCCTTCAGGGCAGCAAAAGTATTTTAGTGAACAAGCTTTTCTCTTTCTTTCTCAAATGAAGGGAAGTCAGGCCTTAAAGAGCCCAAATCAGGCCTGGGCAGCCATGTGGACAAGTAGCTTGATCCCACCCGGAAAAGGGGCACCACCACCTTGTGCTGGGGAGTCCCACCTTCTCCTTGTGCTGGGGTGACCGTGGGTGGGACACGGGGCTGTCTGGTGGGGACGAGTCCACCTCCACCGGCTCCTCCTCTTTGATCTTGATATCCGGAGTGGAGGGCAGGGACATGTCCAGGGCTCCGGCACTCTGCAGGAAAACCAGCCACGGATTGAAAGGACAATTAGCTCATATTGTTTGTGAAACATTCAGCTGCTCCCAGAGGAAGAGCTCCAGCTCCAAGCTCTTGCCAAATTATTATTATTTATTTGTACTGAAGCAGCATCTGGGAGCCTGAGGTGGAGAGCAGTGCCGCGCCGGCCCCGGCCAAACGGAGACAGAGGCCCAGGAACGACAGTCAGCCCCAGATGGCACCAGTCTGTGGGTTCTCCATAACACACACGAGTTTTCCATGGCTTATTACTATTTTTTTTTTTTTTATAAAAGGGCTCTGCAAAAGAGAACAGGTACCAAAGCCAAATGCCTGCGAGTTACAGGAGGCACTTTCATTCACAGAAGAGCTGTAAAGCATTGTATAAATCAGCCTGAATTATTTTATTACCCGATTATCAAAAGCAAACAAAGAGCCATGCAAGTTATTAAATATCTATGAGCGCCCCATTAAAATAAAACCCAACCATATGCCTGAACCTGGCGACTTGCCACCACCCTGGGATCCAACAGTGCCACATGCCCCAGGTGAACCAGTTAATGACTTGCTGGGGATGGGGACAGGGCAGGGTGACAACAAGGTGGGGGGACAACTAAACGAGAGGCCACCTGTCTCCTTTCCAGACCTGGAGGGAGAGAAGAGCCGGGAGAAGATGGTGCATGGAGCAGCGAAGGAGCGAGACACAGATGGCAGGATGTGACACCAGACCTCGTAAATCACCATGTCCCTCCTCCCGTCCAGGCAGGGGAAACTGTCCCTAAATCAGCCCTGACAGCTGTTTGTCCAGCCTGTTCTCCCTCCCTTCACCATCCATCCCTTCGCTCGCCTGACCACTCACAGTCCTTCCTGGCATCTCCCCTAAACCTCCTCCTGCCACACTGTGAGTCCTCTCAGGGGAGGGAAAACTGCAGCTAAAGGGTAAATGTGGGCACCTGAGGATGGTTTAGAACGGGGTGAGGCTCCAGCCTCTCTGCCCTTCCCAGATTTCCCGAGGGCTTTACTTGCGGTAGGTGCAGTAACCATTTACCTGCCCTCTTCAAGCAGAGATGTTGCTCTGGGAATCACAAAGGAGCAGGGATTAACATGCAGAGAAGTTTCAAACCACTTAAAGTGCCTCCAGGGAAGCTCCTGCCGTGCCTGTGTTTTTAATTAACGTGCTGGTGTGTGAGACCACCCTTGGAACTGGAGGACAAACACAACTGGATGCTGGAAGTGCCTCAGAACCGCAGCTGGCAGCTCCAGCCAGGTCTGGGCAGTGACCAGCCGGCTGGGCTGGGACCTGCCTGGGCAGGGGGATTTAGGAGGGCTGATGCTCCCCATAACACCACCCCAAGCTCCAGCGCCCTGTCTGTGGCTGCCGCAGCAATATTTAGACTGCAGCCATCCTACAGCAGAACCCAGGAGAGCATCCCGGGGCCGCAGAGGCGGCTGTGGGGCCGCAGAGCTCAGGAGCTGGGTGGTCTCCCTGGCCAGCCCGGGCTGCTCGGCATTTCCATGCGAAACCCCAGCGGCAGCTCCTTCTCCCGGCTCTGCCAGAACAAAGGGCAGGAGCTCGGAGCAGCCCCGCCGCATACCAATGAGAGAGATCAATTTCGGTTTAAAGAGCCTGTTATTGGGGGAGCGGGTGGAAGCCAGGTTTCAGTTTTAATTCTGAATTCCTCCGTTCCCCATCTCGGGAAGATTTACGCGGCTCCGCTCGCGCAGTTTATTTCCGAGCAGCGCCGCTGACTGCGAGCGTATGTACGGACATACATCAATTTAGTAAATGTATGTGCCAGGCTGAGAGCCCAGCACGCATCTGCTGCTCCTCGGATCCTGCAAAGGGAGGGGGGGGGAATGTCCTTAATTAGCTGCTTTCTGATGAGATCCCGTTGTCCTTCAGACCCTCGCGCTCCCGAGGCTGCAGGGGCAGCCTGGATCGATGGCGCTTTGCAGAGGGAGCTCTTTGTTAGGAAAAGCTTCCCCCCTCCATGGAGCCCCTCTCTGTTTCCATGTACCAGACACCCTGGAAATGCCAAAGGCACTCGCTGGACCTGGTCCCTTCCCTGTGAGGGACCTTAGAGGCACCATCGTTTTGGATCTCGACCCCCAGGGAGGCTTCGAATGAGTTTTTGCTCAGATCCCGTCCTCTCCTTCCCTGCAGCTCCTTCCCAAGGTGTGAGGTATTTTGGGTACTTCCCCCTCCCTTTTTTCTGAAGTGAAAAGCCAAAGGAATAATAAACCATTAAATCCATTCTCCACAGGCCTCGGATCGTGGGATAACCAGCCAAAGTCACCCGAGCTACAAAAATAAAGCCCCACGCACAGCAGCAAATTAAACCTGAGAGCAACTCAGTTTCCCGACGGCATGTGCCTTTCATCAGAGCAGCCCCGGCCCCCCAGGCCCTCCCGGCCCCCCAGTTTGCTCCCAGCACAGTTTTATTGCACCGTGGCCTTTGCCTCTTGCCTTTTTCTCATCATCCTCAGCAGCTTTCTTGAACTCATGCTCAAAGGAACTCGCCAGCTCGTTGAAGAGTCCCACCTCCTCACAGTTCTTCAGGAACCGAGTCGGGGTCGGAGTCTGATCTGGTTTGGGTTGGAACAACAAGAATTGGTCAAAGAGAGGCGAGAAAATGCCTTTTACCCACCTGTGTCCCTCTCTGGGGAACCCTGGGGAACGTGGCCCCTGTTTTGTGGAAGCCTGGGTGCTCTGCCACTGAGGTGTGTGTCACCTTCAGAAAGCAAGTGACAATTCAGAACGGGGACAATCATTTCTTTTTGGTTGGTTTCTCACGTGCTTAAAAAAATAATCACTGAAGCGAGAGGAACTGCAGGGATTGCTGTGAATTCTGTGATGGCTGTGGGTCATGTCCTGTCCCTCCCACCCTGAGCTTTTGCTTGTTCTCAGCTGGACAAGGAGGGAAAATCGGGGGGGGTTTGATCTCCCTGAAACAGCAGATCTTAAAAACATGGACTGATGAGAGGGGAAAGCAACTGATGGGAGCAGCTTCACAGCCTGGCAGAGTCCTCGCAACCACCACTGTCCACAGCCATCCCTCTGGGGCCCTTCTCCGCCACATTAACACGTTGAGTCATGATCTCTCTGGCCATCACCCAGGCCATAAAAGCAGAAGGAAAACTCCCTGCTTTGAGCCAGCCTCCCATTCCCGAGTGCTGGCATGTCAGGAGCCCTGGAGCCCAGCACTAGCACATCACACCCAAAGGATCCATCACGCAGAAAACTACCAGGAGTTTCAAGCACAAAGGGGAAACCTGGGATAGTTTGGCCTGACCTGCACAAAGCACCAGCTGCCTGGTGCTCCTGGTTCCAGCACAGCACCTGAAGTGTCTGTGGAAAATGTGCCCTGTGATTCCACACCGGGCAGGGCGGAACCTCCCGCATCCTTTGGGAAGGGGCTTCGGCAGTTCCTTGCCTTGCTGCTGCAGAACTACATTTCATTTCCAGCCTGACTCCAAACCTTCCTCCACTGGGCTTGTCACTAAAGCAAAGGCCCCCTCTGGGCACCTTTTGCTTCCCCCCAAAATCCCAATTCATAAACCAAGGAACTTTGTCAACTGAAGCTCTCGGCAGGAGGTTGTTTTTGCAGGGATTTATCAGCTCCCAGGGCTCTTTTCAGACCATTCCCTGTTTAGCAATGTCCTCCGGAGCTGCACACGCCAGCCCAGGGCACAGATCTCCAGCAGTTTCCACGGAGTACAAACAAAGCCAAGGAACCATTCTGGTCCTGCCCTTCCCCAGTCCGTACCTCAGGAGCTGCAGCAGCTCCTGTCTCACCCCAGAAATGCCTGTTCCCACACAAATGACTGTCCTGCTGCCAGCTGTAACCAGCTCAGGGAACAATTCTTTACGACCCTCCTTAGCTCAGCCACGGCGCCTCAGCCAGACACACACCGGGTCCTGCTCCTGCCACACGGCTGTGCCCCGGGCTCCACACGGGGCAGGAAGGAGGGAGGGAGCAAGAACACCCAGAGACAAAATGGTGGCTTAAAAAACCCCCCAGGACATAAGGAACAACCGCCTGGATCTCACTGCTCAAAGCCAGCAGCATTTATAGCCCTCACCCCTCCCCAGCAGCTGCAGCAGCAGGGAGAGCCCACGTCAGACAGCCTGGTCCTGCACTGGCCACGGCTCAATCAGTTTTGGGGGGTTTTAGCTGGTCCTGCACTGGCTAAATTGCTTTTGGTGGGGTTTTTTGTAGTTTCCCCCAGAGCAACCCACAGAGCATCAGCCCTGGGGAGCTGGAAGAGGCAGACAGACCTTGTTCCTTGTGCTCAAGCTGAAGTGTTTCATCTCCCACGTTTTACTGGAGAAAGGAAGCCCTGGCTCTGGGAGCTGTGAGGATGAGGGGCGTCCTATGGGACTTTGGGGTGTCATGTGGGATTTTGGCTGCGGGTGAGGCTGGGCCCCATTTCTGCCTCTCCCATCCCCATCTACCCAAAACTGATCCAGCAGCACTGACTCTCCCGCTGTGCTCCCTGTTTGCAAAGGGCTGAACTGAAGCAATGGCGACCCTTAGGAATCTGAGATTCTGTCAGCTCCTGCCCCAGTTCCTCACCATCAGCTCCCACTAGCCTGATCCCATTTGGAATGAATTCTTCCTCTGGGAGAGCCCTCCTCTGGGAGCACCCTTCCAGCACGGGCTGTGTGAGCTCTCTTCCCATCCTACCCACAGCAACAATTCACTCAAAGCCTTTCAGAAACCCAACTGAATTCCCATTTCAGCACCGGATTTAGGCTGGAGATAAACTGGGAAAAGGGTGCCAGGCTCCTGCAGCAGCTTCATTTCCCTTTACAAACTTTGAAGCCTTCAGGAAGCATTTCCCCTCTCCCTCCTTTCAGCAACAGCCTTTTCACCCAGCAGTGACAGAGAACTTTAGAGGACAATGCTTTGAGCAGCCCCTGAATGCTGCAGGAGGGACTCTGGAACCTGCCAGGAGCTGCTGCCAGACAACGATCTGTGGGGTTTGGGTTTTCACCCCAATTTTATAAAGGCTGCATTGACCATGTGCTGTCAGAGCTCCTCACTGAGGCTCTGCAAATGTTTTCTCAGCAGAGCTAGTGCACCCGATGGGGCTTTAATTTATTAACTGCAGCCTAAAAGCTCAGGACAATTGACACTTGGGCTGAGAGGGGAAGCTGCTTTGTCAGGTATGGTTCATCGTCCTCAAAGCACACGCAGAAATGTGAAAGACCTTCTGGCCATAAATCCTCCAGCCTTAATAAAAAGAGCGAGATCTAAAAAAAAAAATTACAAAAAAACACCCCCACCAAACCCCACAAAACCTGATACTACCATAAAAAAAAAAAGAAAAAAAAAATAGAAACTTGGAAGCCTCTGGCTTTCCTTTCCCCTGATTAAATGCAGATCACAGGAGGTTTTATGGGCGGCAGAGCTGTTTTGCAGTGCATCTGGTCCCTGGCATCAATCTCTGCCGTCAGGCAGCGCCGGGCGCTGGCCGGGCACATACCTGCGATGATGACGGAGTCGGTGCGAGCGGGGCCGAACTTCAATGTCATCTCATGCTTGTGTTTATGAACCGCCAGGTGGTCCTCGTTTGTGAACCTCTGAAATGAAACAATTTAGAAAATGGTGAATAAATGCATTTTGTGTTTTACGGGTCCGTCCTGTGGCGGGCCGGGGGGAGGCCGGCGGGGCTGTAACGCGATCGCTGCTGAGGGCTCGGAGCTGCAGAAGGGGTGTGTGAACACGGGGGTCGAAGTGAAAAGCCATTAACGAGGTTTCTGGGGGACAGGATGGGGGGCAAGTATTTTTAATAATCCATTTTTATACGCGCCGGAGCGACGTGGCGGCTGCAGCCGATGGAAATGCAGATCTGCGCTGCTGGGCAGCATCCCCCCCTTACTGCCAGCTGATGGGGCAGGGAATTAGGTGCAACTGGGGGTCAGGCAACCTTTTTTGGATGGTGTGAGGCAGAGCTGGCCCCCACCTGGTGATTCAGGCCGTGGGTTTATGGAGCAGGACGGAGCGGCTGCCTGCAGCACGGCCGCGTCAATCCCGCATGGAAGGGGGTGCATCTCACCCACCACCAAAATTCCACCTGCAGGGAGAGTTGGAGGAGAAAACCCCAGCCTTTTGGGAGGGTTTAGGGAGGACAAAAATCCCGCTTTAGGGCTTTAGGGTGGGGGGCTTCACGTCCGAGCTGTGCGCGGGGCCGGCGCCGAAACCCAGACAAAGGGACGAAGGGCTGCGCCAGCCCCACGCGCCGGGATGAGGGAGAGGGGAGAGGCAGGGACGGGGTTAAAGCAAATAACCATAAACCCCGAGGATGGATTGCGTCTCTCCTAATAGACTGCGACAAACGGCGGCCGAGGGCACGGCGCGGCCGTACCGCAGGATTTTTATGCATCCAGCAGCATCGGGCTGGTTCTAGAAAACGCTGCTGCAGCAGCAGCGCATTCCTGCCCTTTTCCCCTTCCTTTCCTCTCTCTTTAAACCATCCAAACCCCAACCCACCCAAAGCCACCTGTTCCTGTGAATCCGCTTGAGCGTGACACCCTTTCCCGATGCTTATTTACGGCTCTGTTGCTTTAGGGAGTAAATCTCAGTTTTCCAGGCTGGAAGCCACTGTGGTGCCTTCCTGGGAGCTGTGTGGGACATGAACACAGGCAGGGGGACAGTCCCTTGGGGGCAGGGGACCCCAGGACATGGGGCCCATCCACACACAGCCCATCCATCTTCCCCTCAGTGCAAGAACAAGGGGGTTACGCAAAGTGTCCTTCAAAGAATTGCATCAGAAGGTGCTTTTAGTGGTGACTCGTAATTTGGGCTCAAATTTAAAAGACATTAGAGCTGATGGGAGAAAACCCGAGAGGTTTTTGCCTGTGCAACTCCAGGCACACACATCCCGGCTTTCTCAGCCTGTGTTCCCAGATCTGCTCCGTAACTAAACCTTAAATAAACCCGAAATAAAATTTCTCAACGATTTGGCTAAAATACGACGGGTTCCGGGCTTCTTTCCTCCCCGCAGCTTCCGATCCCTCCGCTCTGCTCCAGCCGGCATTGGGAGCCCTTTCCAAGGAGCATCACAAATCGCAGCAACACCGAAACATCCCCGAACAAAGGAAGAGCGAGCGAAGCGCCGCGTCCGCCGACCGAGACGGAATCCGCGGCACCAGTTCTGCATCGCCCGGGAAAGCGCTGGGCTCACAGGGGGAAGGGGCACCCATACCTCGCCACGGCTTTGGCTCCAAACCCCCTGCATTTTATGGGATTCGGCTGCTGGCCCTGTGTGCCCCGGTGCTGTTGGCAGAGGGGAAATCGGTGGGTTGGGGTGAACCAAGGGAAATAAATCAGGGTTTGGGATGAATATTTAGCAGGCGGGCGGCCGCTGGGCAGCGGCGTCGGAAATACTGAGCACCAGAGATTGGGGAAAAAAAGGAAAAGCAAGAAAATTCCCAATTCTCCCACTTCGTTTTCTGCTAAAGAAATGGGATTTTTAGGTCAAGGAGGGAAGCAGCAAGAGGCTGAGGTGTGGAATAGGGTTGTGTCTCTCCCCGCCAGCCCTGGCCCCACATTCCAGCCTGGCCTTGCTAGCACCGGGTTTATTTTAATCTTTCATTTTCCTTCATCGCAGGAATTTTTTTTTCCTCTTTTTTTTTTTTCTCAGGCACTTTTCGTGCGTTCGGTGCGCGTTACAGCTCTATTTAACATCTTTATGTGGGCTCACAGTTCGGGAGCTCTCTCCTTCCCTGCACAGAAACGCTCACAGACACAATATATCTTTCTCCACACATTTCCAAACGCCGAAACCCAGAGGCTGAGTCTGGCACTTGGGTTCTAAATCATGTCATTTTACACAGAGAGGGGAAGCGGGGTGGGGGGAGAGAGGGGGAAGAGTAGGGAAAAAAATGGAATGAGTTAAAGCCACAGCACTGGCTTTAATATTTAATCTCCTTCCATCAGCAGCTGACATACAGCAGGGTTATTTCAGCTGCTATTTTGCGGGTGTCGGAATTAAAAAGAAGATGTTGGCTGTAAAGTCTTTGGGGCGAGGGACAGGCACGGGGCTGACGCCGCCACCTCGGTGCTGCCAGCTGGCCCCACGAGCACCCACGGCCCTTCAGGGCTGCAGGAGAAGGGCTGGAACTGCCTCCTGCCGCCCTGAGTTTGGCTTTTCCCCCCAGCGAGGGCCCTACGGCTGCGTCTGGGGCAGGGCTGGAGCCCTGGCAGGGTTTGGGGTTTGGGTGACACGGGGTTTGTTCACCCGGGGCTGTCACAGCTCTTTGGAGCAAACAGCTCCGAGGCAGCTCCGCATTCGTTACCCAACAGGCTGTGACAGCTCCATGGATAAATGTGCTCATTTAAAAATCCTTATTTAATGGGAGACAATGCTTCCAGCTGGACCAACATGCCGTCTCTGTTAGTGCGAGAGCCAGGGAATAAACGCAGTGGGCTGAAGCCTGGATCTTCAGGCAGGAGAGATTTTTCCATCAGTTTAACAAGCACAACATGAGGAACAAAGGGTTGCTCCGGGTTTTTCCTCTTTTTGTAGAGCCTATGACTGCTTTGGTGCAAAGGGAGGGTCTGGGAAGTGCCGAACAGGGCTGTGCAGGAGCCGCCGGCTCTCCCAGCAGCTCCAGCTCCAGCTCGTTTTTAACCTTGACAGTCCTGTTCAGAGAACATCAACCCCAGCCATGCACCAAGCCAGTCTCCTGGCCAAAATTCCGTGTAATACAGAGCAGGTGCAGCTCTGTCTGCAGCACAGACTGTTCCACAGGCACACACTTGTGCAAAGGAGCCGTTCCCTGTCCAACAGCACGAGCTCTGGGACAGCCCCTGCAGGGCTGGAAGGGGTGAGGAGCCAAACCTGCCTCTGCCACGCTCATCACACGGCTGAATGAATGAGCTGTCACCAACACGGGGAGGCTGAACTGCTGCTCCCACATTCACTCGAGCACAGCTGGAGTTACTGTGCCCACGGACACCACGGCACTGCCGTGACACGGCTGGAACACCTGGATACAGGGAAACAAAAGGGAACTGCAGGTGCCTGCACTGCAGTGGGGGAGGGAAGTGATGCACTGCGTGCTCAGCGTGGATAAGCTGAGCTCCAAGTCACTGGCTTTAAAAGGAGCCACCATGGGCTCCATGTCCAAAATCCATCTGTGCTCCCTACAGCCATCGGCCAGGGCGAGGGGCTGGGGATGTCCTGGGGTCTGCCTGGCTCTCCTGGCACACCTTGGGCGAGGGGCAGGAAACCCACAGAACTCTGAGGAGAGCAAGGCCTCGGCCCTGGGGGGCTGCTGGACCTCCTGCCCACATCCCAGCCCACCCAGCACAGCCTCCCTGTGCTCCTGGCTGCAGCAGCCCCACTGCCCATGCCCAATCCATCCATCCATCTCGCCGTGACAGGGCTCCGATAGATTTCCAGGCTGCAGAGACATTCCTCTCTCGCTCGGCACAAGTGCAGAGTAACTAATGCAGGGTCGGGGGTGCCCCTGGGGCCGGGGGCCCCCAGGTCGGCTGTTCTGCAGTGAGTGATGTGACCCCTGGTCCTGGCACAGATCCGGGCTCCATCTCACCCATTTCCCATCTGAGCAATGACAAGGATAACTCCCTCCCTTGCGGAGGGGCTGCACAGATTAATTCACTAATGTGCATAAAGTGCCCCGATTCGGGAGTGATTCATAGGTTTAAAGGCCGGGGGGACCATTACAATTATCTGCCCGGGCCCACGTGAGTCCCCGGCTGGGCCCATTTCCATGGCAAAGGAGGTGTTGGGACAAGGAGGGAATGCCACAAAGACTCGTTGCTTGGAAAGAACGCAACAACAGCACAGACAAATTGTCTTATTTTTACACTTACAGGAGCCGACAGGCAAAGATTTGGGAGCTGTCTCCTCCCAGAGGGTCCCCGGTGGCCCAGCTTCCAGAAGAGCTCGGAGTCCTGCTGATCCCAGTAGGATCCTGGTTGTTTTCCATGGCAGCCAAGAGTCCCGGCAGCAGCCGAGGTCACCGAGCACTTCTGGAAGGCCAGTGCCAGTGGCAGCATTCTCCTGCTGGAGGAGGGATGAGAAGCACCTCCCGGGCCTGAGGGAGGACCAAGGAGAAGGAGTGAAGGTTTAGAGGAATCAGTTCAAAGAAATCGGACTGTGAACTGCTCTTGGAGGTACTCGGAGACCTCACAGAGCGGCTGCAGCAGGGGCTCCACACCGGGGTCCTTTCACACCAGGGCCATTTCCTGCAGCCCAGGGGGCTCAGGAAAAGCTGGAGGAGGAAAAGGTGACATCCCCCCCAGCAGCTCTGCTGCGGCGCTGGATCCTGCTCTGCACCAGGATGCTCTGCTGCAAAATACTGGAGCACGGAGCACTCTGTGTCCTTCCCAAGTCACAGGCAGCAGGAAAAGCCTATTCCTGCTCTCTCAGTGGAAAGCAGGAAGGCTCTAGCCAGCTAAATCCCTCGGGAAGGAGCCAGAGTGCATTTTGTGCCATTCCCCCTCTGCAGATCCCCCCAAATAAAACTGCATTGAGATTAAACCTTGAGATGTTATTTTTGCCTCCAGCAACTCCAGGGAGCCTGTGGCTACTCCTCTCCCTTTAAGAACCTGCTCCCTCCTGCCCTGTGATTGATTCCTGGTCCTTCCTTGTGTGAAAAAAAAAAAAGGGAAGAATTAGAATAATCACCAGAAACTTTGGCCTGCTCTGGGCAGCCCTGAGTGAGAAATCCTTGGCCCAGCAGCCCAACAGCCCTTTCCCAAACACACTGTTTTGAGATGAACATTGTGCAAACCACCAAAATTGGGCTTTCTTTCCTTTTTCATTTTGCTCAGATATTTTTTTTTTCTGCAGGATACTCAGGTTGCTCCACAAACTTCCCTGCAATTTAAACAAAGAGTTAAGCAGGTTCTGGAGCCCATCCCACCCTATCCCATCCCAATCCTCCTTGGCCAGAAGGGCAGAGCATTTAACTGGGAGTAGGTAAATAATTTAATTTACATTTCTATAGCTTCGCTTATCCCAAAGGGCTTCTCATGCACATGCCCCTCCTGGAATGCAGGTGTTTGGGCATGGTGGGGGAGCAGGAACCATCTGGCTGCAGCACCGAGTACGTGAGGAGCCAAGTGAGGAGCCAAGGACGTCTGGGGGCAAACTCCTTCAGAAACTCCAGATTTCCTTTTTGTTCTTTAATTTTAATAAGGTCTTTCAGGGCAGACCCAGCTTCTCCCTCCTCCACAGTGCTCCAGAGAGGAGCATCAGCACGGCTGGGTGCAGACACAAACACCACTGACCAGAGCTGGCATAGTAGATGTCAGGAAGGAATTCATCCCTGTGGGATTTTATCTGGGCTGGCCACCATTCACCATCAAACCCAAGGAATCCCTCTGCAGCACTGGACTCCCAAGGACCTTGACCCAACCATCCCAGTTTGTGAAAGGGACACATGGAGGGAAGGAGCAGAGGGTGGAGGTGGGATATGGAGCACATGGGAGGGAAACAACCCCATGGTTTGCCCTGAACACACCAAATGGGCTCCTCCAGGATGGCCATTGGAATTAGGATGGCCACTGGAATTAGGATGATGGCTGGAATTACAGCCCAAACCTTCGGATGCAAACCTAAAATGAGAAGAGCAGGCTCCTAAATCTCCACTACATGAGAGCAGGGAGGATTTTCTAGGACACCAACACCCTCCTGCTGTGCTTGAGAGCGACGGACACCCCTCGGGGTCCCTCTGCTCTCTCAAGATCTCTATCCACAGCCATTGGCTGCTCCATCCCATCAGGGACAGACACCCCTGGGGATCCTCCTGCTCTGCTGAGCTCCCCATCCACAGCCATGGGCTGTTCCATCCCAGTGGAGCAGATCCCTGCAGAGCCACAGGGCCCTGCAGCAGCACAAAGCCTGCGGCACGCTGGATCCTGGGCATGCACCAGTTATTGACTTCCACATGGTGGAGCATTTTTAGTCCTGTTTCGATCCGAGTGAAGGTGATTAAAATCCATGTATTAATTACCGCTGCCACAGGAGTTAAGGGGAGAGGCCCCGTGGTAATTAACGGGGTGAGCGAGGGGGAGGAGCTGCGGAGCGTCAGCGGCTCCACCGCCTGTGCTGGCAGATCCGCACCGGCCCCATGGGAACCCCCCGATCGTGGCAGTGTGGATGTGAATCATTATTACATCCCCGGCTCGAATCCCAGCAGCGCCACAGCTTTTCAGTGTGACCTTGGGCGAGCCATCAATCCTCCCCTTACCCACCAGACAGAGCCAATAAAAAGGGAAAAGGCTCCATCCTTCACGGGGGCGTTCGGAGCGGGAGCGCCCGGGCGCAGCACCGGAGCCATGCGAGCAGCACTGCAGAAAGAATCAAATCCATTAACAAAGGCAATTACTGCTGCCTTTCCCTGCCCGTATTTCAAGCGCCAGGCGCTCGGTGATTCATTGGGAGCTCGGCATCTCTTCCCGGCACAAGAGGTTGGGAATAGGGAGCAGGGAGAAGGGGCAGGGAGCTCAGGCTGGGTGGAATTCCTGCCCTGCTTGGGCTGAGTGGAGTTCCTGCCCTGCCCTATGGCCGGGATGAGCTGTGGGGCGTCGCAGGAGGAAAGGGGTGAATTATGCAGCTGCTGGTGGGTTTTTGGGGGATCCTGCCCTTGTAGGAGCATCACACGGGTGGGTTTTCGGGGAGCCCTGTCCTCGTGCCATGTGGAGAGAGAATCCTGAGCCCCTGGGACTGCTGGTATAGAAGAAAGGGCAAAAATGAGAAAAAATAAAATCAAATTCCCCCCAAGCTTCCAGCTCTACCATAGAAACCCAGTGGGGTCCTGCCATCCCCTACAGCCTCTGCTGCTCACCCACTGCCACCTTCCTGCCCTGAACACCCAACAGCTTCCAAAGGAACAATCTGGGAGCTTTTTCCAAAGACTCTTTCCCCGGCAAAGAAACGGCACTGGCAGCGAGCTGCTCGTGTGAGGAGGATTTATGGAGTGCAAAGAAAAGAATAACAGGAAACTCCGTCTCTGCATAGCCGAGAAACAAGAATGGCTGTGCAAAAATAATTAAATGCGAACTGGAGCCGATTAATTTGCCGGCAGGGTTGCGGATCCGTGCTCTGGGAGGCTGCACGGGGATCTGAAATGCCTCTGGACAGTGGCCAAGGCCGTCAGTGCCACACGGCGAGGAGAGGCTTTGGCAGCAGGTGCCGGAGCACACGCGGCTCCGGCAGTGCTGTGGGATGAGCCACTCCGGCTCCCCGCTCCCTGCCAGGCCATCCATCCCATCCCATCCCAGTGCTTGGTGGGAACCTGGGGGAGCAGCAGAGCTCTGGAGCCCCTGCAGCTGGTGATGCTCCTCCAGTGACCTGAACTGTGGAGGCAAAGGGAAAGCGAGCGGTTCGAGGTGGCAGAATGGAGCCAAAGCCTGGATTTGGGTGTCTCCCATGGATCTCGGTATCCCAGTGCAGTGTGTCAGGATAAGGGATGTGGATGGCTCCCAGACGGCACTGTGAGGAGCAGCTGTGCCCACCTGGCACCTCTTTTCCGTGCTTACCCCAGGAAAAGCCCAAGACTCTGCTCCCACCAGCTCCAATCCAAACCCTGCATGGCCATTTCCAATGCGAGTTCCCCAGGGCTGATGAAAGGGGGTCAAATTTGGTCTCACTGAGGGGTTTGGTGGCTGTCCCCTTGGAAGAGGCTTCACACCACCCTCTCCACTCACCATTGTTTCAGGACTAACAGAAAAATGACCCTGAAACAAAAGTCAGCTCCAATGGAAATGGGCTCTTCCCGTGCCGGGCTGGAAGAGTCGCCGTGACTCAGCCTTGACCTTCGAATGCCACCACAATTCCACAGAGGATGCCACAGCTCCATTCAGGTTTTTAAGGCCCTGGAATGGTGATTTCCTTCAATTCATTGCAATATTGGGAATGTGCCCACCCGTTCATGGTGTGTAAGCCTCTGCTGATGGTTTTATCATCTGGAAAAGGGTTTTTTTTTGTGGATCTCTCCTGAGGAAGCTCCAGCAGCAGCAGCAGCCTGGGAAGGGCATTAGATCAAATCCAAACAGAATTCAAGTGACTTAGAGGTTTGGGGTTTGTCTCCTTTAATGGTGGCACTGAGGGAACAAGCTGTAGGGAAGTGTGGACACGGCTCCAGAGGTGCCTGAGCACAACCTAAACACACTCACACAGCCCAAAAATGGGGAGAGGGAAATACTGAGGGAGATCGGAATTACAGTGGGAGATTGGCAAAGGGAGAGGGACAAATGCAGGAGGCAAACTGAAATTTGTGGATCCTTGAGAACAACTGGAGCATTTTGGAAATGAGCCACAGAAATCCGAGGGGTCCATCCCCTCTTCTGTCTGGGCTGCCCAGGAAAGCTGTGGATGCCCCATGCCTGGCAGTGTTCAAGGCCAGGTTGAAGAGGGCTGGGAGGAACCATTCTAGACCAGTCGAGTGGCAGGGGGTGGAATGGGTCTTACCCTTGCATCCCTCCTCATCCATCCCTATTTATGGAGCTCCCAGACCTCTTCCCAGAGCACCATTTCCCTCATGATTAACCCACTCTGCAGCTCCCTCCATCTTCCTTATTTCCTTAAAGCACCAACAGTTTTCCAGCAAACCATGTATGAAAACCCCTCTTTGTGCCTCTCCACACCTTTCTCTGGAGATTTTGGCCAACCTACAGTGCCCTTCCCTCTTTCCCTGCCCCTGCTTTCCATGTGTGGATGCAAACCTGACTCCTATATTTCCTAAAGGCCCCGACTGCTCGTGCTGAGCCGTCAGACACCGGCGCACTGCGGTAATTAAGCTTTTAAAAGGAGATAGGCAGCAGCAGAAAAATAGGCATTTGCCTCTTTTTGCCTCTCGGAAGAGCCACCTGTTTTATCGGAACAGGTGGATTTATGGGCACATTAACGCGGTGCTGCTGCTCCCACCCTGATGAGGTTCTCAGTGACCCTCTTCTCCCTGGAGATTTATGATTTCTCAGAGCAAACTATTGCAGAGGGGTCTGACTCCCAGCTCTCTGCCTGACTCCATCCTGTAGCTGAATGCTGGGAGAGCTCTTGGATCCCTTTTTTCACCTCCCAAATCATCTGCAATCATGCAACTGCACTGGTTTTCAAAAGATGCCAAGTTTTCCCAGCAAGTGGGGTCAGGTTTCTGGGGGACAGGGAAAGGCTGCTCGCCCTTCTCCCATTCTTTTCCATCCCAGGAGCTCATGCTGGGAGGTTTCAGCCATCTCCAGGGCAGATCAGGCTCAAGGAGCAAATTAACACGGAGCTGGTCTGTGCATCCACTGACCTGACAAAATCCCCAGCAAAAGCCTCCCTGAGGTTGGAGCCTCCCAACTGCTCTTTGCATTGCCCTGGACTCACCTCTTGGCTAATCCAAACCCTTTCCCATCACTTCCCACCTGCAGTCCTAAATAAAATTCAGTGGATAAACTCTTAAGTTCAAGGAAAATCAGAGGAGCTGAGTCCAGCCTCTTTCCCAGCAGCTTCCCCCACAATCTCCAACATCCAGCCCTGTGAGGTGATGATTCAGTGATGTGGAAATACACAGCCAAGGTCACCAAAATCACATCCTTAGGGTCTAAACCATTTTTCCACCCACGTTTCGGGCTGCAGGTAATAAAATCTCACACGCGGTCAAAGCAAAATGCATTTAAATTTTCTTCTGCAGCTTTACAAACGCCGGGGGTTTACAGCAAACATCACCCAAGCCTTGTGCAACGGAGACAAGAGGACGCAGAGGCACAGACTGGTTTCAGCACCAAAACCGTGTGCAGGAATTGCCTCCCCCGGCTGCAGAGCCACGAGCTCAGGTGAATTCCCAGGGCGGAGGACAAGCAGGTTTTTCACAAGGGCAGAGGCAGAAGGGAGCTGAACCAGAGCTGTGGTGCAGGGAGGGCTCACATGTGAGTCCTTGGCACTGCAAGGGCACTGGGAAGGGCTCCCTCCTGCAGGGCTCTGGGAACTGCTCATCCTTCGCCCAAAGCCCACACTAAGGGGGGTTAAGCAATGAGGGATGATGCTCTGAATTCCTGACAATTATTCCTGTGACCATAAAACCCTCCCTTGTCTATCCCGTCCCTCCCTCGTGAACCCACATCCCTGCCTAAAACCGGCCCCTGACACAGCCACAGCCACGCCAGACATTCACCATTTATAAATAACCCCAAGTCAAGCAGCCAAAACTCTGTAAGTGCCCCAAAGCTGCTTCAAGATCCTCCCCCGATGAAGGGGTTTTGTTCAGCAGGCTCACTGCTGAGATCCATTCACAGCTCCTGCTGCAAAGCTCCCCCACCCCAGCCCCTACTCACACAATTCTTTATTGTCTACATGTTTACTCCCAGGGGGAATTTTAGGACTTTAATGTTTTTATTGTTTTAATCCGGCATATATAAAAAAAAAAATCACTTGAGCACAACAGCTGGTCCAAGAGCTCGGAAGCTGCGGTGCTTAAGCAGGTGTTAAACACACACGATGCCACGCTCTGCCCAAGATTTAAGGAGGTTTGAGAGGGGTGGGATGTGCCTGAGCTGAGCTCAGCCTCTCCTGCACCGCTTTGCTTTTCTGCAACACACCCAGAGCCTGCTATAGCCTAAATTCGACCCGACAGAAGCACTAACCCAGAGAAGTGGCGACTCCTGGACACATGGGGGATGTCAGTGCTCAGCCCTGTACCCTGCTTTTTATGCACAGTGAAGAAAAAGCCCAAAATACGCTTTTTTCCCACCAGCCCTTTGTGCAGCAGCATCTCCAGCCCTGCAGCAGGAAAATCCAGCACATCCACCCAGCCCCTCCAACATCCCATGGCACAGGAGCTGCTGAAGAACTGTGTTTATTGAGCTTGAACAGCTTGACCTGAGACCCAGCCCTGAGGAAGGTTCTCACACAAAGCAGCACGGACTGAGGGGGAAAGTGTGAGCCCAAAACCCCCTGAAAGGGTAAAAACTGCCCAACTAAAAATCCCACATCTCTAAAAATACAGATATTATGACTTAAAAGTGGTTTTCCACCCTGCTGTCCAGCAATGAGATGCTGGGGGGTTTCTCCTCCTCAAGCATTCAGGTGTCTCCTGTTTGCCTGTGCCCCAGTACCACCAGCATTCCCAGTATTCCTGCCACCAGGGCTGGGAGAGCCGCAGGGATCGCGTGGCTGCCGCAGAGGGGCGAAGCATCCTTGGGAGAAAAAGGGAGGATTTCAGCTGCAGGAGTTGTGGAGCTGCCTCCTCCTCGTGTCTCTGCAAAGCTCAGGCTGGGCTGAGACACGAACAGGGCTCAGGAAAACAAACCCCCTGCCCCGTTATTTGGTTATTGAAATAACATCAGGACACCAGGGGACAAGTCCCAACACCACCAGAAGGGAAACCTGCTGGTCTTTCTTGCTGCTGCTGCTGCTGGGCAAGGGGATGAAGACACAGGCAGAGTCCCCCCCATCCCGCTTATCTTTTTGTCCTGCAGTGACAGCTTGGCTGGATTCTATACAAGGAGTTTACAGAAAATCCTGCAAACTCAGGCACCTTTTTGAGAGTTGCATATATCCTTTTCCTTCCCACCCTTACTCCTGCTCTGATTCTGTTTCTGGGATATCCATGACACCGATAACGAGGCCTTTGTCAAAGCTGTGCTCTGAGGAATAAGTGATTTGTACTTGCAGTAAAATACAAAGGATTTACAGTTGTCTCAGAGCAGCAGGCAGGGAGCAAGTGAGGCTTCAAAACCAAACAGCCTTGATTTCAAAATACTGGTTTTAACATAAGGAAATATCGTACTGGCCAAGAAAACACCCAGAGCTCAAAAGAGGGAAGAAAAGCTCAACCCTGAGCATTTGGCAGCTTTGGTTGTACCTCTGGGCAGATCTGAAGACCCCTCTCTCACTTCCTAAATAGCCTCTCACCTTCCAACCCTCCAAACCCAGAGCCCCCTTTCCAGGTGCTTTAGGGAGGAATGACCCCACTGCTGCAGAAAGTGAAGACCATCTCATGGTTTGGGAAGAGTGAGGATATGGTTCAGTAAAAAAATATAAATCCCAAAGAAACCAGAAATTTAAATCATTAGAAACCTGGTGGAGTCTAAGGAAGTCCTGACCTGGATCAATAGGCTGTGAGTGGGGCACGAGGAGCAGCATGGCAGGTGTGAGTATACATGGGGGGAGAACAGTCCCCTTGGAACAGTAAACCCTGAGTAATGCCTGTGTGTGCAGGGGTACCTGCCAAGCCTGTGCCCCTGTGTGGGGAGGGGGCTGGAGCTGCTCTCCTGAGTCTGGAATGCACAGGGGATGCTCCTCCTGTGGCATCAGCCAGCCCTGCACGAGGGGGCTGCAGCCAAGAGCTCCTGTCCATACAAACTCCCATGCAGACGCACATATATGGCTGTTTATATAGGGCCACGTCCTGGCATTCAGTCCAGCTCTCTATATATTTATAGCTGCTGAGTCTGCAAGTTCCCCTTGGAGCAGATGGCTCCACAGCCCAGCTTCCCTGGAAATGGGGCCCAGTGCCCCACAGCTCAGTGCCCTTCTCCAAATATCCAGGAAGGTCAATCTGGGTTTGAAGGGGGTCTGAGGAAGCCCCCTGAGCTACCTGTGCTTGCAGGAAGGGCCCTTCTGGGACACCAGAATTCATGGTCCTGCTGTGCTCCGGGTGCAATTTGGGACCTGCTGGAGAATCCTCTGGGGCACAAGGTGCTCCAGGAGGGCAATGGGCTCTGTTAGTGGCTCTTCTACTGCACATGGAATAGGTTCTCTGTTGGGTGCTGCCCTACAGCCTCTATTTTCCCCCCAAAATGAGCAGATGGGCCAGGGGAGTGCGGCTGCCACAGCTCTGCAGCACAGCTCAGCCTCCACCCGCTGCTCCGGACACGACCTGCATTAAGCTGCCTCTGCATATTTTAAGCTGTGATTAGGGATTCTGCAGCCTCGGCACAGCATCCCTGAGACGAGAGGGGAAAAGCACATGGTGACTCCTTCCAATGCAGAGGTGCTATTTCTTCGTGGGGACTGCGGCAGCACCGGTACAGCCACGAAACCCCACTGAGGGCTCGTTCCAGAATGGTCCTTCACCAGGGCAGAAAGGCAGAAACTGCTGCCAAACCTCGCTGCAGCACCAGAGCAGGAGCTAGAGGCACAGCCCTGATGTTTCAGGGAAAACCCCAACCAGAAAGGAACTGACAGGAGCTGAACTTACCTTCTCTACGTGCAAGGCAGCAGTGACTTCACACACACACAAAACCAACCCACAGACATTTCATCAACCAGATCTGGGAAACTCCCAGTGAAACATGCAGCAGAGCCTCAGTGAGCATCTCCACTGTGGCTTCCAAAGACCTTTCCCCAGTCACATTCCAGTGTGGCACACGCAGGGGGACACTGCAAGAATCTAAAATACATATAACCACCCTTTGTGGACAAAGGGTGCTTCAATGCACCTTTAAAACAGCCCCAGAACAGCTGTATGGGGGCAGGCCCAGCTCCTGGCTCTCCCAGCTCCTGGCTGCCCCTCCGTGGCAGGGACAAACTGCTCTTCCACACAGGTCCCTTCACAAGTGGCAGCTCCTGTGGCTGCCACGAGGAAGGGGTGGGAGAGCAAACACAGCACCTGCACAGACAAGTGTCCTTGGACATCACAGAGTCCCACCTACAGACATTCCCAATTTCCAGGTTAAACCATGTTGCTTTCTACCTCATGTCCTCTCCCGACAAAGACCTTAAAAATTTCTAACCTGTATAAAACAGATCACCCAGGAGATTACAGTGACACTCTCATGGGTCTCTGCAACCTGCTGCAGCATCCCTGGTCCCCATGCCTGCCCTGGAAAGGCACCTGGCAGCAGGGTTAAAGCCAGAAAGCTTCTCCACCTGCAGGATGGCAGAAAGCAGGACAAGCAGCAGGGAAAGGGAGAGGGCAGTGCAGGAACTGCCATCCATGTGTCTGGTGCATCAGGCACGGCAGAGACTGCCCGGGGCTGTTTGTAACCTCGTTTCTCCAGAGGTGGGAGGGAGGGAAAGGAGAGCAAGGAACCAGAGGAATTCTAACACAGGGTTAGGATGGAGCCATGCATCCCTCAGGAGTGGAGCAGGGAGGAGCCTGAGCAAGGGCCCTGCAGCAGAAAAGCCTTTGCTTTTCCTGCAAGGACACCCTGCAGCACAAGGCTGCCCGGGAAGTGCTGGGGACACCAACACAGCCACCCCTTGGGCAGCACAGCTCCTCATTAACACCAGAGCAGCCCGAGGGGATCAGACACGATTTCCTGCACGGAGGACCCACCAGTGTGGCGGCATTAAAAGCCCAGTCTGGCAGGGGCGGACACGGCCGCTCCTTCCAGAGCCGCAGGATCCGCGCGGAGCCTGGTGGGTCCTTTGGCATCCAGGCTCCTGTTTGGAATTTGGAAAGCTGTCCAGCCCCGTCTCCATGTGACAGACGAGAGTCTGTGGTTCACACGTGCTCCCACTGCAGAGCAGCACTGGCATTCCAAGAACTGCCAAGGAATCCCAGCCAGAGGAATGATAAAGATTTTAACTTACAGGAAATGCTGCTATTAAATAATATTTAAGTCTTAATTATATTTTAAGCCAGCCATTTTATAAAAAAAGAAGTTCTATTACAGTGCTTTTGTAGTTAAAGGTCTGTCAACATTTCCATTTTAAACCTTCATTTCTAGGGGGTTTATAATTTGGCCATAAAAATTCATTCTAGGCTGGAACTTGGCAAACAGGGGCTCAGCCTAGGAGCAATATTTTTTATTATCCAATTTGGTTTAAATTGGTTTGGCCGTTTTTAAGTTATAGGAGTGTAAAAAATAAACGTTTACTGGTTTCAGATGCCTTCTCAAGCTTATTATTATTCAAAATTAGCTTTCCCCTCCCCACCTCCAAAAAGTACCTTCGGCGAGAGGTGGGAGACATCGTTTCACTCTGCTGACAATACAGGAGTTACAGCTCAAATTAATTCCCTCCTTTTGCTGCCAACAACTAAAGAGTTCCTAGAGCCAACCCTACTTCCACATGGAGCCATTCTGGCCTCAACGTTGGGAGCTTTGTGCAGCATCTGCCACTCTGTCCCGAGCTGCAGGTCCTGCAGCTGTACAGGCCTTCAGTTGAAATAAATAATTAACTCTGGAAACCTGCATTCCTGGAAAATAATGGAAGACCTTTAAGTGAGATGTTTCTCTGTAGAATTTTATATCAGCTGTGGCAGCTTCAAATAAAAGCTGCAGCTGTGAAGGAGCCAGGGTGTGCAGCGAGGAATTCCTCACCGTGGAGCTTCAGATTTTCCTTTGCTTTAAACAACAGAACAGAAACTGGTTTATGGCTCAGCTCCCCAACCCACCTGGGTGCCGTAGGGACACGACTCCGACGTGCCTCTGCATGCTAAGTGCAGGCGAGGGGGAGCTGTGCCCCAGCACAACAAAAAGGAGGATTTTATTCTTGCTCCATCGTTAAATGTCACAGTTTTTCATGTTAACATTTGGCTGGGGATGGGGGGGATCAGCCACAGCTCATCCCCGGCAGGGAGCGACCCTCTGGGGCACACGAGGAAAGGTTCTGCACTGCCTGGGGCCACCTGGAATGGCTGCAGGTGGAAGGATGGGAGCTGCTTCCTGAGCCATCCAGCCCTGGGCTTGCTGTCCAGGTCACCTGGGGGTCCTGGAGCCCAGACCAGCACCACGGGGTTGGGTAATCCAGGGGTCCCTGCGCTGAGACCTCGTGTGGATCATGCCTATAACCCCCAGATGGACAGTTCCAAGTCCTGCTCCTTGTGTGCCACGGCCACCAGCCCATCCATCTCTGTCCACCCAGCTCCACAGGAGCTGCTTTCCTGGTCAATAAGGCTCAGAGGTCCAAAGGCTCCCCATTTGTTAAACCAGGGGCTGGTAGGAGCCTGAATTCCTCAGGAACAACACCCTGTGCCTCTGTCCAAGGCCAGTCCCACTTCCCCTCCTGCCAGGGCAGGAACAGTTTCTGCTGGAGGCCAGGGTGCCACAACTCTGCTCAATAACCATTTAAATTCCAGTCTGCTCCCAACAGCCTGGAGCCAGTTGGGCTGCAGGTTTTTAAAGATTCGATTTTAACAACCTGAATTCCTCAGGCAGTTTGTCTGGCTTCCCTTCCTAAGCCTCAGGAACAGCCTCCAGAGGCACAACCCAGAGAGGCTGTTAAACCAAGGAGTGTTTCTATCTGATCTCCAGACCAGACACATCTGTGTCCTGCACTCCCATGGGCCAGGCTGGCAGCGAGCTCCAGCTGGGCTGAGACATCCCTGGAGTCAAGGTGGCTCCTGGCAGCTTCCAGACCAGGAATATTTTGCTTTAGGCCATAACTGGAAGGAGTGAAGGACAGTGCAAAGCAAACCTTTACAGCCAAGGACGGATGCTTTGTTGGAAAGCAAAAGGGCACAGGCCCTTCCTCCCTCTTGCTCCTGGGCTCTCTCCATATCTGCCTACTCCTGCTTCCCTTTTATCCTGCCTCTTTCCATCACAGGAGCTGATCTTGAACGATCTGATCTGGTCCCAGCTGTCCCAGGGACAGGATTCACTCCTCGTACAGTGGAGCTGGTTCCTTCCTCTCAGTGGGATGAAGACGGACCAGTACGAGTCACAACTCAGGCTGACACAGCTGGAAATCCCACAGCTGGAAATCCCAGAGCAGCCAAGGCATCAGGGACATGGTGCCACCCCAAAGCTGGATTGGTGACAGGGAGAGCTTGGGAAGAGGAAGGGGCTGGTTTTTCCTCTCCACACCACATAAAAGGAATAATCCATATTCGTTTGGATTATACGAGCTCCAAAACACACCTCAGCCTCCGACCCACGTTCACCCAATCGCAGGAGCCATTTGGTGCCTCATATATTATTGGGCAATAGAGATTTAAGGGATAATGGTCATGGCAGCAGAGTATACAAAGCAATAAACTGCTTTTGAGGTTGGTTAAATGCCAAGTGATGCTGAGGCCTCGATGCCATAAACATTATTTCTATTATATGACAAGATAAGAGGATACAATAAACCACAAAGAAGAAAAATCATTTTCTGGCCTCATGAAAGTTCTGGGCTTGGCGTTTCCTGGACACTGCATGAGCAGCACCTCCGTGCATGGGTTTAGGGGGAATAAATTGGTAAATTAAGGGTGGGTTTAAAAAGCAAACGATTGTCTGAGGAAATGGCCTGGATAACTGGAGCTCTGGAATAAGGACTGGAGTGATGATTTGTGTCACTTATAAAAGTAAAATGGTGTGGAGGGGGGAGGCAGGGCTGGGGAAAGTCTTGCTCCCAGTCAAATATATTCAATATTATAGCCTCTCCATTAGTTTGGGCAACAGGAGTGGACAAACAGTTTCATTAGTAAAGATATTCCGCCACTATGACACCTTGTAAAGCCTCGAGCATCCAGAGCTCCCAAGGCCTCTGGGATTCGAGCAGAAGGGATGCCCATCCCCAACCTGCATTTCAGGGCCAGCTCACGTGCCCCAGGCAGCTGCTGGGCCCCCAAGAGGGTTTGATGCAGTTTTCCAAGGGAGGGGATAGAGCCAGACACGGAGCAACTTTCCTGTGGCTCCTGGTGCTGAAGGAGCACCAGAACCCACCGAGCCCCACCTTGTCCCAGACCTGTGCCCTGGGTGCTATAAGGAGCCAGATGAAGGTTTTGTCCCCTGGCTCTACTGGGGTGGAGCTGTCCCACTGCACAGACCTCGGGAACACCTTGGGAACACCTTCCAACTCCAGTGGCAATTCCCAAGTTCTCCTGAGCCCTCGGCTGCGCTGGAGCCTCTCACCATTGGAAGGGGATTAGGAGATTTCAATAGTGATTAGCAGCACACACCACCCCAGATCAATTTCACTGGACAGATTCGATGACTCGAGGCATCACCCTCTGCCTTCCGCAGGCATTCCAGAAGCAGGGCCCTGCTCCAGCTCCCTCCTTCCCTCCTGTGGCTCTGAGAGGGGGGCACATCCCTGCTGGGGAACAGCTCCGCTCCCTCTGCACAGAGGGAAGGGGGAAATGTGCCACCTGTCCTGCTTGGGAAGGAACCAGACACATGACCTTGAGAAGAATCTTTTTTAACAGCAGCATCTGCGGCACATTCCGAGTCAGCTGTGCCACCACGGCTACGCTGCTGGGAAGGGACTGCCGGGAGAATCCCAAAATAACCCTCACTGCAGCCCTGGCAACCCAAACATGTTTACAGCCCACTGCACCCCCGGCTGCGGCGACACGGCAAGATCTGCTCGGCTATTTTTGGTGGCCATTCCCTCTTCTCCCTCCTCACTGCCCTGAAGGCTTTGCAGCCTTTTTTCTATGTGGAAACAGGGAAGGAAAAGGAGGAAAAAAGGGCCTAAGGTGTAAGAGATGGGGCTGTACCAACTACAGAGGGAACAAAGCAGCTGATGGTTCCAAGATTAAGATAGTTAATTTTTTCCCTTTACACTAAAGGGGGGAATCACCACTGGCTTCAGAGCATTCAGATCTGTTTGGCTCAGCTCTCCTCTCTCCTCTTCCCATGCCCAGCAGACTGAAAGGAACTGAGCATAGAAGGTCAGCCCAAAAAGGCTGACCCCAACAACCCAAGAGGCTCAACAGCCACTGATGTTCTCCCATTCCAATGGCTTTTCCAAAGCAAAATGTGCCCAAAGTTCTCAAGGAATTGGATGAAAAGGATGAATCCTTGCAGGAAGTCTCTCTCCTCTCCAGAATCTGGCTGGGTTTGGGCTGGGAAACACTCCCCAGTACCACAGCCCTGCTTGAGCTTGCAGTCCATCCCTAGAAGTGAGGAAACAAACCAAGAGAGCTGCAACCCCCTCCAACCTTCCCAAGGCTCCACATTAACTTGGGTCCACATGGAGAAGCCATTCCCGATGGGATGACCTCCAGTGACTTGTCCAGGGCAGCACAAGCTGCTGGGGAACCAGTGTAGCCCCTGTCTCTGAGCCCTGTCACAGCTGCAGCCCCCAGCTCCAAATCCACATTTATCCTTACTCCTCAAAGCTCCCAGCCGTACTGCCCTGCCCAGCTCATCCCAACGATCCCAGTGGCTCAGGAAGCTCAGGTCAGCCAGAATTAGCTTTAGCTGATCTGTGATGCTGTGCACAGCTCTGGGGTCCCACTGTGCTTCTCCAGTGTTCCTACTGGGTGTAAGTGGTAAGCAGGGTTTGTAAAGGCTCCTGAACTCTGAGATAAGCTCACCTGGTTAGAGATAGGTGCTAATAATGCCTGGATTGTGGGTGCAACCCCTGGAGGGGTCATTCACGGAAGAGCTGGACTTAAAAGATCCTTGTGGGTCCCTTCCAACTCAGAATATTCTGCGATTCTGTAAAAACCTTCAACATGGAGCTGAAGTACAGGACAGAGGACAAAAAATGCAGGTAAGAAACCAGGACTTACAGAGACAGGCTCAGAGCTCCCTGGGTTTAGTGAAGGGATGACCCCTCAGCCAGCAAACTCCAGCCAACAAACACCTCCCAACACCTGGAGTTCCACAGGGAGGATCTTCTGTCCAACAAACAAACATGAACTCCATCCCCAGCCCGGAAGCTGCAGCTGAACGGGTTCAGACTGGAAATAAGGCATCAGTTTTCCCTCCCAGCAAAAGCAATTAACTATTAGAGCAACTTAACTGAGGGCTGTGGTGAATTTTCCATCACTGGAAATATTTTACATCAAGCTTGGATCATCACATTTAATACCTGCTCTGGTTTGAACAGGCATTGAAGGACGTTCTAGGAAACTGTGCACGAGGTCAGGCTGGATCACCATGAATCATCCCGGTATGAATTACCCGGATTCCAACATTTCCATATTAACATGAAGAATTGTCAGAATTACCCATAAGCAGCAGGCTGGAACAGCGAAAGGAGGAAGCAACCACCTTTATATGTCATTTGTGGGAGATTGTGGGAGATTAAATTTAAATACATTGTTGTTTGCCTTAATTGCTTGTTTGAATCCGATTTTAAGGCTGTATGATTGAAGTGCTCACACCATTAAGTGCTCAAACACAGCTAATACATTTTATAAATGACTTGCACAATTTCACAGGCAAAGAAGTTTCAGATAAAAAGCAGCCTACAAAAAAAAAAAAAAAAGGCAAAAGGAGGAAGATCACCTGTAAGTGGGTAGAGAAGGCTCGGGATGGGGCTTGTGCCAGAAGGACCAGAAAGCTGGGAAGCCTCAGCTATGTGTTTTCAAAGAGTCTCAGTCCCCAAGAGTTACCAGATAAGGTTTTTGACCCATTTTTGTGCTGTAAAAATAAACAGCATCACAGAACCCACATGCAGCTTCAGAGGACATGCCCTGGGGATGCAGAATTATCTTTAATTTCAATTGAGAGACCCACAGGAGGCATTAAGGGACCAAATAAAATGAAGTACTGGGGAAACACATACACAGGGGAATACCCTGTGATTGGGTATCAACTCCCAAACCCATCCCATTCTAGTTTGGCAACCCAACACCCAACTGCTGCAGCCAGGAAACCAAGTGAGCACATCATTTAATAACTAATTCAAAGCCACATTTTCCCTGCCTCCTTCCCCCAGAAAAGGCATCTTGCTGGGCTTTGCATGGAGCTGCACTTTCACAGCAGCCCCAGCTTCCAAGAGCTCCCATTAGATCAGCCCCAGCAGGAATTCCATGATCCCCCTGTTCCTCCTACCATGCCATGTGAGCCCCAAGTGCCAGAGAGACCCCAAGCTCAGCTTTGGGACAGCACCAGTTTCACTGCAAACCCAAGGAAAATGGGATGGGAAGGTGCCTTCCCAGGCAGGTGATTGGAAGGGGATGGGATTTGTTCAGATCCCTTGCTCTGAGAAAGGCAGCAACAGCTCCAGGGAGGAGAAATTCACAATAGGATGGCAAGAAAAGCCATCCCAAAATAGCCACGGGCAGTTTGGGGCTCACCTAACACAGACCATCACCTGTCACATTCCCAGCTGCTCCACAGGACAGGCTCTAGAGCCACCTCACCCCGGGGGCAGCGGGTCTGTCCCTTGGGAGAGGAGGAGCAGAGTTTGCAGGAGCACTCCCGAGGGGTCCACGAGTTCCCCTCAGGCTCATGGCAGACACCAGCAGCACAACAAGGAGCCCCCAAACCAGGCAGGTTCCTCTGCTTCCTCTGCACTGCTCGTAACGGGGATTTACACACTGCAAATCCTGTGATCTGATTACCTCCCGGGATCACGTAAAACACCGGCTTTAAGTGCTTTGGCTCCGTGATAAAACAGCCACTTTGATTCACGGCGCTCCCATAAAGTCCCCCGGATTCGTACCTGTCCGCAGCCCGGGGCACTGCACACGAACGGCCTGTCGTCGCCCATATTTCACACGGCCGAGCTGAGCTGGGGAGAGGAGAGAAGGGGAAATTGTTAAATAAGCTCCAAAAATTACAAATATCGAGAACAGAAGCTGCCCTTTGCAGGGCTGTCATTAATCAGTGCTGTGCATGCAGGGAAGGAGGGTCTGTGCCCTGGACACAGCCAGGGGAGAGGAATTAATCCAACCCAAGTTTAAATAAGACTGGGGAGATGATTTTTCATGGAGGAAGGGAACTGGGACAGGGCAGGTCTGGAAAGGTATGGGAGCTTCCCACACCTGGGCACCCACCAAGGCCCAGAGGATCAAGGGACCTTCTGCACCTCAGTGTCACCTCCCACAAGATGGGGACAATGCCCACCCCTTGTGAAAAACCCCCAGTGCAGCAAAGACCCCACAGACCCTCCCTCAGTATTTGCAGTATCATGGAGTTGTGGAATATCTTGGGCTAGAAGGGACCAAAAAGATCAGAGTCCAGCCCCTGGCCTTGCACAGGACAAGTCCAAGAATTCCCCACACACAGACATATGGAATCATGGAATATTCTGGGCTGGAAAGAACCCACAAGGATCATCCAGTCCAGCTCCTGGCTCTGCACAGGACAAGCCCAAGAATCATCCCCCTCAGACACATGAGAGAAGACAGTGACAATCTCCAGGAAAACAAAGTGCAAGCAAGCAGCGATCAAATAAATCCAAGTCCTCTCTCTGTACCAGTTATATTTTCAATGGGAGAGAACTAAAATTTGTCATTTAATTAATTAAGGGATTATAGGAGTGGTGCTCCGTTTTACAAGGCAATAATCTGGCTCCCCAGTGGGTAAACTACAAGGCTGATGGCAGGGGTAGTTTATCACGGATTACAGCCAAGGATAACAAAACACTCAGCCCTATTATGCTACAAGTGAAGCCATTCTTATTAATAAAAAATAAGAGTAAATAAAGTAACCCCCCCCCTCAAATTCGAGAAATAACGGTTCCCTCCACCCACTGATACTTTTATAGCAGGTTTTTAAAAAGCTGTAATAAAGCAAATGCTCTCTCTTCGGGGGGTTGCTGTGGGAACACGCTTGGGCTGCTTGTGTTGCTTCCAGCATCTCCTGCTCCAAGTTGGGCACTTGGCTGAGCTGGGGAAGGAGCCGGAGCACAGCCATGGGCTCTGCACTTCCAGCCCTGAGCACCCGCACCAGGCTGGGGAGGGAGGGCTGGTATTTTTAGGAGCTCTATGAGAAAGTGCTCCAAGAATGTGGCTCGGCAGCGGAGGGGGAGCATGTGCTGCAGAAACAGCCCCTTCTGCTCCCACTGAAAAGGCACAGGAATCAATTACTGCTTAATATGAAAAAAAAAAATAGGTTATTTTTCTATTGCTGGGGCAGTGAGCAGCTAAACGAGCTGGAGGGAGTGAATTCCCTCCCCTCGGCCCCAGCAGCAGCAACCAAAGTGCGATGAGAGAGGAGCTGCCAGCTCTTCTCCCACAAAAACAGGAGAGAGAGACATCCACAGCACTGGGCTGCATCTGCATTTATTAAGCTGAACTCCAGAGCCTATGCAAACAGGACTCAGAAAGGATAAATGTCCCTGTCACAAATGGAACGGTCTGGCAGCCAAACCACTGCCCACCCCAGCACAGGGATAACAAAGGCAATCAAATGGCCAGGAGCATCCACCCACCTCAGCAGCCTCCTGAGAAGCCCCCAGAAGTGATGGGGGGCTGGCAGAGCTGGAGGTGGCCTGGCAGGGGATGGCAGCACCTTCAGCAGAAAGGGCAAATCCTACCCAAGGCGTGCCTTGAGGTGACTCCAGAACAAATCTGAACGGGGACACCTTACAGAACTCTCCATATCACCCTTCTGAACTTCTACCAAAGCTCCAAACCGGGAACTTGAGAATCCAAAATGCTGACCCACTGCTAGAGAAACAGGGATCCCCTCTCTATCCACAGCCACCTGACTCTCCTCCAAGAGGAATCCCCCTGGGGCCCCGAGCAGCTGCCTCCCACACATCTGCTGTGTCCCAACAGCGGACACACGAGCCGCTGTCATGACCTGCTCCAAAGGCTCAGAGGAGCTCAGGCTTCCTTGGGAAGTCTGAGCATGCAGGAGCCTCTGGCAGAGAGGGATGAAGAGGACAAACCTTCCTGTGACACCAAACCACTGCACAGATAACTCTCTGACATTGCAAAGAGAAGTACAAAAGGGATTGAACACCAGGTCACCTGCACTCGAGGTCCAGACCTATTGCACCTGAACCCCAAAGCCATTGTACCTGATCCCCAGAGCCACCACACCTGAACCCCAAAGCCATTGTACCTGATCCCCAGAGCCACCACACCTGAACCCCTGGCTCCAGGACTGCCAGGTGTCCTTGTGGATGCAAAGCTCAACCACGTGGAGCCCAAAACCCCTCTCGGAGCCCTCCGAGATGCTAGGGCTAGGGCTAGGGATGCTGGAGAACTGCTCCACAAAGGCACCAGCTCTTAAGAGTTTGTTCTCAATTAATCAATCAGAGGTTCCCTGCCAGTGCAGCACCCGAGTTCAGAGCTGTGGCACTGGGGCAGCAGCACAGTCACCCAGCACTGAAGGGCAGCTGTGATGCTCTTCACTGCCAGAGCCAGGCTGGTGCTGGAAGTGTCTCAAGAGTCTTTAAATCAACCTCCCACGTTTAAACTGGGCTGTGTGGGATGAGGCTGGGGATGTGTTTATTCCATCAGCAAACAGATCTTAGTGTTAAACATGAGCAGAGCTGTGCTGGAGGGAGATGCTGATTTCACAGGGCAGTCAAGCTAGGCTTTTTTAATTAACACAGGTCAGAGATCTGTCCTCAGTGCCAGCATGGAGAACTGTGAGGTCTCTCTGCCTCATATTTGTGCTTCCATAAAACCTCTTTGAGAAATTAAAGACCAGGATCAGCTGTCACTCCCAGGGCTCTGACAGCACAGAAACACAGAGCAGAAAAACCATCCCAGAGCTGATGGCACATCAGCTGCCCAGAGCAGGACAGGCAGCTTTGGAAAAAAATAAACCTGGGCCAACACACTGCAAAAGCCTCAGTTTCCTTGAGCTTGCAAAGTGTCAAGAGGATTTGCTCATTCCTTAAAGCAAGATTTAGCTGCTCGTTCACTGCAGAATATGACTGGTATGTACATACATGTGCTCAGATTTATGTCACATTTAGTCAGGATAAATTGCTTCAATAAATTCTGTCCTTAAGAAGAGGCAGAATAAGGAGCTGATTGGATACTGGGAACACATTCCCATCCCTCTTCCGGCAGCCGCGGGACAGTATTTCACTGTTTTGATGATTTTTAGCATGTTGGACACAGTGAGGGGAGGAAGAAATGCAGATTTCTGAGCGCTCCAGAGCTCAGCCAGACATACCTGAGAGGCAGCTGCTGGCTTGGGGGAACTGGAGAGGCATTTTCACCCCAAACCAGACTGTCCATCCCCAGGACAAGGGCACTCCTCACATCCTGCAGGTATCTGTTGAAAACCAGAACCTTCCTGCTGCCCATCAGAGCCCCTGTTCATCATGAACCACCCAACTGGTACCCTGGGCTGGGATGAGCTGGTTTTGCTCACCTCAATAACCACAATTCCCACTTATTTCAAAGTTTAATCCTTTCTGCAGATACTGAAGCCAGCCCAGATGCTGCTGTCCCCACGGTACATCAGTCCATAAACCCAAGTGGTCCCAAAGCATGTTAACTAACCCATTAAGAGAAAAGAGAGCCTGTTATCCTGGTCTAGACAGACACCAGGGGGGAATATCTGAAGTCCCTTAAAAGGAATTAGACGTATTACATGCATCAACAACAGCAATCAAAGACCAGCCTTCCTGAACAGCATGTCCCCCAGGACATGTGCTGGCACCTCATGGAACCCATTTGAAAAACTTCAATTTGGAAACAGCTTAGGAAGAGCCAGGAGAAACAGGATGAGATTTCCAAAGCCCGTTTGGCACTTATGGAGCCTTTCCTCCAAGATGCTCTGTATCCTTTAACTGCACTGCCTGAGCTTTACAGAGGAGCATGTGCCCGTGACTCTGGGTGGCATCAGCCTGGTGACACAGAAAGGGACACAGTAAGATTTGTAATTGTGTTCAGCTTGTCACCCAGAGCTGCCTTCACACCTGTTACCACAACCACCCCACACCTGGGCACTCACACCATCAGAATCGGGGTGTGTGTTGCTGAAGCTTCCCCAGACCCGTTCTAGCTGAATTCCTGACAGGGAGCTGAGGCTGAAGGCAGCCTCAAGCCACGATTTGTAAATCTGAGTCACATCTCTTCCAGCCTGCCAAAGTCAAGAGTGACTGGTCCCTCATTCCCTCTGAGGACGCTGTGGGGTCTGTCACACTCCTGTGTCCAGCTGCTTCCGATGGTGTCCCAACATTGCACCCTCACAGCTCCCACCAACTGCAAATCCCTTCCTTTTCCACATCACCTCGAAAAAACCCCAAACAAACAAAACCTTTTCCTTAAACCTCAGCGTGAAGATGGAAGCTTCTGTGTCGTTCACTCTGCTGAACACTGGGGATAGAGCTGGGCTGAAAAATGCTCTAAAAATAAGGCTCTATTGTTGTCCTTGCACGTGACTTGTCATTGCAGGAATGTTCGTGCCCAACACTTGCATCTGGGCCTTGCAGGACAAGCTGAAATGCTCCAGATCCCAATATCTGGGCATAGACAAACACTGTTCTGTGTTGAGTCGGCCAGCAGGGATCCCCTCCCCAGCATGGATCCCTCTCCAGAATGGATCCCTCCCAGAATGGATCCCTCTCCAGCACAGATCCCTCTCCAGCACAGATCCTTCACTCCTACACCAGGACAAGCATATTTATGGCTTATTCCCATAAATCACAAGGATAAACTTTGCATTAATATGACCACAAAATTAAAGCTGGGGGTTGCACCAACTATGAAACAAAACCAGAGGAGCTGCAGAGCAAACTCCTAAAAATAGGCTTAAACAGAAGAGACACAAAAGCATGTTGCACGCTCTGCTGACAGAATCTCTCTGTTAAGATTTAGGAAGACCTGAGTGAGGAGTGAGCTGCAAAATGAGTCAGAAGAAAGAAAAGTGATTGAGAGAAGGACATCACGAGCAAGGCTGTCCCCAGGGAAAGGTGCAGTGAAGGGCTGTCAGCTTCCAGGAGGGGAGCAGGTGCCTGCAGGGACCACCAAACCTCCCTTACTCCACATTGTAGGTGCAGGAGTTCCTGCAGTTCTTGTTCAGGTTCCAGTAGAGGCCCCACTGATCCCTCAGACCTGCAACCTCCAAAAGGACAAAACACTGCTGGTGCAAAAGGGACAACTGGGGGCATTTCAGCATTGATTTTATAAGTGTGCCAAGAGTACTGGTCCTTCTGGGAGCAGTGGTGGGGGGGGAAAGGCAGACACACAGAATCACAGAACATTCTGAGCTGGAAGGCACCCACAAAGATCACTGAGTCCAACTCTTCAGTGAATGGGCTGTTCAGGGATCACACCCCACACAGGGCAAACTGCTGGTGCCTGTGTTGGGATTGGTGCTGACTCTACACTGGCTGTGGCACCCAGCATCCCAAAAAGGGTCCAACAGGGGCTCCAGGAGTTACCTGAGACGGGCAAAAAGAGGAAACCCAGCTGGTTCAGTGCCACAGCCCCGTCCTGTATCCCTGCAGGAACACACACTGCACACAGATTACAGCTGGTTTCCTTTTCCAAACAAAAAGCTCCCTGCACAGTTACAAGCCCCATGGCCCTTGGGCCTGCAGGAACAAGTCCAAGCAAAGGTGCAGCTGAGGGTGAGGTGTCTCTACCAACAGGCAGTGGCAAAAACCTGTCTGCAATCATCCCGGACTACTAAATAGGGCAAAGAATCCTCAAGAAGGCTGGAGGATCCCGGGAGGGCTGGGACTTAGTAGGAGAACTACAGCTGTCAGGAGAACGGACAGTGGAGCAAAGGCAGAGCTGGAGCAAAACCGGTGTTTTATCCAAAAAAGAGAAAGTTCCATCACTGTCAGTGCCAGCCCAGGTTCTACTGCACCTTCAGCAGGTGAAGCACATTTTCTCCTTGACTGAGTCATTGCTGCTCTTCTGCTTTTCACATGCAGTTTAATGCAAAAGGTAAAACAGAGGCAGGAGTTAACTTTTGATGAGCTTGAGCTACATGGGATTAATTTTCAGAGACTAATGAGTCGCCAGGCCATCCCAGCTCCATCTGGGTAACTTTGCTGAGCCCTGGGAGCCGTGCCAGGAGCTCTAACAACCAGAGCCTCAGCACAAACAAGCCCATTCAAACACAAATGGTGCTCAAGACACCAGCCCAGCCCCAAGGACAGGCAGTGCTGCTGCTGCTGGGGAGAGCAGAGAAACCCACAATAAACGAGATTATTATAGATGGCTGCACCGAATCCGGGCTGCAGAATCCTCTTACTACAGGACGATACACAAATCGCAGGCAGACTCCGTAATTGCCACTGGGAGCTGGAGGAGAGGCTGGTTGCAATCACAAACCAAACTGCTCTTTGGCGAGCAGGAGGGAAAGGAAGGCAGCCTGACAGCCATTTCCAGCCAAGGAGAAAGAAGGAAGCACGAGGCACTGCCTCAAGCTCTCCAAAATAGTACGAGATTTCCACTAAAATGCAAGGAAGGAAGCACACTGCTTTGAGGCCGGGCCAGGAAAGGCTCGTTGTTATTTTTCTGAGTGCAGTCATTAACAGCTCTCTGCCTTGAGCTTCCTGACCCTCAGAACGACTCGACACCCTGGTTGGGTTGGGATCAGCAGGGTCACTGAGGCAGCAGCACCCAGAGAACACACAGAGGGAACCCCATCCTTCCCCTGCCCTCGGCCAGGGTTTGGTGTTGACAGTCCCCATCCCAGCCTGGGTTAACATCCAGCACTGCAGTGATGATTGGGAGCACCATGACCCATCCTCAAGCAGGGAAAAAACCAACAGGTCAAGTTCTTCCTTAAAAAAACAAGAAGAAAAACTACATTCCCATGGAGGCTCCCTTGTTCAGGGCCAGCCTGCAAGAGCTGCTTTGTGCAGCCCCTTTGGCACTTCATTTCCACTGGGGAAGGACTGCTGAACCCCAGAACAAATTCTGAGCCCCGGACTACATTCAGTGTCTGCAGGACTCAGGCACAGGGCTCGTCCTGCCCCTCTGGGTGCCCAGAGCTCTCCGTGACCCTCCCAGCTGTGATACACCCAAAGAGATTGCGAAAGACTTTCAGCTTTGCAGGGAGAGGCCCCTGTAGAGCTCAGTACAGAGGCACAGGCGGCTCTCAGGCCTAAACTCTGCCTTTCAAGTTATTTTGGGGTGTGAGGGAAGGAGTGAGAGTGTTTGCTTTGTAACCAAAAAGCTGCAAGAGCTTAAAATTGTCATCTGGGAAAGAAGGCCAAAAGCCAACGCTATAAAACCTGCTTTGGAGGCAGAACACCCTTCTGCTTCATGAGCTTGATAAAGCAAACCCAACTGTATAAACTGGAATATTGGCACGGAACATGCTTGAAGTAAATCCCCCACAGCCACACAGTATTTAACAAGTCATTACAGTGAACCTCATGCAAAGTCTCACCACTTACCCCCCTTTCTGGGTGTTCAGCACTGCTTGAGCTCATAGAGGATCCCCTGTCCACAAGAGCATCCCCAAGCAGCCAGACCATGATCACCTCAGTAGGGTTAAAGGTGCACAAAGCCCTCACTTCTTTTTAGAAGTGCTCTGGAGCATCACCAGCCCTGTCAGAAGAACGACCTCCTCCCACCAGACATATATTTGGACCTAAAGTGGCTCTTAAAGCTGCTCCTCAGCTCACCCAGGAGCAAACGAACTGCAGGTTATTCCCAAGTGCTTTGAGGAAAGGGTCAAACCCTCCATGAAGCGACAGCCAGGGCCCAGAGCTGCTCTCCTGCCCTCAGTGTGAGCGATGGCACAGGGAGGGCATTGTCAGCGTGCTGTCAAACGTAAACCAAACTGCAGCCAAGGGGATAACACGGGCCCCAAACCAGCACATCAGCCATTGGAGACTTTGCCCAGGCAGAAAAGCTTTTTCCCTGCATTGAAGCAACAAACCCCCCGGGCTCAGAGATCCAGCCAGTCCCGAGGCTTTTCCCAGCACAATTCCCACCAGTCCTCCCAAGGACACAACTCACTCAACACTCTTAGTTCTCCGTTACCACAACAAAGTGTCACTCCCTAGAGCTGCCTCCAGGGTTGGGTTTGCCAGGATAAAAATGTTAGAGAGGCTCCATGTCTGGAGGCCTCCTTGCCAGGCCACCCTCCAGGCTGGATCTGGCCTGACCTCTGCCTTCAGAGTGAGCTGTTGGAGAATGTCCCGTGTCACCTCAGCCAAGCCATGGGTCTGCCTGGACACCACAAAGGGAAGGATAACAAGATTTTATCACGTAACAAGCAAACGAGACCCAGAAGCTCAGGTGATCTGGAAATGCCCTCAGGAGGTCCCTCTGCTCACTCCCAATGAGCTGAGGACCCCAGTCTTCCAGTGCCTGGTGAGCACCTCCCAGGTTTGCAGCACAGCCCCAGGCACTGTTTGTGGGCAAATGGTCGCTCCACGACCTTCTCCAGAATGGGAAGAACTACAGGGGAAGTCCCTGAGCCCTCCACTGAAGTCAGAAGAGCCACCACTGAGCCTGGGTCATTGGTCAGACCCATTGGTCCATCTTTCCCCAGGAGCAGAGGGACAACCTATGGCTGAACTCTGGGTGACAACAGGCAAGAGCACATCCTATCCCACTCCAGCCAAGGAACACGGCACAAACTTCCCCACAAGCTCGAGAAAAAAGCATTTTTTTCCTCCTACACACCTCAACTGAACCCAGGCAGCCCAGCAAACAGCTATTGCAAAGGCAGAATCCCAGACACAGGCAGGCAGCCTCTGGATCTCGGCACTACAGCTCTTGGGTCGCCTCGTGTGTCTTCATTAACAGCGATCCATCTTCAGCCGTGCTCTCCCTCCCAGCAGGGACAGCACAGTGCCAGAGATCTACTACAGGAGAGAGAAATAACTCAGGTTTAAGGAAGGAAGGAAAAGCCTCCGAGACCCACTGTTCCTTCCCGAGCTGAGATAATTACAAGAAAGCCACGACAAGCCTTGGAGAATGCAGTATTTTACCTAGGAAATGCCTGAGTGACCTAGAAACTGGAGTCCCATTTCCTGAAATTATTTCGCCACTTCAGAGCCCTTGTTTCAATGAAAGCAAGAAAAAAAAGCTGCTGAAAATGAGACGTAAGAGCCCAAGTCGAGCTGGAACATATTTTCCCTACAATGTGTGTGAATGGTTTTAAGGGAAGAGCAAAGTCAGGGCTGGCTGGAGCAAGGAATGGGAGAGCCTCGTATGGAAGCGAGTACCTGCAGATAAAACTCCTGTCCATGAATTAAAATAACTGAGCCAGCAGCAGCAGGACGGGGCCAGGAAGGCCCTGTGCTCCTCTGCTCATACAGGAGAAATATCCCGTCCCACCTGTTATTATTCCATCCCACCTGGGCACTTTTCTTTATCCAGCATTCAGAGGCGCACACGCTTTATGCTGCCATTATTTGATACATGAGCCCTAAAATCAGAGGGGAGCAAGAAATATTCCAAATGGAAGCAATGTGTAGAAATCTGGGGCATTACAGTGAGTTGTTTAACTGGAGCTGCTGTGGGACTGCGTTTTGGTGGGGAACAAAGCCATGATTTCCTAGGCAGGGGTTTACATAACTCAAAGGCGAGACCTCACGTGGAGCAGGACGAGGCATCCTAAACGGGCTCCTGCACACGGGGGCTTTACAGGCACTGGAAACAGAGCTGCCAAAAGCAACACCGTAAAGCATCTCAGGAACAAATCCCACATCCCAAACAGGATCTTCTCCCCTCTCCACATGGAAGGAAATCCCATTTTTTTTTCCCCCCTTTCATCCCTCTGGAACCTCCTCAGGGATGTCTCTGTGGGGAAAGAGACTTCGCTTGGAAAGCACCAAGTCCCAGAGCCAAAACTTTCTAAACCCTCCGCCAGCGACTTTTGAGGGGAAAAAACCTCAATACATGCAAAAGAACCACCTTTTGATGTTGGAAAAGATCTGCAGGATCACAGAATCCAAGGAAAAGCTCCCAGGACAGACATGGCAGCTGGAGCTTCCCTGTGGGAGTGTCCGGAGGGAAAGACAGCACAGGATTAGTGAAAAATAGTCATAAACCCCTCAAAATCCTGAAAATATCCGGTGGAACACTGAGGCCAATCCTCAGGTAGTTGGTGAGGAATTTTGAGGCCAGTTTTCCAAGTCTGTCTCCCATCCCAAGTGAATTGCACAAGCCCTGGTCACAATCTGCCTCGGGATCTCACTTCCCTCCACTCATCTATTTTACCAACACTCAAAACAAAACAAGGAAATATTCCTACTGTTGGAAGGGCAGAACAGGCAGCAACTGGCTGACAGACCTGCCTGCAGATGCCACCACAACGGGAACGGCACAGGGAAGACCTCATATTAATTACATTAATTGGCAAAGCTTTCCCTCTCCATACATAACCTCCTTCAGCTTCACCAGGTGAAGTTCAGCCTCACTTTCCAAACCTCTAAGGCTGTCCAGCCATGGACACGACCAGTTGGACTTCTAGAAACAATCGATTTTAAGTAATTGCGACCATTAATTGCTTAGCAATTAAAGATCTGCTCCCTTCGTCTCAGCACCGACAAGAGGTTTTGGGCAGCCACCCAAAAAGCCACGTTCTGCTCCAAGTCTGCTCTCCTCCCTCTGGTAGCAGCTAAAGGGGATAAGGCAGCTTGGTGACACAGGTATAAATACACTCACTGGGTTCCCTGGCGCTGCCAAGTCCGTGACACGCCGAGGGCTGTGAACGGCGGCTTTTGGAGTAGGATTGTTATTGCAAACAGTGCCGAAGGTATTCGGAGCGAGGGCGCTGCCAGCCAGGGCTGGAAACATTCTCCATGAGCACAAAAGCCCCAGCTGTGCAGAGCTCTGCTCCCTGCAGCACCACGAGTGTCCCAAAGGCAGGGAAGGGGTGAACTCTGAAGCACGGAACGGTTTGGGTTGGAAGCGACCTCACTGACCCCCTCGTTCCAAGCTTCACTCTCCTCTGGACTCCAGCCACAACTTGCATTTCACACTAAAGGAGCTCAAATGTCTTTTTTTTGGGAGAAGGGGAGGAAAAAGTCTGAATAGTCGGTGCTTTTAGGGTTTTTTGGCAGCCGTGCCCACAAAGGGAGCTCAGAGCTCCGTGGAGAGACCCAGGCTGTGGGCAGCAGCTGGCACAGCAGCTTTGTTTGCCCATGAAGCAGCTCCCCTCGGCTGGCACAGTGGCTCCAGCACTGCTGTGATCCCTCGCACAGGGTGGGACAGCCAGTGGCATTCCAGGCTCCTGCAATGGGAGCGGCAGCGCCATTCCCGATCCCTGCGCTGCTCCCTGGGAGCCACATGCACTGCTCTGCATGGAAAACCTCAAGAAATGGCTGCTGTCACCTGGGAGCTCCACTCTGCACCTGTCCCAGTGTCCCTGCTCACCTCCTGCAGCAAATGGGCAATGTGGGGCTCAGCGATTTCACCTCCTGCAGCAAATGGGCAATGTGGGGCTCAGGGAATTCACCTCCTGCAGAAAACAGGCAATGTGGGGCTCAGGGAATTCACCTCTTACCACCCAGCCCAGAGCTTAGAGAGAAGGGGTGTGAGCCCATTAAACCTGGGCTGAGCCTGAAGCCTCCCTGTGCTGGGGGAGGCCCCAAATTCCTGGTGTTCCAAACCCAAGGGTCTGACTCCACAAAGGCACAGGAGGGCTGACTCTGCCCCAGGTGCACAGGAGAGGAGAAAAGCAAGAAGCCTTCTGGAAGAATAGGAAATTGAACTTCAGAGAAGCAATTAAGGCAAACTCCTGTGAGCCAAGACTAATTGCAGCAAAACACACCATAAATACCAGCTCTGGAGTGGGAGAAAAAGCTGAGCATGAACATCAATGGATGGCTTGGAGAGGAATCTCTGTGGGCACCAGCACCTCCACAGCTGGACACTGGGAATGGACACCGGGAATGCTGGTGGCCTCCAGAGCATGTCCTGCAGCTCACCTGGGAGCTGAGGCCACAGGCACAGCTGGCCAGGCTCAAACTCCAGCCACACACGGGTTAAGCTGGAACATTTTGGATCTAGACAAAGCCATATGAAAAACTAGAGAATGTGAAGAACTCAGGAGATTCACTGAGGACTCCAAGCAGGAATCCACCAGCCAGGCAAAAGCTGGTGCTCTGACCACTCATTGAATCCATTTGATATCTAAAGGGAAGCAAAGCTGTAAATGTGTGTTTGTTTTAGTCTCTCTAAGCAGCTTCCCACACACCTCAAGCCCAAACAGAAACCACTTCAAGCTCCCCAGGGAAGCCCAAGCCACTGGCTCAGCCCACCCCACTCACCCATAGTGCTATACGTCCCTTAAGACAAAACTGAAAAACCAGATCACTTGAAACAAGGGGAAAATAATTAATGAATTACAGGAAGCAACAGGTTCCCAGTCCTGAAGGTCTGTCACAAAAAGGTTATTTTCTCCCAGCATTTTCTCTCTAACTGCAGTACAGTTCAGAGCTGAATGACCAGGGGAAGAGCAGTTTTGGGAATCTGGCCTCAATTCTCAGTGCCAGGAACGTGAAAAAAAAAAAAAACAAACAAGGAAAAATAGGCCCCAAGAAAGTCCGAAGGATAAATAAACCCAAACAGATGCGCAGCAGCATCACATGTGATGCAGCAGAAAACGAGTCCAAAGCTAAATCCAACCCAGAGATCCTTTAGTAACATACAAACCACCCTGTGGGTGCAGAGCCTGTTCTGCTGAGCCCTTCCAAACACAGCTCCACGTGTCCCCACTGTCATCCCTCAGCACAGCTACTGCTCCTGTGGCTGGTCCATCCCTGGAACTGCTGTGAGCAGCTCCTGGGGCTTCAAGGAGGATGGAAGGAGGATTTGCTTTCTTAGAAGGGTTTGGGTTGGAAGGAACCCTAAAGGTCATGTGGGTCCAACCCCAAAACCTCCCAGGCATCCCCCACCCACCCGCTTGTGCTTCCTCTCTCCAACTTCCCCATCTTCCAAAACAGGAGAAGGAAATTCCCTGCCCACCCCACACCACACCCCCAAACCTCTTTCTATCCATCCTGAGAGTGTCCTCCTCAACCAGTGTCTTCTCTGGCCAGGCTCTGAGGGGTTTTGGAAGAGATGGGAATAAAGACATGACTGAGAAGTTGTTGTTTTTTTTTAAGCCACGTCCTTTTATTTTTGCCATCTCCCTCCACACCTCCCAGCCGTGCCACAGGGATTGCACAGTGCTTCCACAGTAACTCAGAACTGCCACAGTCCTGGCAACCAGCTCAAAGAGGAACCCGCACCTGCCAAGGTGGGCTCAGCAGGGCAGCAGCAAGCGCCTGTTCACCTGACATGTTCAGATCACACCAAATAAACCAAGTCAGGGCATTAAAGGGATCTGCTGGGAAATGCTGGAGAAGACGGGAAAATAAGGAGCCTTGAGAAAGTAGAACTACAAGGAAGAACAAGTAGAAGTTCATGTCAGAAACAGCCCTCACCAGGCCAGAGCCAAGTCAGAGCAAAAGAGGAATTGTGAGAGGGAGGTTTAACACATTCCCAAAGTTTTTGTAAAGCTCTTCCCTCTCCTCATCCAAGAGGAGGGAGGGCAAGCCCGCTCTCCAGCACTCTGATGCAAACCACGTCCAGCTCTGAGCTGTTCAGTGTCAGAAGGATATTGGCAGATTGGAAAAGATTCAGGAAAACATGGATAACAGCTGGAGGGATTGATTTCCAAGGAAAGATTAAAATACCTGGACATGCAGCTTGGTGGAGCAGGGAGGAAGGTGGACACGACCCCTGTGGACAGTTCCTTGACAGGCAAGTGCCAGAGAGCAGGGGAAGGGTTCAGTGTCCCACAGCTCGGGATCACCAAGGGCTGGCACCCAACCACAGAAATCCAGGGCTGCGTGGACTCCCAACTCCTCAATTCCCAACCAACCTCCAGGATCAGGAATAAAAGCCTCTTCAGGGAGAAGCCCAGCGTTACCAGCCTCATGGGCTGACTTCACCCCCTGCCTGATGGTGGGTTTCCTGAGCCCTCCACCACTCCAGCCCCTGGAGCATTCGGAGTTGGCAGCCACAGGAGCTGAATGTAGCTCCGGCTTTAAGGAAATGAGGATGTCAACCCCACTCGTTTACCAAATGGGAATTTGGCTGCTCAGCCCACCTCCCACAGCCTTCTCCTCTGCATTTAAACACTGAAGTTATTCTTAGGCTTCGCTGACAAAACCCAAAGGCAAAAAACATCCAACAAGCAGTGGTCGGAACTGCTGCTGGATTCCTCCCTAGCATTTTAGGGAGAACTAGAGAACCCCTTTGGATCACCCCTGGAGGAAAAAGGTCCCTGCCCAACAGGCAGAATGAACTGGGAAGTTCACTGCAGTTTGGTGACACTTCTATGTTAAACCAGAATATCCTCAGAGACACCTGACCAGGCAAAGGGGCAACACCTCCACAGGGATAACGATGGACTCAGGGAAGAGGCAACAAGAGAAGGGGTAGGAAGAGCAAAACGGGGCGAGCTGAACAGAACAAGGAGCTTGGGTGGTCACACAGGTGTCCTCTCACACTGAGCCAGCCCATCCCTTCCCTCAGTACAGCTTCCAAACCTTCCAAACCAGCACTCCCAGCACTGGGAAGAGACAGTTCCAGGCTGGAGCTGCTGAGAGGTGACAGATCCCATAGTGCCAGGTGAGCAGGTGCAGGTGAACCCTCCCCAACCCCACCAGCTCGCAGCAGTCAGAGCCCTCAGAGCTCCCCAGGGGCAATTAACCTCTGGCTCTGACTTCAGAACAAATGACTTAAACTACAATTCCTGCTGTTTGCATGCTCCTGCTGCTTCCTTCACTCACTGGGGGGGGAATCACCGACCCTCCTGGGACCTGAGAGCCCCCCACCTCACCCCCATCCCCAGGGGCACCTACAACCCCCCCCACCATGGTTCTGGCTCCCCAGAACAGTCACGAGCCACCCCACTGTGCACAGACCCCTCCTCACCCCAAAGGAGAGTCCAACCCAAGGGGTTCCCCAGGACCCCCCCAAGGCTTCTCCAACCCCCCTGTCCCGTATGTGCCACCCCCAGGACTCCCTATGTCTCTCCAGGGCCCCGCACACCCAAGGGTCTCCCACACTCAGGGTCTCCAAAGACATCCCCCCCATTCCCTCTCATCTTCCAAAGTGTCCCCTCCTCTCAGCCCCCCACTCCTCCCTCCAGGGCTCACCCCCAGGATGCTCAAGACCCCTCTCTTTTTGAACCCCCCCTACATTTGCAAACCGCCCCCCTCATCACTCCCCCCTATTCGCACCTCGTCACACTTCCCAGGGACCCCCAAGCGCTGAGCCCCCTTCAGACCCCCATGCCGGGGTTCCCAGCCCTCATTCTCTCCCAGTTCCGTGGTTCCAGTGCTGAGACCCCCAGCAGACCCCACAGACCCCTATACCGGGCCCCCCAGACCGCCATCTCGAACCCCCCACACCCCCACCCCAGGCTCCCCTCGGGCTCCCCCAGATCCCTATCCCGGACCCCCCAGCACCTCATTCCAGGCCCCCAGACCCCCATCCCGGCCCCCATCTCAGACCCCCCAGACCCCTATCCTGGCCACCCCAGTCGCCCATCCCGGCCCCCCTTCCCCCCAGCCCCCTATCCGGGGCCCCTCACCCCGGCACCC
>JAWWEW010000069.1:5162256-5186080 GCA_035583185.1 Anabacerthia variegaticeps
GGCAGGGATGCGGATCCCCGGCGCAGCGAGGGGCTTGTCCCCCCTTGGCGGGGGGCTCTCCCCCCAGAGGGGCTGGGGGGCAGGGGGGAGGGTCCCCATCTCTGCACACCCCCTGCCCGCAGCCTTTTTGCTCCTCAATGGGATTTTATGGGATTTCATGGGCAAACCCTTCCCGGGTTCTGTCCAGCCGGAGCATCCTGGAGCTGGGAGGGGTGGGAGGGGGAGTAAAAGGATCTCGGGAGCCACGGAAGGGGAATAATGGGCAGGGATGGAGGCTGAGCCACTGGGAGAGGTGGAGGGGACCACGGGCCGGATCCTGCTCCAGTCGAGGCAATGGTGAGGTGGGAGCAGGATCGAGGGTGGAAGTGCCTGGCAAATCCTGGGAAGGGGGTTTTCTGCCGGGATTGTGGAGCAAGTTAAAGTGGGAGGACCCTCCGGCTGCTGTCAGGGCGAGCAATATCAATATCCAACCCCTGGCGACATTCTGGCTCCTCGGCCATGACTTGCCATGGGGACATCTTTGGGGACAGCCTTGGGGACAGCCTTGAGGACATCCCTGGGGACATGCCTGGGGACAGCCTTGGGGATGGCCTTGGAGATATCCTTGGGGACATCCCTGGGGACAACCGTGGAGACAGCGGCTGGTGGGTGCTGGGTGTGACGGGAGCAGGATGAGGCCATTTTCCTGCTCCCACCCTGGAGCGGAGCCAGCCGAGGGAGGATTCCAGCAGGGATGTGCCCACTCCTCGCAGGGACATGTCCATCCCTCCCAGGGACTGTGTCCATCCCTCCCAGGGACGTGTCCATCCCTCCCAGGGACTGTGTCCATCCCTCCCAGGGATGTGTCCATCCTTCCCAGGGACTGTGCCCATCCCTCCCAGGGACTGTGCCCATCCTTCCCGGGGGATGTTCCAGACGAAGCCATTCCCGAGTTCTCCAGGCCCCCCCGACCCGGGGCCGGGCTGAGGGAACGGTTAATTCGGGGCTTTATCCACAAACACTCTCAGGCTAAAAATATCCCGGAGGCCGCGGGCGCGGCGTTCCCGGCCAGAGCGTGCCGGGAGCTTCCTTGCCTTTTTTGACGGGATCGTGGCTGGTGCCGGGACAGCGCCCGGAGCTCCCGGTGACGGTCAGCGCTGGGACCGGCTCCTGAGGATCCAAATCCCAGGGACCAGGCTCCGGGGGGATCCAGATCCCGGCAACCCAGCTCCTAAGGTATCCAGATCTGGGGTATCCATCTCCTGGGGGATCCTGATCCTGGGGGATCCAGATTCTGAGGTACCCATCTCCTGGGGGATCCTGATCCCGGGGGATCCAGATTCTAAGGTACTCAGATCCTGGGGTATCCACCTTCTGGAGACCCAGGCCCTGGAGACACAGTTCCTGGGATATCCCTATCCCGGGGGATCCAGCTCCTGGGGGATCTGGGATCCAGCTCCTGGAGTATCCAGCTCCTGGGTAACCAGCTCCTGGGATACCCAACTCCTGGGATACCCAACTCCTGGGGGATCCATCTCCTGGGATATCCAGATCCTGGGGCATCCTGGAATATCCAGCTTGGGATCACCTGTTGGGGTGTCATGGCCAACTGGGCACAGGGGACCCCTCTGGAAGGTTGGGGACCCGTCTGAAAGGTGGCACCCTTTGGCTGGTGGCTTGTGGGGTGGCTCGTGGGGTGCCAGGCTATTCTTAGCCCCCGTTGGCCTCTGCCCAGCTCACTATTCCTGGCCCGGCAGCGGATGTGGGTCGACGTTTGAGGTTCTGGCTGCCGAGCTTTTTTTTTAATTTCCTCTTCCAAACAGATGAGTTTCCTCCTGCCGCTCTGCTGACGACGGATGGGGGCCGGGCACGGCCCTGGGGGGGCACGACGCCACTGCCCACTGGCCCTGGCCGGGCACGGGCAGCTGCCCATCCACCCCCTGGGCTGGTGAGTGTGGGGCGCACACGGTGGGATTTGGGGTTGGGGGCTCGGGGGGCGTGCAGGGATGGAGAGTGGGAGAGATGGGTTCGGTCTTGGGAGCGATGGGGCACCAGGAGAGGCGATTCCAGCATCCGGAGCCAGTGGGAAAGTCTTTGGTGGCAGCAAAGGGCTGGGGAGAGGAGTGAGGAGCGGGCGGGATGAGGGGAGGGGGGGTACAGGGGCGGGGCTGGGATGCTCTGGGACACGAGCCCTGCTGTGGACCCCCCGCCCACGGTCCCTGTGCTGGAGCCCCTCACCCAGATCAACCAGGGGGTCCAGGGATGGAGCATTGCCCAGATCCGTGGCTCCCAAGGGGTTGGGGATTCCCGTGGGGCTGGGCCAGCAGCGCCCGGCCACGTGCTGTGGGGGTGGCTGGGGGGTCAGAGCTCCCTGGTGGCCCCCGGGCCCCCCAAGTGAGGCACCAGAGGTGACATCCCAGCCCTGAGCATCACCGGGGTCCGGGGTGGCCCCAGGGGGTCTGCCAGGGATTCCCGCCCATCCCTGGGGGGAGAGGAGATGGGGAATGGGGCCAAGGAGACCCCCTCGTGCCGTGGGGTGGGGGAACTGTGCTGAGCTGGCGTGGGAGAGGGTCTTCCTTCCCACCAGGGGTGGGGGGATGGCTGGCATGGGACTGGACTGGGATGTTCCCGCTCCAGCAGGGTTTGTGGGATGGTTGGACTGGGACATTCCTGGCAAAACCCTCCCTGCAGGAACTGGGCCCAGGGAAGGTCCAGGCTCTGGAGACCCACATCCCCCACCCCACCATGGGGCAGCTCCAGGGCCCTTATCTCGGGCCAGGCAGCTCTTCCGCTCCCTGAGGCAGTCCCAGCCCCCTCCGTGGCCCTCTGGCACCCGTGGGCATCCAGGGAAGAACCTGGGTGGGGGCAGAGCATCTCTGGGGTACCCCAAACCCACACTGGGCTGCCTGAGCCCACCCTGGGATGCTCAGAGCCCACCCTGGGGTGCCCTGAGCCCACCCTGAGGCGCCCTGAGCCCACCCTGCATTCCATGGTGGGCAGGACGTGGAGGAGCTCCCCAGTGTCCCATCTCTCCTGTCCCCACAGGGAGCCCTGCAGCCCCCCCGGCCATGGAGGGACCCTCAGTGCTCAGCCCCTCCAGCCCCTCCTCGCGGGAGAAGCGCCGCTCGTGGGCCCAGCAGAGCCGGGGCTGGAGGATCCCCCTGCCCCAGGAGGAGAAGGAGGAGGAGGAGGAGGCGGCCACGGCCACGTGGGACATCCCGGAGCCGCCCCCACCCCTGGACAACGTGTTCCTCGAAGGTCAAGGGCCCCCCGGGGTGCAGGTGGGTCGGGGGTCCCCACGGGCTGGGTCCTCTCACGGGTGTTTCTGCCCCCCCAGGAAGCCCCTCCAGCAAGATCCAGACGTGGCTGCAGGACTGTGGGTGAGTGGGGGGCAGCTGAGGGTCCCTCTGCCACGATCCCGAGGGATTTTGGCATGGTGGGACGATGCTCTGGCTTGGCCTTCCCTGGAATTCCCTGTGAGTGGGCTTGGGGGGGCCGGGTGGGTACCCCCAGGTGGCACCCGAGGCTCTGTCACATGCTGGTGCCACACTTTGAATCCCAGGGGCATCTCCCCCCCGGCTGGGGGGGCGGGCAGGGAGTGGCATCCCCCCCCCCTGCCCCGTCCTGGGGGTCTCCAGGGTCTCCCAGCACTCCCCTCGCTGGGACTGGGGGTCTGCCAAGGGGATCTGCCCACCCTCCGAGCCCACCTGCCGTGTCCCTGCGTGTCCCTGCACCCCCCGTGCGTGTCCCTGTCCCCGGCGCCCCCCCTGCAGCCCCTCAGCCCTCCCGTCCCACCTCCAGCCCCCCGGGATGGGGGTCGGGGGTCCTGACGGGGCCGTGCTCTGGCGCAGGTCGGCGCTGGAGGAGGAGCCGGCTTTGCCGGGACCCTGCGGTACGTCTTGGAGGGGAGGGTAAGGCTGGTGGTCCCTGTGTGTCCCCAAGGGCCACTCAGCCCCTTGTGATGGCCCAGGGGGTCTCATCGGGGACCCATCCCCAGCTCTGGGGGTCTCTGAGCCCCCGCTCTCTCACAGCGTGTGGGACCAGCGGGACCAGCTTCGAGGACGACCTGACTCTGGGAGCTGAAGGTGCCGGTAACCCCTGGGAGGTGCCCGTGGTGTCACTGTCACTCCACGAGGGGGTGGCAGGGCTGGGGACAGGCAGGAGCCAAGCCGAGGGACAGCCACCATCAGTGACTGTCCCTCCAGGGTGGTTTCAGGGGGGCTGGACTGTCCCAAAGCTCTGCATCCCCCCGGGCTCTGGGCTGTCCCCAAGCTCTGTATCCCCGAGGAAGGACACATGCCAGGGTGACAAGAGCGGGTCGTGTCCCCAGGACACCCCGACTCACCCACTGTTGTCACCCACTCCCTTTTCCCAGCTCTTCTGTTCCCGGGGAGCCCCAAGGCCGTGGGCAGGTGAGGTTTGGGGGCGCAGGGGAGGCTGGTGAGGGGCGGGGGGCACTGACCCCGCGTGTCCCACTGGCACTGTCCCCTCTCTGCCCACAGGGCCCCGTGGGACGAGCTCCTGAGCCGGGGGCACAGCATGGCCTCCAGTGCCCCCTCCAGCCTCACCACCCGGACCGGCTCCAGGTAAGGGTTGGGAAGGGGTTTCCAGGGGGGTCGCTCACCCCCCGTGACTCTCCTGACCCCCCCGTGGGGCTGCCCCCGTGTCCCCGCAGCATCTCGGAGGTGCTGGAGTGGTGGCAGTCGGACGCCGAGGAGATCCTGTACAACCTGGGCTTCGTGGGCAGCGAAGCGGGCGCCGTGTCCCGCGTCCCCTCCCGCTTCTTCTCGGCCCCTTCCCGCGCCAAAGGCATCGACTTCCAGCTCTTCCTGCGCTCCCAAGAGCGCCGCTTGGAGATGGAGGACCCCTGCCGGCTGCTGGCCAGTGGGTGACACAGGGGGCCCCAAGACCCCCGCCCCGGGCTGGGATCCACCAGCCCAGCGGGCTTTGCTCCTGGAGGGGAGGGAAAACCCTCCCGTGCCTCGGTTTCTGCAGGCGTGAGAGGGGGGATCCCCCCAGCCCGCCCCTCCCCGCCCCACTTCCCAGCCCCTTCGAGCACCCCAAGCTCCCCTTTCCCCCCTCCCGGCCCTGCCCAGGTCGCTTCCAGCAGCTCCAGGCTCTGGCTGCCACAGCCGACGCTTTCTTCTGCCTCTACTCGTACGTGTCAAGGACCCCGCTGCAGCGCATCGCCAGCCGGCCCTATCGCGACATGCCCGACATCCGCGGGACCCCGGCGCGGCCCGGGCAGCGGCTGAAGCGGGCGGTGTCGTCGCTGTGTCTCCACACGACCCCCCCAGGGGATGGGGACACCCCTCGGGGGTCCCCCCGGGCACCCCCTGACCCCCACAGCGCCCTGGGGACCGGGGTCGCGGGGATCCCGAGGGTCCCCGGGGTCTCGGGGGTCCCGGGAGTCCCGGGGCTGGGCCGGACCGACCCGGGCGGTGTCGTCGGGGGCTGGCGAAGGGAGGGGGACACGGGGGCGGCGCCGGGGGTCCCCGCGTGTCCCTGTCGCTGCGGTGTGGACCCCACGGATAGCTACGAGGAGCAAAGGGGGCTGTCCCCGAGGCCAACCCCCCTGGGGACAGCGTGGGGACACTTGGAGGGGTCCTGTGCCCACGGCCTGGGGAACAGTGACAGCCCTGGGGCGGGGGGGGCACAGGGTGGCACAAGGGACCCCCGGGCAGGCCCCGCTGCCCCGTGGACCGATGTCACCCTGTCCCCCACGCTGTGTCGCCTGTCTCCCCACGCCAGCCGGGTGGGGGTCACCCCCGAGGGCCCCGCGGGGGTGGGGTCTCCGGGGGTCTCTGAGCCCCAGGGGAGGGCAGTGTCCCCTGGGTGCCACCCGGAGGGTGACCCCGCGGCAGCCGCTGGCTCTGACACCCCAAAATCCGGAGGCTGCCAGCGGCGGGGGGGTCCCCTGAGGCTGCAGCCCCCCGGGACGGGCCCCTCGCCCCTCACCCAGCAGGGACCAGTGGACTCGTGGGAGCTGGAGGAGGTGAGGGGCGATGGCGTGGGGGTGGGCACGCCCTGGCGTGGGACGGGGGGGGGGATGCTGGGCCGGGAAGGAGCTGGAGCGGGAAATGTCCCCGGAGCGTTTCCCAGGCTTTTAAGGTTTGAATGATTTAGAGGCTCAGACGGAGCCTGGAACAGCGAGGGGGGGGGTCACCCCCCCCATCAGTGACACACACGCACACACCTGGGCGCGGTCACACGTGGGCCTCGGGGGACACAGGGACACGCGCGGGGACACAGGGATGCTCTGGGGGACACACACATGGGCAGTGACACACGTGGCCCCTTCCCAGCCCTGCCACCTCCTGCCTGCAGGTGCTGAGTGAGGAGGAGGATGGTGAAGATGGTGATGGTGAGGATGGTGAGGATGAAGCCCCCAAAGAAGCCACCCAGTCCCTCCCTCTGACTGTCAGGACCCAAAGGAGTGAGTCGGGGGGGGTTCCCACCCTCCCGGAGGGCACAAAGGGCTTGGTGCCAGCATGTCCACCTCATGTCCCCTCCGTGTCCCACTCATGTCCCCCCATCTCCCCCCTCTCCAGACTTCACGTGGCTCCAGCGGTCCCACAGCAGCGGCTTCGTGGAGGAGCCGCTGCCCACTCAGTCCCTCTCTCTGTCCATCAGGACCCAACAGAGTAAGCTGGGGGGTTCCCACCCTCCCAGGGGGCACAAAGGACCCGGTGCCACCGTGTCCCCCTCGTGTCCCCCCGTGTCCCCTCCCCAGGTTCCACGTGGCACCTGCAATCCCAAAGCAGCAGCTTCGTGGAGGAGTCGGTGTCCACTCAGGTGTCCACGCAGGCACCCACGCAGACCCAGCCCACTGGCACCCACTGGGCACCCTGAGGCCGCTCCAGAGGGACGTGGAGCCACTGCCTGTGCCCCCACGGATCATTCCCGACGGGATCGTCATGTTTTGGACACGCGTGTGTGTGTGTGTGTGTGTGTGTGGGCTCACGTGTGGGTCTTCGGGTGCACGTGTGGGTGTTTGGCACCGAGAAACCTCTTGGCTCAGGATTTCTGCCCCTCGGGGGTGGCACCAGGGATGTGTCCCCACCCCCGGCCCTCGGGGCTCTCACTTGCACTTTGGCCACTCCTGTAACACTAGAGGGGGGTTGGGGACAGAATAAAGTTCCCAAAGGGATGGTGGTGGTTGTGTCCCTGCTCGGAGCTGCTGGGGGGGTGGGATGCGGCCCGGCCCCCCTGCTCTGATTTGGGGACCCCCCGGATGAGCCCCCCTGGAGCCCCTCCAGATCCACCCAGGGGATGGGACAGTCTCACGTCCCCCCAGGCCCCTGGACTCTCCCTGTCCCCTCCCTGATCACCCATCCCAGGTGCCAGGGTGGCACCAGCCCAGCGCTGGAGCTCCTGGGAAAGTCCTGCTGGCCAAACAGACCCCGGCGCTTCCCCATGGAGAGCAGCCAGAGTGGGATTATCTGGGATTATCCCCACGGCCCCTCAGGCATCGGGGCTGGATCCCAAAACTCGGCCGGGGAGGGGATGGTCCCACCGTGCCAGGGCTGGTCCGTGCTGGGTCTGCCCGAGCCAGGACTCACCCCCTCCCCGGCTCTCTGTGGGACCCCAAACCCACAAGGCTGTGACCATTCTGTGCCCCCCCCATCCCCTGGCTCTGCCTGGCTCCGGCTCAGCCGAGAAATAAACCCAGGATTTGTCCAGGGTGGGCCCCTGGAAAAGCCTCAGTGGGGCACAGGGACAGTCCTCCCATCCCTGGGGACAGTCCCATCCCACCAGGAACCAGACTGGGGGAACAGTGGGATGTGGAGGGGGACACGTTGGGAACATCTTCATGCAGCTCTGCTGCTGAGCAGGGAAAGGAGAGCAGCGGTTCCAGCACATTTCATGGATGTCTTGGAGCCCTTGGGGCTTCCCAGGCTGGAGCCAGCAGGGTTTAGGGGGGGGTTAGTGCTGGGATGAATTATTCCAGTGGGATGGAGGACCTGGGAATGGTGGAGCAGCACAGGGGGGTTCCCCTGGTGAGCACAAGAGCCCCCCAGGCTGGGTTTTGGGGATTATCTCCCTGTCCAAGATCCCAGTTCCTTCCTTGGGGTTTTGACTGCACATCGTGCCCTGAAATCCCTGCCCAGGGCAGAGCTGGGTGTTCCCAAATTCTCCTCACCCTCCTCTTTCCACCAGGAATGAACAGGACGCTCTGAGAGACAAGGAACAAGCACAAAGGTGGCACAAATCCTCCCCTGGGCATTGGGCAGGAGGGAGGATGGAAAATACCCAGGATTCATCCCCCGGCTCGGGAGCCAAGTCGAAGGAAGCAGCCAAGCCGTGGGAGCAGCTTCCCACAGGGAGCAGGAGCTGTTTGGGGGGCAGGGAGCGGGGTGGGAGCTGCGAGCAGGGCCCCGTGTCCAACATCTGGGCCCGGGTTTGATACAGCATCTCACCTATCCCCCCTCCAGCCCCTTTCCACACCCCATCCCATCCCCATCCCCGTCCCATCTGTCCCTCCACATCCCAATCCCACCCCCAATCCACTTCCCATCCTCCTTCCCCCCACCCTCCCATTCCTCACCCCCGTTCCCACTCCTTTTACCCCCCATCCATCCCCTCCACCCACCCCCAGGACCCGGAGCATCTCCCGGGGCCCATCCCGGCTCCCCCTCCCCGCCCCTGGAGCTGCTGTCGGCACATCAATCGTTCCCTGAATTTCCACCTAAAGCCTTTCCTGGCGCTTCCAGCCGAGCGCATCGGGCGGGTCACGCTCGGCTGCCCCATCCCCGCTCCTCCCTGGGCCGTGGCACGGACCCCGCTGCGGACGGGGATTGTTTCCCGAGCAGCGGGAGATGATTCATCTCTCCTTTCCGTGGTTCAGGCTCCCCACACCGTGTCCAAGCTCCTGGGCACCCCATATCCTGGGGCTCGGAGCCCCCACGCCGGGGCTCAGCTCATCCCTCTCATCCCTGAGGATGTTCTGGGCTCCCAAAAGGGATGGGGCCCTCACCTCGGCCAGTCTGGAACACGAGGATGCTCCTGCAGCATCACCCAAAAGGGGACAGGGATGTCCCTCCATCCCCCCATGTCCTTCCATCCCCCCATGTCCCTCCAGCCCCCCATTTCCCTCCCTCTCCCCATTTCCCTCATCCCCCCAGGCCTCTCACACTCCCACGTGTTCCCTCCCGTCCATGATCCATCCAGTGACAGGAAATCAGCTGCTGGAAGGAGCTGGAAAGGTGTTTTTTGCTGGAGTTGAGGGGCTACAGAGAGAGCTGGGGGGGCTTGGACAGGGTGGGGGGCACGTGGGGCGCTCAGGAGGGTACTGGGGGACTGTGGGGTGCACTGGGAATGCTGTGGACTGGGACCCATGGAGCTACACGAGCTGTTTGGGTTCTGAGGACACAGGAACTGCCTGGAAAGCCCCTCAGGATGGGGCTGGGCTGGTTTGGGAACTGCCCGGGGGATAATCCAGGATAATCCTGCCCCTGGCTGGGTGCCCGACCACCTTCCCACCCCTCGGAAATCCCACACGTGCCCACCCCACCCCACCGTGCCCCTTCATAAGGGGGCAGAGCCCTTCCCTGGCATATCCCTGGGTGCTCCTTGTCGTGGCTGTTGTCCCAGATCCGCCGAGATGAGGAAACTCTGGACCATCCTGCTCCTGGCCGGGCTCACCGGCCTGGCTGCTGCCTGTGAGTGGGGGGGGACACTGAGGGGGTCCTGGTGGGTGCAGGAGGGGGGTCAGGGTGCCCGAACTGGGGGGGTCCTGGGGGTCCCGACCCCTCAGAGAGGTGGGTGATGGGGGTCTCTCCTCCTACTGCAGTTCCCGTCTTTGAGACGAATGCCTTGGAGGTCATCAGCAAGAGCCCCCTGGAGGGAGAGGAGCCTGGCCAGAGTCCTCCGGAGGAAGAGGAGCCTGACACGAGCCCCCTGGAGGAACAGGGCCCCGGTGAGAGCTTCACAGAGTCAGAGCTCTCTGAGGTGGATCCAACCCTCCTCGTGGAGCTGGCGACCAGACTGCAAGGTTTGGGACCCCCCAAAGACCTTGAACCCCCCAGGGCATGGCAGATGTTTGGGGCTTGCCCTTTTTTCAGAAGGTAGGGGTGGTGTTGGAGGGTGCAGATGCTCTGGAAGGTGGGGATGCTCCCACATCCCTGTCCCTGCTCCTGAATCCCTATCCCTGCTCCGAGACACGGCAGGGGACACGTGGGTTGGACCCTCCAGGGCACAGATAGGGCTGGGGGTGCTCCTGAATTCCTGTCCCCGCTCCTGCAGCCCTGTACCTTCTGAATCCCTTTCCCTGCTCCTCCATCCCTGTGCCTGGTCCTGAATCCCTGTCCCTGCTCCAAGACAGGGAGGACCATGTGGGTCGGACCCCTCCAGGGCACAGACGCTGCTGGGGGAGAGGGGACAGTGGCACAGCCCGGGTGTCACACGGGGATCAAGACTCCTGTTCTGGGTGGGTGGGAGGTCCCGTGGAGGGGACGGGGAGCACACTGGGGGTCCTGAGTGACACCTTCTCCCCTGCAGAGGTCGAGGCGACCGAGAGGACCAACGAGGGGGCCCTGGCTCTGCTGACGGACGTGCTGGACAGGCTGCTGCGTGCCCTGAGCAGCAACATCATCGGGTGCGCACGGGGGTTCGGGAGGCTCCTCTGAGGTCAGAGCCCCTCCTCGCTGCTGGGGCGGGGGCTGGGGGCTGGCCGGCTGCTCCCCGGGGTGGGCTGGGGGCGCCGGGCCAGCTCTCACCTTGTGGGTGTTTCATCTCTTCCAGATGACCAGCGAGCGACCAGCACAGTAAGTCCCTTCCCTCCCTCCTTCCTGGGGCACTGGGGACACGGAGTGTCCTGTCGCTGGCAGGGATGTGGCTCCAGGGCTGGGAGTGGGATGGGGATGCTCCTTTGGGGGCACTGGGAATTTCCACCACTCCCCAGGGCTGCTCGGGGTTGGGCCCAGTTCCTTCTGGGCTCCTGCCTTGAGCACTCCCCAGGGCTGCTCGGGGTTGGGCCCAGTTCCTTCTGGGCTCCTGCCTTGAGCACTGAGCACCCAAAGCTCCCCCCACCTCCCTGAGTCACCCAGAACCCCAGCAGACCTCCCAGCACCCCAGCAGACCTCCCAGCACCCCAGCAGACCTCTCAGCACCCCACCAGACCCTTCTGTCACCCCTCCAGGCCACCCTTCCATCCGCCCAGAACTCTCCTACACCCCTCCCCGCTCCCACACCAGGGAACCCCCCGCACCCCTGTGGGTCACAGCAGCCCCCTCGGGCTGGGAAGGAGGCTCAGAGCAGGTTTTGGGGGCAGTGGGGGGTCCCAGGACTCGGTCCCCCTGCCCGGTGCGATTCCAGCTCCCTCGCAGGTCTGGGGGATGGATCCCCCTCGTCCCGCCGAGCATTCCCGGCTCCAGACTCCTGGCTCATCCCCCGGCTCTTCCCACTCCAGGCACCTGCATCGCTCAGCTCCAAAACTCTCAATAAAGCAAATCCCAAACTCTGCCCTTCGTGTCCCGCCTGTTCTTCCCCGTGCCCCGTGCCCGGAGGAGGGGCTGGAGCTCGGGGTTATCCCGGGATGAGGGAGCTGCTTCAGAGGAACTGAGGAGCAACAGTGCAAACACAGACCCCCAGACCCCAACCCACGGGAGACCCCTGTTCCCAAACCTCCCCGTTCCCAAACTCTCATTCCCCTTCAGGATTTGGGTGCCAGAGCCTCGTTAAGGGAGCTCGTTGTCTCCCGAGGCTCTTCCCACCCTCTTCCCCGAAGAGCAGGGACATTTTGGGGTCCCCCTGCTGGTTCCCAGCTCGGTGCCCCCAACTCCGGGGCAGGGACGATGCTCTGGGGTGTCCAGGAGCTCTGGATGTGGGACACGGGGGGACACTGGGTGGTCGGGGGGTGCCCAGGGACCCCTTTGGGGATCGGGGCTCCCCTGTGCCACATCCAGGATCTTCTGTCCTTGTCCCTTTCCCTTCTCTCCTCACTGAGGAGGCCACCACGAGCCCTGAGGGGGTCCTTGGGGACCATCCCGGCCAAGCCCCCACCCCGACGCACATCTGTGCCTCCCATCCCCCCCATCCACGGGTGTCCTGTGGGGGCCGAGCTGCTGGATTTGCAGCTCTGACACCCCCCCAGCTCTGGCAAAGCCCTGCTCGGGGAGGGGTGGGCGGGGGGCTGCGGGTTTCCACGGCGACGGGGATGATGTGGCAGCTCCGTGGGAAGCGGGAGATGTTCCCGGGGACGGGGGAGGGAGAAGCTCCGTGTCTTTGTGGAGTTGTGCGATGCTCCGGAGGGACCCGGCTCCAGCCGCGATAAGCCTGGGCTCCGTTTCAGGGAGGAGCAGCTTTGAGGTAGTGCCCCCAAGCCCCCCAAACTGGGCTGAACCAGCGCTTACTGGTTCCCAGTTTGGGAGACCAGCAAGAAGCGTTTCATGGCTTTGTTTCCTCCTGGAGGGCGGACGGAGCCTTGGCCCCCACAACCAGCCCTTTAGAGGTGGGGGAACACCCTAAATGAATGATTTCCCCCCAATAAATTCCTTCTAGGAATAAACACAGCGTGTCGCGGAGCAGGGAAATGCCTCATCCTCACGGGAAGAGCTGCCTCTTCCTCCTCCCTTGCTGACATCTCACCCCGCCTCCTCCCGCCGCCGCTGGGCAGCTTTTTCCCCCAAATACAGCATTTTCTGGGCCATTTTTTTCCCCGGGAAAGGTGTGTCGTGCCAGCTCCTGAGAGCTCTGGGATGCAGATTCCCGCTCGGGATGCGGAGGGGGTGGATAAATGTATTCGGTGAGAGCTGGCGCGGCCACCTCCACTCCCTCGGCAGGTGAGAGAAATCACAGCTTCAAGAACAGCTTTTCCGGCTGGTTTTTCATCCCAGGAAAAAGCTCCCGGCGAGCGGGCTGGGCTGGGCGCTGCTGCAGAGTGCGATGTCCCCGGGGAGACGGCACAAGTTATACCCGACAGCTCCTCGCTCCCTAATTGTCCCCCGAGGTGGGATCGTGCCTTGTGAGCGCTGGATTCGCCAGGGCTGGAGCTGAATTAGGCTCCGGCTGACGGAGCCTCCTGGGTGGGTTAATCCGGCGTGAAAAGCTCCCCCGTGGCTCCCGGAGTGAGGAGCTGGCAGTGTCGCTGTCCCCAAACCGCGGGGACTGACCTGAAAACAGGACACGGAGCAGAAAAACCGAGCGAGGGTGGGCAGGGACAGCACAGGGCTCTGGGGGGGACACCCAGGGGACATCACCGGCTCCAGGGGGGGACATCCAGGTGACAACACCAGCTCCGGAGGTGGGGGGGACATCCAGGTGACATCACCAGCTCCCAGGAGATGATCTTCAGCCGCCTGGTTGGCCAGCTGACATCCAGGTGACATCACCCGTTCCCAGGTGGTGACATCCATCCAGCTGAACGTCCCGGTGACCTCCGGCCAGCCGGACTTTAAGGTGACCTCACCAGCCCCCAGGTGGTGACACCCAGGTGACATCCAGCTGGACACCCGGAGGGCATCCTGCAGGCTCCTGGCTGGATGTCACCACCCAGGAGCTGGTGGCCCCAAAAGGCTGTGGCATTCCCAGTAAGCAGACTGGGGGACACTGCTGGGGGGCACTGGGGCTGGGGGCAACCTCCAGCCAACCCCTCCCAGGGCAGGGAGTGTTTTGTCCCGGCTCTGAAGGCCGGGCTGGGGCTGGGGGTGGTTCCGAGGCGCAGTTTGGAGGGTTCTCTGGCTCTGCAGCCTTTGCAGGAGCAGGGACGTGGCATCGGGAGCATCCCGGGCTGTCACCTCCTGTCCCCATCCTCTCGGGAGCGCCTCAGGGCCAGTTTGGATGTGGAGCTGAGCCAGAGCCGGCCCGGCCTGCCGGGACGTGTCCGGGATGGTTCCAGGGAACTCAATCCAGCGACCCGACACGGAGCGGCCGCCCTTGGAGGACCCAACTCTAATTAATTTTGGCTCATCAAGTAATGAATGGATTTGCCTGTAAATGTTCAGAAACTCCGTGTTCCCCGCAAGGAGCTGCTCCTCCTCCCCAGGGAGCCGAGTGTCCTCCGGGCTGCTCTGCCCTCACCCTGGAAAATGCCCCCCAAGCAAAGCCCCCTCCCTTGGCCGCATCCCGCTCTCTGCGGCGGTGCCTCCTTCCCAGGGGAGGTTTCCCTGGCTCTGGCTCCGATCCCGGCGCCCTCCGGGAATGCCGGCACGTCTCCACGCCTGGGTCAGGGCCAGGCTGGCCCAGGTGTCACCGCCGCTCCCGGGGGACATTCGGGGCCGTTCCGGGGGGGAGCGGCGGCCCCGGCTGCGGAGCCGCGGGACAGGGGCGGCAGCTGGGCGAGCACGGTGCCAAACGGGCAAAGCCGTGCCCGCAGCTCAACATCTGGGGCCCGTGGTGTCCGGCCAGCCAGCAGTGCCCCCGCCTGTGCCAAGGCAGCTTCCTCCCCCTCCTCCTCCTCCTCCTCCTCCCCCTCCTCCTCCTCCTCCTCCTCCTCCTCCTCCTGAAGAGCGGGACCGGAGACGAACCTTCCCCAGGCTCTGCGGACCCCGGGACAGGCTCCGGGGGTCCCCGCGCCGGGATGAATCGGTGCCAAGAGGGGCAACCACCCTGATGGGTCCCCTCGGGGTCCCTCTGTGAGGGTGTGAAGGGTGTAAGGGGTGGGGGTGGCCGCGGGAGCAATGGGGGCACCCAGGGGTGGGGGACTGTTCTGGACACCAGATCTGTGCTGTAATCCCAGTCCTGACACCCCAAATCCCCCCAGCACCCCAGATCTGTGCTGTACCCCCTGTCCTGACACCCCAAATCCCCCCAGCACTCCAGATCTGTGCTGTACCCCCTGTCCTGACACCCCAAATCCCCCCAGCACCCCAGATCTGTGCTGTACCCCCTGTCCTGACACCCCAAACCCCCCCAGCACCCCAGATCTGTGCTGTACCCCCTGTCCTGACACCCCAAATTCCCCCAGCACCCCAGATCTGTGCCGTGCCCCAACCCTACATGGCAGAGGACATTTAGTTTCGCTCCCACTCGTGGGTTTCTGCTCGGACAAGCTCTGGCTTCCCCCAGGGGATGGGCTGGGGTCCCTGGGGCACCCCGGGTGGGCCGTGGGGCACCCACGGGGTCTCGGCCGCTGAGGGTTCCTGCCAGCAGGTGTCAGCTCTGGCCCGGGGATGCCGGAGCCGCTCCCGTGGAAAGCGTGAGGCTCCGTGTGCCGGTCCGTGTGCGATTCCATGCGCGATTCCATGTGCAGCTCCGTGTGTGATTCCGTGTGTGATTCCATGTGCAATTCCGGGGGGGTGACACAGGGACAGCAGCCCACCCTGGGGGGCGACGAGGGGACCCCAACCCACCCAGGACGTCTCCAAAAGCCCCGTTCCCAGCAGGAAAAGCCCCTCTGAGGGGGTTTCTGCCCCAGAAGGTTCTTTCCTTGCCCTGATTCACCCTTTTCGGGGGGGTTCTGGGTGCTGCACCCCCTCCTTCCCAGGGAGCTCCCACAGTGGGGATGTCCTGGCTCCCTCCAGGGTGGTGGCACCACTGGGATGTCACCTGCTGTCACCTGAGGAAGGGGGAACTGAAGGCAGGAGCGGTGTGGGAAGTTCAGCCCCATCCATCTCCAGAGCACCGCCTGCCCCCTCCTCTGTCCCCCCCACCTGGGGGGCTCGGGGGTCTCTCCGAGAGGTCTGGGGACACAGCTGGTCCCCAAAGAGTGTCCCCAGCCCCTGACATGTCCCTTGTCCAGCGCCAAGAGCCATCAGGGTGGGGACCCCCCCCCTCAGCCAGCAGGACCCTCAGGCTGGCACCCGTGGGGTTTGGAGACCCCATAGCCGAGCCGAGGGGGACCCCAGGGACAGCATCCCTTTGTCCCCCGCGCCACCTCTCCCGGTGCCACCATCGCTCAAAGTGACAAATACGGGTCAGCGAGCGCTGGCCGCAGCCCCCCGGCCCCCCCGGGCCCCCCAGCCCCTCATTTCTCTCTAATTGCATTCCCCAGTGTTATGCAAATGAGGGGGCCCGGGCGCAGCTGCCGGGATTAAATTAGACCCCGTTAATACGCGGTAATTGCGTTTCCGCACGGGCCCAGGAATTCCAGCCCGGGCGCGGGGGCGGGAAGAGCCTTTCCCAATATTTACTCTGGAAATTACCCTCCTTTCCAGGCCGTGGCCCCGCCGAGGGCACCAGGCGGGGGGTGGCGGCTCATGGTGCTGGTGGGTCACGGGGACACGAGGGGGATGAGCTTCCCTTGTTCTCCCCAGCCCCAAATTTGGCCCAATTCTGCATGGTTTGTGCCCAGCCCGGAGCATCTGGGTGGGGGCTTCATCCTTTTTCCAGGTGGAGCATCACTGAGGTGGAGCATCCCAGGGTGGAGCATCGCTGAGGTGGAGCATCCCAAATTCGGCTCCTTTTGGCCAAAGGAGGAACCTGCTCCAGGTCCCCTCGAGTCCTGGTGGGACTCAGCTTGGCCCTCGTGGCCGTGGAGCACCTGAGGATGAGGATGATGCTTTCAAGGGAAGTTTCCTCGTGGAGGACCAGGGAAGGGCCATGGAATGAGGGATGTTTTGGGATGGGGATAAGGTGGCCACGCTCAGGAAGTGCCACAGGGCTGGTGCAGCCTGTTCCTGGTGGTCTGCACTGGCCAGAGCCCCCCAGCACAGAGGGAAACTCAGGCTGGGGATGAGCTGGTACCAGTGGGAATAGGGCAGAAGGGGGATGGGATCGCATGGGATGGGATGGCATGGGATGGGATGGGGTGGGACGGGGTGGGATGGGACGGGGTGGGGTGGGATGACCCAAAGGATTTGGGGACTCCTGAGAGATGGGAGGGTTAAATGGGAGAAGGAGGATTCCTGGGAAGGATGGAAAGACACGAGGGGACTGTGGGAGTGGGGGACACAAGGTAAAGCCCTATGAGGGTGGGAGGGCTCTGGGGTGGGCACAGCTCGGGATTTGGGGACCCCCAGCCCCGGGCAATGATGACACTGGTGGCTTTCACCTCCTTTCCGCTTCGGAGAACCCCAGCACCCACCCAGGATGGGGCTGGGGGGGCTCGGGGGGCTGTGCCTCCCCCCGGGATGGGGTTGGGGGGGCTGTGCCTCCCCCCGGGATGGGACTGGGGGGGCTCGGGGGGCTGTGCCTCCCCCCCGGGATGGGCCTGGGGAGGCTGTGCCTCCACCCTCGGCTCTCCCCATCCCGGTGCCGTCCCCGGGGCCGGGGCCAGAGGCGGGAAGGGGACGGCAGGACCATCTTGCCGAGCGTTCTCGGGAGAGCCGCAGCCGCCGTAACCCCAACAGATGCGGAGCCCCCGCACAATGGGATTAGCGGCGGCACGTGGCCCCGCCAGACAATACCCCGCACCTCCCGGGGGTCCCGCAGCCCCGGGGGAGCCCGGGCTCCGTCCCCCCTTCCCCGGGGCGCCCACCGGCCCCTTTGTGCGGGTGCCGGGACCTGTTGGAGCCATCTGTCAGGGGGGCCGCGGCCGCGGGGGCCGCAACAGGCAGATTTATTGGCCGCAATCTGTTCCTGCCCGGCCCAGGCGGGCGCTGGGAAGGGAGCCACGGGACCACTAATGAATTAATTAGTATTCCCCGTAATCCCAGCCTGCCAAAGGCGTCATTGCGAGCGCTCGGAGGTGAATGGGGAGGGTCCCACGCGGGGATGTGGGGAGGATCCCACGAGGGGTGGGGGGAAATTGAGAGCAGTGCCCGAGCAGGGATGGGTGGGAATGGGCGGTGATTTTTGGGGTGCCGTCTCTATCCCCGCCTCCAGCCCCGCTGCTGTGAAGGGGCTCAGACCCTTCCCCACGCTGGGGGAGCCCCTCGAATGAACAGAGTGACCCAGGACACCCATCCTGTAATTACTGGGGGGGTCTTTTCCCGTCCCCCCCGCCCTTCTCCAGGGGGCTGCGGGGCCCGGGGGCCCCTTCCCGAGTCTGCCCCCAGCTCAGCCGGACCCCTTCTGGCTCTGCCGACCACTAATTACTCCCCCTTTGCTCTCTCATTACAGCCGGGAGGGGGTCGCAGACCCCGCGCCCACCCCCAGCACCTGGGTGGGAGCCCGTGTCACCCCACGCTGTCCCCACGGTGTCACCAGGGCACTGCCCAGCCAAGGTGGGGGCGGCGGGTGGGGACACCCCCACAGCCCTGTGGCACTGCCACAGCGTGGTGCCAGCGTCCTGTGGGGTGGAGACCCCCGGGGGGGCGCGGCAGGGGCTGTCCTGGTGCCCGTCAAGGGACATCCATCCAAGGGTGCCCGTCTAGGTGTCCCCATCCATGAGTGCCCCTTCAAGTGTCCCCGTCCAGGGGTGCCTGTCAAGGGACACCCGTCCAGGGGGATCCACCCAGGGGTCCCGATCCAGGGATGCCCATCCAGGGGCACCCCGAGGCTCGGGGTGTCGCTCGTCCAGGGATTCCCAGAGAGGGGCGTGCCCCACCCGAGTCCCATCCAGGGATTCCCAGGGGCCGCGGGTGATCCCCGGAATGATCCACGCAGGGATGCTCGGCGTTGCCGTGAGGGTCCCGGGGGGCGGCGGGAGGAGCCGGGCTCGGCCACCTCCCCCCGTGGGAGGAGCCACGCGGGACCCGCGGCCGGGCAGGAGCCGCCGGCAGCGCGGAGCTCTCAAAACCGCCCGAGCGCGGAGCTGCGCGCTCCCGGTGCGCTCCCGGTGCGCTCCCGGTGCCCTCCCGGTGCCGCTCCGCGGGGCCCCCCCCGCGCCCTCGGGGCTGGACGCACCATGTGCCCGGCCAAGTGACAGCGGGGACTGGCTCCTGTGCCCAGGTAAGGGCGGACCGGGACTCGCCGGGGGTGCGGGGGGACCCCAAAGGACCTGTCGGTCCGTCCGACGGGGCTCCGCGGCCAGTCGGTGCCCCCGGTTCCCACGGAGACCCTCCGGGACGGCGCGGGGGGCTCTGCCCCGACGGCAGAGCTGCGGGACCCCGGTCTTGGGGGCTCTGTGAAGCCGGGGGTGTGGGCTGAGGGGCGGGATGGAGTCCCAGCCGCTCTCCCCGGCTCCCCGCAGCCGTCGGGGGTGGAGATGAAGCTCCGGAGCCGGGCGGGGACCCCCGGAGTTCTGGTCACCCTCGGGCACAGCAGGACCGGGATTTCACTGGGGATGGTAAAGGTGATGATGGTGAGGGAGGTGATGATGGTGAAGGAGGTGCCTTCATCAGGCGATTCCCTCTTTGTCTACTTTCCCCCCGGTTTTATTTCAAAATCAATAGTCTGGAGAAAGAAAGCCAAATGCCCCAAAATTCCAGCTGGATTTCCAAAGACACAACTTTCCAGGGCAATGCTGTGCGGGGCAGGGGCGCTGAGTCCCCCTCACGAAGAGACCCCCGAACCCGGGGTGGATTCTGGTCCCCAGGACCAGCGAGGGATGGGAGGTACAGGCAGGGATGCTGCATTTTGGGGTGGGGTCCCGACGGTGGAGGGAAAGAGCCCCCCCGGCTGCAGCCTGGAGGGGTTTGAGGGCAGCTGTGCAGCGTTCCGGGGCTGCTCTCACCGCGCAAAGAGGGGCAGCCCTGAAATCCCACCAGAAGGACTCAGGACCAGCTCGTCCCCAAAATTTTCCTTCCCTACCTGAATTCCCAGCACCCACTGGCCCCTCTGTGCTCTGCCCAAGAGTTAATTGGGGCTACGTGGTCCTTCGGGGGTACGATGGCTCCGAGCAGTAATTAACACCCTAATCCAGCCCCAGAGCCCCATCACGCATATTAAAAGTGGGATTTTCCACGTGGGATGGTCGGGGCAGGGGAGCCACGGCTCGGGCAGCACTTCCAGCAAAGCTGCTTAGAGGCTAAAGCTTTATTAAATGAGTCAGGCACGATGACAGGATTTGGGGGGCTGATTAACATGAAACCCGTGTTCGTTAGTGCGGGGGGAAATGAGGCTTCAGGGGGAAAAGCTCCAGGGACAGCTCAGAGCGGGACCTCCAAGCTCTCTTTTGTCACCCACGAGGTGACAATCGGGGCTGAGGGCACGAGGGGAGGGATTAATGAATGGGAATAACCCTGAAAATGGGGTTGCTGCAAGCCCCGAGCCCTGGGGAAGAGCTGCTGGACCCCGTGGAGAGGCACCAGCAGCTCCTCCTCCCCAAAACCATCCACCAGAAATTGTGGTAGAGGGAGCAAGAGATGGATGAACAGGCTTTGTGGGTACCAACAGTGGGCAGGAAGCTGGTGGTGCCTCCAGGAGATGCTTTTCTCAACACTTCGAGCATATTTCCTGCAGGAATTCCTTCACATCTCCTTGTCCCTTCGGTTGCAGAGCTCAGGGATGACCAAGACCTTTGCCAAGCCCAAGGAGATGGCGGAGCTGGTGAGCACCCAGTGGATGGATGAGTTGGGCTCCAAAGCCGAGCTGAAGGAGGAGGACGGGGCAGGGCCCTTCGGGCTGGTGCCGGGCCTGAACGAGGAGCACGACAGCGCTGAGGAGGAAGAGGAGGAGGAGGAAGATGGGGAGAAGCCCAAGAGGAGAGGCCCGAAGAAGAAGAAGATGACCAAGGCGAGGCTGGAGCGGTTCCGGGCGCGGCGGGTGAAGGCCAATGCGCGGGAGAGAACGAGGATGCACGGCCTGAACGACGCCCTGGACAACCTGCGCAGGGTCATGCCCTGCTACTCCAAGACCCAGAAACTGTCCAAGATCGAGACGCTGCGCCTCGCCAGGAACTACATCTGGGCTCTGTCCGAGGTGCTGGAGACGGGCCAGACGCCCGAGGGGAAGAGCTTCGTGGAGATGCTCTGCAAGGGCCTGTCCCAGCCCACCAGCAACCTGGTGGCCGGGTGTCTGCAGCTGGGCCCGCAGACCCTGTTCCTGGAGAAGCACGAGGAGAAGTCCCCGGTGTGTGAGTCGGCCTTAGCCAGCCACTCCTTCAGCTACCAGTCCCCGGGGCTGCCGAGCCCCCCCTACGGCACCATGGAGAGCCACCTCCTGCACCTGAAGCCCCCGGCCTTCAAGAGCTTGGTGGATGCCTCTTTTGGGAGCCACCCCTCCGACTGCTCCACCCCGCCCTACGAGGGACCCCTGACGCCGCCCCTGAGCATCAGCGGGAACTTCTCCCTGAAGCAAGACGGGTCTCCAGACCTGGAGAAATCCTACACCTTCATGGCCCACTACCCCTCGGTGAGCCTGGCCGGGGCACACGGACACGCCTCCCACTTCCAGAATGCGGTGCCCCGCTACGAGATCCCCCTGGACATGAGCTACGAGTCCTACCCCCACCACGTGGCCGGGCCCCAGCTCAACACCATCTTCAACGAGTAGCCGAGTTGGACCAAATTCCTGAGGTTTGGCTGGGCCGTGGAGCTGTTTCCAGAATGGACACAACCCAAGCGAGGTGTGGAGTGGGGTGAGGGACCCCAGAGCATCCCTGCAGGACATGGCTGTGGAGGTTCAGCTGGTTCCCCCATCCTGGTGCCACCCCACTGGTGTCCCTGCCGTCCCCAGGAGCCACATGTCCCTTCCCCATGGCCAAACTCTGGCCAACAGCTCCCCTGGAGATGCTCATGAAGGTGCTTCACCCTCCAGGATGTCCTGCCTGACACACTCCAGCACTTGGATCACCCACTGCCAAGACGTGACAGCTCCTCTTCCTCCCTCCTTGGGGTGCTGGGATGGGGACACACCTCTGTCCTGCCTCAGGGTGGGGACAACCCCTCCTGCCCCTTGGGGTGGTGCCCTGGTGGGGTCGGGGTGTGCCCACTCCAGCTGTGTCCAGGTGGGCTGGCAGAGGTGGGAAGGAGTTGGACATTTACAGAAGACCAACAGAGAAGGTGTGGTCCATCATGCAGGGATGGGAGTCCATCATCCAGGAATGCTGTGGTCCATCACCCAGGGACATCATAATCCATGATCCAGGAATGCCGTGGTCCGTGGTCCAGGGATGGTGGTCCATCAGCCATGGATGGCATGGTCCATCACCCAAGGGACATCATAGTCCATTGGCCAGGGATGGAATGGTTCACCAGCCAGGGATGGGGATCCCCCATCCAGGTCCATCCAGGCTCGGAGCTTCTCCATGACAGTCCCTCCCCTGCCCTCCTCCTGCTCCCCGACCTCACCTGTGACCTACAACCACCACGAGATCCTCCACACATGGCTCTGGAAGCCTCGTGACGGGGCTGTGGATCCTTCCCAGCATCCCAGCTGGAAGAGAAGCCGCTGGGTCCTTGCCCTGCCCAGGGCCACGTCCTCTCATGATCCGTGTCCTGAGCCCATCCTGCCAAAACGAGCGTGTCTTACTCCCCGATTTATTTATTATTTGCTGTGTCTGAGGGGTCTAATTTATTTCCTCCCGTTCCCCACGAGACGTGGAATGTGCTGAAAACCCTCCTGGTTTTTCCCAGTCGACTCCCGAGCCCGTAGTCGGAATTAGCTTTGTGGAGACGTGTGGTTTTTGCAGTGCTGGTGTTCCAGGATTATTTATTAGCCATTATTTATTTAATTTATTTCCCTCCCTGCCCTCACAACTTTTTTATTTTTTCTGGTGGTAAACCCAAGTATTTACGTATTTAATGTTAAACTCTGGTATTTTATGGCCATTTCATGGATTTGGGAGGCTGATCATTCTGGCAGCTCCCGACTTCTCCTCGGATTTTGAGGTGAGCAATAACTTTTAAAGGCTATGCAATAATTATTTTTGGTTCCCAAGAAAATCCAGGTAACTATTTTTTGATGTCCCCACTGGCCCTGTGAGCCTGGTTAGCCAAACCTCCCATTTTTTTGTATAGAGTTGGGAATTTGGAGATGATTTGAGCTCCGGGGGTCCCTGCCCAGCCCCCAAGTCCTGGGGCTTCTTCCCTTTTGTACTGAAAATGTTTATCCTTTTGTAAAAAAAAAAAGAATAAATAAAAATAAGCAGAATTGGGGGTTTTAGCTCAAATAAAGTCGTGGTCTTGTTTCAAGCAGCTTCATCCCAGGCCTGTTGTCTCCTCCTTTGGGGGGGTGGCTGCTGGATCCGGGGGTCCAGCACAGCCCTGGGGGCGCTGGGGGGGATTTGGTGCCCCAAACACACCCACGTGTGAGCACTGACAGGGATGTGCCCGTGCACGAATGTCACACAAACGTGCACAGACACGCGTGGGCAGCCCCTGGTGTGTCTGCTCAGGGACACACACGTGACAGTCTGGGTGTGCTCACACTCGTGTGAGCAATGCAAGGACACAGGGACCTTCCCTGCTGCTCCCTGCAGGGACACAGGGACGCGGGGACACATCCTGCCCACTCCACTCAAGGCACAGGAACACATCCTGCCCATTCCCTGCAGGGCACAGGGACACATCCTGCACAACGCAGGGCACAGGGACACATCCTGCTCCATACAGGGACACATCCTGCCCACTCCACGCAGGGACACAGGCACACATCTCTCCTGCTCCCTCCGTGCCCACACAGGGGGCACCCCTGTCCTGACTTCACCCCACCCCACCCATCTCCCAGCGGGGGCTGCGTGATGCGACCCCCGCAGCCCCCACGAGTCCCCCCCTTCCCAGCTGCGCCCCCAAACCCTCGGCAGCGTCTGGCGCCCCCCCCTCCCCTCCCCGCGGCCCCTCGCGTGGGGACCCCCCGCTCCACGTGCCCTGCACAGCTCAGCGCCTCCCGTCCCCCGGCCCCGCGCCGGCTGTGCCGGAGCCCGGTGGGAGCCGCCGCGGCCCCGCAAGCTGTGCCCGGCTCGGGGGCGCGGGCGGGGGGCTCTCCCGGGGCCCCCGCAGCTGCAGCCGCGCTGCCGACGGCTGGGGGAGACGGGGCCGAGCGCGGGGGGCACCGCCCGGGCAGGGGCTGGAGGGGAGGGGGGAACCCCTTAATTTTGGGGGTCGGGGGGGAGGGGTCATTCTTGGTGTTTTCCTGTCTTTCTCCAGTGACTGGAAAGACTGAAGAACATGAAGCATCTTCTGTAACGTCCTTCCTTGTCCCT
>JAWWEW010000069.1:5222913-5240424 GCA_035583185.1 Anabacerthia variegaticeps
AGGGATGGATGGATGGATGGATGGATGGAGGGATGGAGGGATGGATGGATGGACGGATGGAGGGATGGATGGATGGAGGGACGGATGGAGGGAGGGAGGGAGGGAGGGATGGATGGATGGATGGATGGATGGATGGATGGATGGATGGAGGGGTGGATGGAGGGATGGAGGGATGGAGGGAGGGATGCCAACTCCAACCCTTTTTGACTGATGCCATTTCTCAAGAGCATCCCAGGTGCCCATCACTGTTGCTTCTTCCCTTGGGGCCACAGAACTCCTGTCCTGCCCACGGAAACATCCACTGCTCCACATTCCCACCCAGATCCCTCACAGATAAAACTCTCCTCCTCCGAGCCAAACAAGTGGATATTTCTCTGCAGGGTCAACTGGGTTTAAAATCCATAAAAAGAGGAGAGACAAGAGCCCGGGGCTGAGAACATCACGCAGCAGTAACACCAACACCAAGGCTCTGGGTGTCATCCCCATGTGGGCCGTTCACTGGAGAGCTGGACTTGACCCTCATGGGGTCTGAATCCCCTGGAATTCTGACCCAAAACCCCCCAAAATCCCGCCCTGCCCTCCATGGCTGGCGCTCCCACGAACGTGCCCCCGCCATGCAGGCAGCAGCAGGAGCATCTGTGCCGGAGGCATCGGGGTGTTGGTGGAGGAGGGAGAGGAAATCTGGAACCCATAAGCTCCAGAGCTGTTTGCGTTACCTCTGCCGGCAGCCTTGGCTGGTCCGCCCTGGTCCGCCCCCCGCCCTGCCCGCCCTATCAGCAGGAGCCTTTCCCCAAAGCCATCCCAACACCCTCCTCTCGGTGGCCCAAAGGAAAAGCCAAGGAGCTCCTTGGAGGGCTCTGCGAGGCTCGGGCAGCCCAGGGGGAAGGCTGGAAGGGCGGATGCTCCGGGGCTGCATCCCTGGAGCGGGCGCCGGCTCTCCTGCCCGCCGCCCTTCCCATGCCCAGCCCGGGGAGATGAAGGAGGAGAACATTTGCCCGGAGTCCCCCGAGGGCAGCGTGGCCACCAGCGAGGAGGAGGGCGAGCGGCTGCCCAAGAAATGCCTTCGGAAGCGCGGGCAGGGCCGGGCGGGCGAGGCCGGCGGGGCGAGCTCCCCGCAGGGCAAGAGGAGCAAGAGGAGCCCCGTCCCGCAGCCCTTGGAGGACGTTCACACCCAGAGGGTCATCGCCAATGTGCGGGAGCGCCAGAGGACCCAGTCGCTCAACGACGCCTTCGCCGAGCTGCGCAAGATCATCCCCACCCTGCCGTCGGACAAGCTCAGCAAGATCCAGACGCTCAAGTTGGCCGCCCGCTACATCGACTTCTTGTGCCAGGTCCTGCAGAGCGACGAGCTGGACCACAAGGTCTCCCCCTGCAGCTCCCTGGCCCACGAGAGGCTCAGCTACGCCTTCTCCGTGTGGAGGATGGAGGGCGCCTGGGCCATGTCGGCGTCCCACTGAGCTGGGGTAGGTTTGGGCACCTCCCTGCGCTCCCACAGCCCGTCCCGGCTCCTTCGCGCGTGGAACCCCCTCGGCCGCCCCTCCTGCCCTCCACGTGCGAGGGATTTGCTCCGACGAGCCCCAGAGCCCCGAGGAGGAGGTGGTGGGTCCGTGGAAGGGACATTGAAGGGGACCTGGACCCGCTCAGCGGGGTCTGCTCCCGGTCAGGGTAGGGAAAGGTCCCAAAGGAGGGCTTAAAAAACCTGATTTATCACCCCACGGGGTCCTGGGAGGGTGGGAAACCAGGAAACACCTTCCTGGATGTGCTGAGGTGTCAAAGCCATAGGGATGAGCCCCACAGCACCCACAGCACCCACAGCACCCAGCCCTGTCCTGGCCCCCCAGGGCACTCAGCACCCATTCCCTGAGGTTTCAGGGTGGCCCTGTGACCTCCAGCCCGCCTGGCTCCCTCCCATCCCACTCCCAAACCCTTCCAGTGGGATGGGATCCATAATCCCGTCGGATCCGGAGGGATCCCCCCACCTCAGGGCGGGGAGGTTTGCTCAGCACCATCCAGCCCCCACCTGAGCATCCTCCAGGCGGCCGAGAGGGGAAGATTCCCATTTCCAGAGTTTTTAGGGAGAAATAGGAATGGGAAAGGGAAATAGGAAGGAGAAATGGGGAAGGGGAAGACCCTCAGCTGCGTGCTGGTGGTTCGTGCAGAGCAGGAGTGGAAAGCTCTGGAAAACATTCCCAAGCCGTGGATTTTGGGACATTCCAAGGGAGCCCAGCCCAGGTCCCGAGGGTCCCCCTGTCCCCCTGATGGGATCAGGGCTCCTGATTTTCCTTGGGCACTGAACAGCCCCGAATCTGAGGTCAAGCCCTGGCTCAAGGTGTTGAGCATCTCCACCTTAACGTGACTTCCTTAATTAATTTAAATTATGAAATTAATTAATTTGAATTATGAAACTTTGTTTCATAAATTCATTTCGCTTCCTAAATTAATTTCCTGTGAGGATCAGGCCACCTTTAGACTCCCTTTTCCTGCCAGCCTTGCTGAGATCCCTCCCAACCACCAGGAAAATGGACAGTTTGGTAAATCCATTTATAGATCTCATTTTTTTGGGGGGAAACCTGTTTTTTTTGAGGAATTCGATGCCTGAATGAACTGTGTGGTCACTTGTCCTCCCTTTGGGGTGCCCAAAACCTGCCAGGGCCAGTCGGGATGTTGAGCCCCCCGTGCCCCCCGTCACCTTTTCTGGGATAAACAGAGGAATTAAAGACCCTTTAGTGATTTGAAAAACCATCTCCTCTGGTTAATATTCATCCTTTGGCGACACATCCTCCAGCTGAGCAGAGAATCACCCATTTCATGCCAACCTGCGGCACATTCGGGTGCCAATTAACAACTCCCGGCCGGGCAGGGAAGGAAGGGGAGGAGGATTTGTTAAGCAAAGCCTAAAAACAGGGAAAAAACGCCAGGGAAGGCTTCGTGTCCCTCCCGTGGGGCTGGGATTTGCTAGGATAAAGCAGCTCCCGGGATACTGGTCTGCCCTGGAACTCAACCCATTAAATATCAAAGGGGGCTGGAATACTGGGATGTGGATATGCCCTTGTTAAGCAGGAACCATCCTGGCAAAGGGGGATTGAGCCCTCAGGCAGCAGAAACAGCGTTTGAAGTCCCCTCCAGCTCAGTTTGCTCCGTCTTGAGCGCATTAAAATGGTTTCTTTTCCTGCTGGAGGAGAAAATGAGGAGAAAAGGAAGCTGGAACTGCTGGGGGGGAAAGGCTGGTGGAGCCGGGAGGGGGGATATTCCTTGCCCTTCATTTGTCTCCCTGGATTTATTGTCTCTCTCGCGTTGCCCTCACTTAATTGCCTCTCCTGAAAGACCTTGGATAAATCTTCCCTTTGGGGACTGTTGCTCTTGCTTGGAATCTGCTTTGTCTGGCGGCTGCTTCGTTTGCTTTTATTTATAAACACGTCTCATTGCACAGCGTTGGAGCTCGGGGCACTGGAGGAGCTCGGGAAGAGCTTCCTTCCCTATTCCCCATTTCCCTGCTCAGAAAAATCCATCCAAAGCTGCTTTAAAAACTTCCCTGAGAGCCCTCAGAGCTCCCTTCCCACCCCGAACCAGTCCCTTCCATTGGGTCCAGTCACTCCCTGCTGGTTGAACTGGTCAGGGTGGTCCGGGACCCTCAGGAGCTGCTCTGGTGTTTTTGGGTTGAGCTCCCAGGAGAGCTGAGGAGCTCCCAAACCCTGGGAAATCTGGTCCTGGGTGATTTGGTGCCTCTGGGATTTGTTTCTGGCCCAGAGCAGGTTTTGGGCCCGGAGGTTTTTCCAGAGGCTGCTCTTCCTGGGGCATTGTCTGTGGGATGGGTTGTTTGGTGCTTGAGGGTTCTGGGGCAGCCCTGGATGAGGGATGTGGGACATTCCCCCAAATCCCGGCATGAGCTCAGGGTTGGGATGCACCAGACAGGGCTGGAATGCTGAGTCCAATCACCCCGACTCCTGGGTGGGCATCACTCCTCTGTCCCCGGCTGCTCTGTCACCTTCCTGGGGCAGGGACATCCCTTTCCATGTCCCTTGGCACGGGAACATCAACACAGGGACACGGCAAAGGGGTGCCGGAGCTGCTGGTTCTGTTTTCCCAGCAAAAATATCCACATTATTATTATTATTATTAATATTATTGTTATTATTATTGTTATTGACAGAAACAATAACAAAGGGGGACCAGGCTCGTCCCCACCTGAGGGTCTCTGCACTGCTCAGATCAATTCAAACCCATCCAGAGCAGAAATTCCAGAGGCAGCCCTGGGAGCAGGGAGATGTGTGTGGGTTTATGGCCCCCACGAGGAGCGGGGGCTGCGCCGGCTCCGCCCGAGGAAGGGCTGTGAAACGAGCCCGTATTTCATCCCCGCTGTCACCGGGAGCCACCTGGAGCCGAGTGGGGACGGGGACAGGGACACTCGTGCTCTGCATTAATGGCCCTTCCCTGGCTGCTCCTGCACGGACGGGGGGGGAGATGCCCGGGGAGGGAAGGAGGATGTTGAGGACGGGCTCGCAGGGCGTGGTGGCATCCCCAAATCCTGCCCTGCTCCTCCGAGGCTCCTGAAATCCTTTGGCAGCCTTCAAACCCCACTGTGAGAGTGTTCTCTGGTGTCAGAGCCCCTTCAGCCCTTCAGCAGCCTCCCAGATCCCACTGTGAGAGTGTTCTCTGGTGTCAGAGCCCCTTCAGCCCTTCAGCAGCCTCCCAGATCCCACCCTGAGAGGGTTCTTTGGGATTAGACCTTGCTGGTTCAGCTGGGAACAAGGGGAGGGGATCCTCTCGGACACAGGGTGGGTTCACATGTGGCTGCTCCCCATAATCCTGGACAACCCCATGCCCAGCCAGTCCAGCCCCATCTTTTTGGGTGCCTGTTGTTGGCCTTGAGCCCCGGGGATGTGGCCGGGATTATTCCCAAAGGAAGGGCCATGGGACTTATCAGGCTTTGGGGGATTTTCTTCTCTGCCCCCGGCTTGGACAGCAAAGATGGGCAGGGGCTGCTCCCCCCGAACCCCCCAAGTGTTACCTCAGCCCTTCCCGGGGCTGAATTCCTGGAGGGTTTGATTTATTCCCCTCCAGGCTCCTCTCCAGAGTGAAAGGTCTCGGCGGCTGCGCAAGGAGCGACTGAAAAGCAGGAGACAAAGCGGGGTTGGGGATGAAATCAATCCGGGGGTGGGGAGGGACAGACTGAGGGCACCAGGGCTGGCAAGATGAAGCCATCGCTCCCTGAGGGTTGATCCCCCTTGTCCCAAAGGGATTGATCCTTGGACTCGCCCCGGAGCTGTTTCCCTGCCCAAGGTCCAGCTCCATCCTCCAGCCGGCTCCTGCTCCCAGTCCCCTGGGCCACGGCCCCTCATTCCAGGCTGGCCCCAGTGGCAGCTCCGGGGTCTGTCCAGCATCACCCACCCCTTGGAGACCCCCTGGCTCCCTCCGGGCTGGAATGGGAGCGGCTCAGCCCGGGATCCTTCCCGTCCTCCCTGGGAGGGAGCGATGGGCAGTTCCGCTGCCTTCCTTCAGCCCGCGGCGCTCCCGGAAAATCAGATTTGGGGGAAAAGCTGGGGGTTTGTGAACTCCTTTCGGGCTCAGGTGCAGGGCCTTTTCCCAGCACATCCCCTGCATTCCCTGGGGCTCTGGGGACGTTTGGGAATGGGAAGCAGGAGGGATCAGGCGCTGGAGATGAGCGCGGCTCTTCCCCCAGCCGAGCTCCTGATTTGGGGCAATTTTGGGAAGCCGGGGCTGAGCCAAAACATCGATGCCGTGGGAGCAAAGCTGACCCTGCTGTCCCCCCTCAGGTCTCAGCCTCTGCCTCACTGGAATCACCCCCAGCACCCGAAAATCAGGAGCCTCCCGGGAGAGAGGAGCGGATCCAGCCCCGGCCCCTCCAAACCTTGGGAATGGGGCCGAGGGACCCGACCCAGGACCTGGTTTTTCATTGGAATGAGCTGGTCTGGATGCGAGCATGAAACTCTTTAGGGTGTAACTTATTTTTGACACACAGGTAAGAAAGAATGGGGTTTTCTCCTCCTGAATCGGGACCTGCAGGGGAGCCGATGGCCCAATGTCCTTCCCGACCCCTCTGGAGGCAGGAGGTGCTGGCAGGAGGAGCAGACAGGTCAAGGACAACTCCTGGGGGATGGTGGGAAGGGCTGGAGCCCTCCCTTCATTGCCTTGGCCCCCAAGGAGCAGCAGCCAAAGGTTTGGCCAAGGACTGAGCCTGGATCCTGCTTTTATCCCATTCCAAAGGTCCCCGATGTCCCCACGGATTGTGCTGCTGCCTGGGGGGTGGAGAGGACTCGGGGGGTGCTGATCCCCCTCTCATTCCTGTGGAGAGGACTCGGGGGGTGCTGATCCCCCTCTCATTCCTGTGGAGAGGACTCGGGGGGTGCTGATCCCCCCACTCATTCCCACCCCATGGACGTGTCTCAAACTCAACCATTGGACCACCCCAATTCCTTTGAATTTATCAAAAAACGAGGCTGGAGATGGTTCCCCACAAACACTGGGGACATCCCGGGAACTTGGAGGGGCTGGGGGGGTTCTAGGGGGAGGATGGAGATGGTGGAGGGGTCTCAGGATGTCCAGGTGACCCCAGTAAAGCCCAGGGGGAATTTCCCATCCTTGTGTTTCCTAAGGAAATGGTGCTCCCTGCACCCCCCTCAGCGCTGGGGCTCGACCAGATTTGTTGAAATCCGGCAAAAGAAAACCAGGATTTTTGGTTGGTTTAGCAGGAAAAAAAGGTGGGGACTCCCTGTCAGGGAGGGACTCCAAAATAATCCACATGGGAGGGAAGAGCCACAATTCCACACCAGAGAATCCACCGGGGAGCGACAGGAAGGCTGGGATTGTCCTTTCCTACCTAATTCCCAGTGTTTCTGTGCAATGGGAGTGGATTCCCTGCTCCAGGGAGGCGACTGCAGCCTCCCAAAAGCTCCAGCTGTACTTCCCAAATAAAAAAGCCATGAAAAACAGGGTCGTGGGAGGTTTCATTCAGCACAGCGGGTGGAGGGTTTGCAGCTGAGAAATGAAATCACCTTCAGAAATACAAATTTCCCTTCAAAAAAACCCACCAGCCACGCTCTCAAAATGAATTGGAAAAGCCTTTTTTGGGGAGTCAGACTCCAGCTTCCAACCCTCATTTTTTTTATATAAATATATATAAAAAAAGGTAAAATATCTTTTTTAAAAATTATTTTTAAGTAACATTTGGTTGTGTCTTGTTTCTAAAAAATCCTTGTCTTGACTTAAAACGACTTAAAATGTCACCCTGAGGGAGGAACAATAATTTGAACCAAAGCCTTGGGGTTTTCCAGTGCTCACAGTTGGGATCATGGTTGTTTTTGGGGGGAACAAACACCAAACCTTCCCATCCCTGGGGTCACTGGTGGGACCCAGTGCCTGTTTGGGGGTCCCTCTTTGTGCTGATGGGATGGAGGGCACGGAGCAGGGATGGGTGGAGAGCTCCAAGCTGGAGATGCCCAGTTGGCATCACAGGGGGTTGTTGAATTCCAGAGGATTGGAGCTCAGGGAGGTCCCTCCATCCTCCCCAAGCAGCAATGGGACCACCCAGAGCCCTCATCCCCACCCATGGGACCACCTGCACCAGCCAGGGGGGCATGGGGAGGTCCCCAAGGCTGGAGAAGCATCCCCAGCACCCCCAGCCCACCCTGGGGAGCCCCAGGGGATGGAGGGGCAGCACCCACTGTAACCCCTCCCTGCCCTGTGTGTCCTGGCAGTGCCACCACGGTGACTCCTCTGCATGTCCCCAGCCCCAAGGGGACTGTCACCCTCCCTGTCCCCGTCCTGGAGCCCAGCTCGGGGCAATCTGAGACACACAAATGGTTTATTCTTCCAAAGTCCTCTTTTTTTTAATTTCTCCTTTTTTTTTTAAGTTCTTTTTTTACAAAATCTCCTCCCTGTGCTGCAGTCGGACCCGGCCCCTCGAGCTCAGCCAGGTTTGTGTCCCATCCCTCCCCAAAGCCCAGCCCAGCTGTCCCCAAAGCCCAGCCCAGCGTGGTGACACCCCAGCAGGGACCTGTCCTTGGGGCACAACCCTCAGGAAAGGCTCTTGGGGTGATGCCCTGGCTGTGGGTGAGAGGGCAACGAGGCAAACCTGGAGGGACATCTCCTTTTTGGGGGGTCTGACCCTGCCCCCGTGACCCCACAAGAGCCTGGACAGAGACATTGAGGGGTTTGGGGCATCCCTGGAAGGATTTTCTGGGAGCTCAGTCAGAGAGGAGCCCATGGGGGGGCTCAGGGGGGGACTGGAAGACAACTGGGCTGGGATTTCAGGGGTCCCCATCCCTGGGGGTGCTGGGAAGGGCTTCAGGCCCCTCGGTGAGGTCCACACGAGGTGTTTGTTCCCGGAATTCCCACGGGGAGAGGAGAAGGTCAGGTTCACATTAGCACATCAAGGTACATAGTGCAAATCAGAGCCCCGGCCCCGGGGGGGTCCACGCTCGGGGTAGTGGTTTGGGGGGGCCACAGGGGTGACCCCAGGCATGGGATGGTCCTCGGTGTCCCCAACCCTTCCTGTGCCCACGGCCATGGCACTGTCCCGCTCCAGGGGAAGGGGAGCTGGGAAACCTTTGGAGAAGACCCGGGGAGCCCATCCCTGCCTGAGGACAGGGCTGCCCATGCCAGGCAGGGCTGCCAGGCTGGAGGGGAGCTCTGGGAGCAGAATCGAGGGTGGTCCGACCACAACTGTCCATCCCAACATCCATCCCTTCCCCAGGGCCAGGAGATCCAGGGAGAAGGATCCACCCCTTGCCCAGGGCCAGGAGATCCAGGGAGAAGGGCAGGTCTGCATCCAGCTGCCCCCTCAGCCACAAGGGTGGGGGTCTCTCCCACACCCCCCAAGGGGTTTGGGGTCCTGGAGTTGGGGGGTCACCACAGGCACAGTCCGGGTTTGGGAGGGAGTTTGTGCTTCTCCACCAGTCCCAAGAAGAGGACATGGCCCAGGTGGCTGCAGGAGTGTCCCTTCCAGGAGGGAGTCCTGGCCCTTCCATGGCTTGGGGAGCGAGGATGACGAGGCAAACGGGAAGCCAGGAGTGAAGGGCGAGCTCTGGGCTCGGGGCAGTCCAGCCCAGCCACGTCCCGGGGGCAGGGACTGTCCCCACCGTCACTGGTTCATGGGCTCCTCCTCCTCCATGGGCTCCTCTTGTGCTCTGGGAGGGACAAACACACATGTGAGGACACCTGGAAAGTCCAGCTCCTGGAGAAATACTGGAGGCTCCCCCCTTCCCACTCCACTGGGACCCCCCCAGACGGTGGGTGGGCCCTGGGGAGGGTGGGGGGCAGGTGGAGGGGATGAGGGGATGTGATGGACCCCAAACCTCCAGTGTCCATGGGAGGGAAGAGCCAACCAGGAGCCAACCCAGGTCCTGACCCAAGTCCTGACCTCCCAGAACCTCATCCAGCTGTGGGACACGACCCTTCACTGCTGCCACCCCTGGGACCCCGGGAATGAGGGACATCCAGACCCCCCAAAATCCATGGGGACATCACCTGCTACCCCCTGGGAATGAGGGGCACCCAGACCCCCCAAGATCCATGGGGGCATCATTTGCCACCCCTGGGAATGAGGGGCACCCAGACCCCCCAGGATCCACCAGGACATCACCTCTTCTCCCCCAGCACGGCCACGGAGAGGGAGGCCAGGGCTGTGACAGTCTCCACCTCGTCGGCCTCGCGGTGCTGAGCCTCGAGGAAGGAGCAGCCGAGCTGGGAGGCGAAACGCTGCACGGCCACCCAGTATTTACCTGCAGGGACAGTCAGGAGCTGCCAGCACAGGGAGAGCACAGCACAGGGATAGCCCGGGATAGGGGTGTCCTGGGGTAGGGGTGTCCTGGGATGGGGGTGACCTGGGATGGGGGTGTCCTGGGATAGGGGTGTCATGGGATAGGGGGGTCCTGGGGTAGGGGTGTCCTGGGATGGGGGTGACCTGGGATAGGGGTGTCATGGGATAGGGGGGTCCTGGGATAGGGGGGTCCTGGGATGGGGTACCCCAGGATGAGGATAACCCAGGGCAGGGATATCCCAGAACAGGGATAACCCAGGACAAGGATAACCCAGAACAGGGATAACCCAGGACAGGGATAACCCAGAACAGGGATAACCCAGGACAAGGATAACCCAGAACAGGGATAACCCAGGACAGGGATAACCCAGAACAGGGATAACCCAGGACAGGGATAACCCAGGACAAGGATAACCCAGAACAGGGATAACCCAGGACAAGGATAACCCAGGGCAGGGATAACCCAGGACAGGGATAACCCAGGGCAGGGATAACCCAGGGCAGGGATAACACAGGACAAGGATAACCCAGGACAGGGGTGTCCCAGGGCAGAGCTGTCCCAGGGCAGGGATAACCCAGGGCAGGGGTGTCCCAGGACAGGGGTGTCCCAGGACAGGGATAACCCCGGACAGGGATGTCCCAGGGCAGGGCTGTCCCAAGGCAGGGCTGTCCCAGGTTTCTGGGCTTCCCTTGCAGTGAGTGCCCATGTGGGGCACCATGAGGAGGGGGAGGAGGAGGATGGAGACCCCCCCTTTGCTGCCAAGTGCTGATCTTTAAGGTCCCTTCCCACCCCACCATTCCATGACCGTATGGAGTGACCCTTTGGAGCTGCCTGGATTTCCTGGAGAGGAAATGCCCCTCCTGGCCCTGCCCAGCCACTCACTCTGGACCTGGAGCACGGCTTCCAGCGAGCGCACGGCATTGGGGTTGGGCTTCTGCCTCATGCTCTCCTCGGGCAGGGGGTCCAGCTGGGCAGGAGGACACAGGGGGGTCACAGGGGGGGTGGCAGCACCCGTGGCCCCCCAGCAGTGCCCTGGGGACCCCCCTCTCACCTCGTTGCCCAGCAGGGCAGACACACAAGCCTCGGATGCGTCACAGATGGCCGTGAGGTCGTGGCCCCCTTCCAGGGCGAGGACCACGGCGCCCCCAGCCAGGCTCATCAGCTGCTTCGTCATGTAGCCAAAACCTGGGGGGGACCCGGGGATGGGGTGAGACCCCCTGCCCAAAACACCCAGGGCTCGCTGCCCTGCTGAGCCAACCCCACAGGTCTCCCCGAGCTCCCTGGGGAGCTGCCACCCCTTCCCGGGGGTCCCACCCGGCTGGGACCACCCTGAGCCACCTCCTTACACTTGGCAGAGACTCGGTAGCCCCCCAGGGGGGGCGGGTGGCCCTCGGCGGCGTCGAACCCGGCCGACACCAGCACCACGTCGGGGCAGAACTCGTGGGCAATCGGCATCACCACCGTCCTGGGGGGGCAAACAGGGGGTGAGGGGGGGGCTCAGCCCCCCAGGGAGGGCAGGACATGAGCAGGGGCACGGGGGACACTACCTGAAGGCAGCCAGGTACTCGGGGTCCCCCATGGGGGGGTCGAGCCCCCCAGCCCAGGCCACGTTGACGTTAAAGCCCTCGCCGGGGCCAGAGCCGACCTGTGGGGGGCAAGGACAGGGTGAGGGGGGGTGTGTCCCATGGTGGGGGTCCCAACCCCTGCCCTTTGCCAGGGGAGGCAGGTTGGGCGTCCCAGCCCCCCTGCCCTGTGCCAGGGGAGGCAGCTTGGGGGTCCCAGTCCCCCTGCCCTGTGCTACCAGAGGCAGGTTGGGGGTCCCAGCCCCCTGCCCTGTGCTGGGATGAAGCCTGGGATCCACAGCCAGCTGGGTGACCCAGACAGGATCAGGAATGGGAAATGAGCCCCCAGGGCGCTGACCAGAACCCCCCCTGCTCAGCCCCTCCTGTCCTGGCTGTCCCCTCTGTCCCCAAAGACCCCACAGTGCCCTTTTACCTCATCAGCAGCTCCACTGCCAGGGAAGAAGTTCCCATCATCGTGACGGTGCAAAGAGATGTAGAGAACCTCGGGGTCCTTGTAGAAGATCTGCTGAGTCCCATTGCCGTGGTGGACATCCTGCAGGGAGGGGAATGGGGACAATCTGCTTTATCTTCAGGGGGAGGGGGCCCAAGAGGCTCCTGGAACTCAAAGCAGCTGGATGGGGGTCCCCCAGCTCCAGGACCTGCTCCTGCTCCCCCATCCTGCTTCCCCCTGCAAGGGAGGGTTTGCTGCTCCCCAGCCCAGCTCCTGGGGACATCCTGGGGAGGGCAGGGACATGTTGGGGACAGAGGGGACTTACCCAGTCCACAATGAGGATCTTGCTGAGCTTGCCCTTCTGCTGCAGCTGCCTCGCAGCGATGGCCACAGAGTTAAAGAAGCAGAAGCCCCTGGGAAAAGGGGGCTGGAATGACCCTCTGGGGTCCCTCCTGAGCACCCTGCCCTCCTGGGCCATGTGATTCCCACAGGGTGGGCTCTCCCTCCCTGGCCTGGCTCCAGGGAAGGTTCCTCTGGAGGCATTTTGAGCCAAGGAGCTGCTTTTGGGGCTGGCAAGGGAAGGGAAAGGGCCTTACATGGCAGTGGAAGGGTCCGCGTGGTGTCCGGGCGGCCGCACCACAGCAAAGCCATTCTGGGGACAAAAGAAGGGTGAGCAGGGCTGTCACCCCCAGTGTCACACACCTGTCACCTCCACTGCCACACACCCATCACCCCCAGTGTCACACACCTGTCACCTCCACTGCCACACACCCATCACCCCCAGTGTCACACACCTGTCACCCCCAGTGTCACACACCCGTCACTGCCAGTGTCACACACCTGTCACCCCCAGTGTCACATCCCCCCCTTTCCCCAGGCTGGCTGGTCCTGCTGCACAGGGACAGCTGGGGACAGAGCCTGGAGCAGTGCAGGGATGGGGGCAGTGGAGAGACCCCACAGCCCACCTGTGCCATGGGGTGACACAGCTCTGGGGCCCTTGAAGGGACAGCTCTGGGACCCCTGAGGTGACACAGCTCTGGGACCCCTGAGGTGACACAGCTCTGGGACCCTTGAAGGGACAGCTCTGGGACCCCATGTGCCATGACCCACCTTGAGCTCCCTGGTGGCCACCTTGAAGGCCAGCTCGGTGACACTGCCAGCAGCCCAGCGGGCAGCGTTGGAGGAGTGCAGCTCGTTCCAGATGGTGTCACTGTCCACCTGGAATTGGGGACATCACTCAGATGGGGACACCAGGGGAGACCTCAAGCCACACTCAGGGCCAGGGGTGACATCCTGTGCAAGCTGAAGGGTCCAGCACTCACACAGCGCAGGGTGACCTCCCCTCTGGCTGGGGTCCCCTCCTCCTGTCCCCAGCCCAGCCCAGCCCAGCCCTTGGCTCGTTACCTTCACCTCATTTACTGTTGGCCCCAACACCTCGCCTGGCTCAGGGCCACGTCACAGCCGGGCCACCCGAGGCTCCTCTGGCCAAGGCAAAGCTCCCCCCGCCCGTGCCCAGGAGAGGGGCAGCTCCAGCCCCCCTGCCCTGGGCACACGGGGACAGCAGAGCAGGGAGGGGGAGGCAGAGCAGGGAAAGCAGAGCTGATGCCCAGCAGGGCAAGGAGAGGAGGAGAACCAGAAGAGCAGCAGGAAGGCTTGGAATGAGACCCTTCCTGGAAGAGAGAAAGGACAGAGAGAGGGGAGAGGAGGAGAGAGGACACAGTGAATGGAGAGAAACCAGGAGGGAACAGAGAGGCCATGGAAGGGGCTGGAGAGAAGGGGAGAGCTGCTGTCCCCATGTCACTGTGCCCTCCCTCAGTGGAGACACAGCTCTGGGACCCCCAACCACGAGGGGACACAGCTCTGGGACCCCCAACCACGGGGGGACACAGCTCTGGGACCCCCAACCACGAGTGGACACAGCTCTGGGACCCCCAACCATGGGGTGACACAGCTCTGGGACCCCCAACCATGAGGTGACACAGCTCTGGGACCCCCACCCTGCCAGCTTGCTCTTGGGAATGGCCAAGAGGGGCTTTGGGCTGCTGGGCCCCTGCAGTGAGGAGGCAGAAGGGACTCCCTCAGGGGTGGGATGTTCAGAGCCCCCCAGGGACAGGGAGAAGCTCTGACCCAACATCCTGCCCACAGATCAAACACTCCCCCCTGGGGCTGCCCAACCGTGGCAGTCCCTGCTCCCCTGAAGCTCCTGAGGGTCCCAGCTGGGCACAGAAGGAAGGACCCCCCTGCCCAAGGGGCAGAGCAGAGCTGCAGCACTTACCCCCACCCCTCCACAGGGCAGCATGACAAACATCCTCTGGGACGGGATCCCTGTGGAGAGAGGGGACAGCAAAGGGGGGGTCAGGACTGAGAAACTGGGGAAGGAGGGGGACATTTCTCAGCCACAACTGGGAGCAGCACCCAGGGGAGCTTCTTGGAGAGGCTGAGGGTGCTCCCAGGGCTGGAGAGGAGGAGAGCAGGCACAGGGCATGGCTGAGGGGTGTGGACCCACCTGCCAACTTGCCGTTGTCCAGTTTGAGGCGATTGAGGGGGTTGGTGCCATAGAGGAACACGTGGTGCTCGCTGTGGACACACTGCAGCTCCTCCAGGGTGGCCTTGCGGCCCCGCAGGCACTGTGGCACAGGGGCTGTGACCAGGGGCACCCACGGGTGCTCCCACCCCAGCCCACCAGCCTCCCAGGTGGCACATCCTGCTGTCACCACAGCCAGGTGGCAGCTCCAAGGCTCAGCACCTGCTCCTCAGGCTGGATTTGGGCTTGAGCACCCCCCCCTCCAGTCACAGCCAGGGGTCAGGAAGGAAATGCCAACAGCATTTTCCTACAGCCTGTCAGCCCAGCTAGCCCAGGGTAAGGTTTTTAGCAGGGTGGAACTGGTAGAAAACCTCTGATGTCCCCCGAGTCTCCAGCTGAACACACCGAGTGCCCTTGGTGTCCTCACACACTTCCCCACCCTCTTTTGGACACTCTTTAAGAGCTCAGTGTCTTTTCCATATTTCCCAACCTCCTCCTGCCATCCCAAACTGGACATGGTCAGACTTGGATGCTCCAACCAGGCCAAGCCCTTGGACAAGGGTGGCCAACAGGGTGAGAAGAGCTGGGATGGAGGGACGAGGGGAGGGGAAAGAAGGGGAGAGGAGGGAAGGGAAGGGGAGGGGAGGGAAGGGAAGGGGAGGGGAGGGCAGCCCCTTCCCCACTGCCAGCAGTCCCGTCCCCACTGGTAACAGCCCCTGTCCCACTGGCAGCAGCCCCTTCCCCACTGCCAGCAGCCCCCTCCCCACCAGCAGCAGCCCCTTCCCCACTGCTAACAGCCCCTTCCCCCCTGCCAGCAGCCCCCTCCCCACCAGCAGCAGCCCCTGCCCCGCTCACCTCGCAGCGGCCGCGCAGCCCCCGCTCCTGCAGGCGGGACCAGATGCTCTGGATCCTCCCGGCGTGCTCGGGGTGGTTGCTGTTGTCCCCACAGGAGCACTGGTGCTTCAGCATCACCGAGTCATAAACCAGCCCTGCCACACACACACGAGAGCTGCTGTGCCCAGGCTGGATGGGATGGCCAGGGCTGACCCTGCTCCTGCTTCTTCTCAGGGGCTGGGCAAGACCCCCAACACCCAACACTGTTTGGTTGGACTGAAACACCTCCCTCAAACCAGGGGGAACTCTGTCCCAAACCAGGGGGAACTCTGTCCCAAATCATGGAGTCTCTGTCCCAAATCATGGAGTCTCTGTCCCAGACCATGGAGTCTCTGTCCCAACATGATCAAAGCAAACCCTGCCTTGGCTTCATAAGAGAGACAGACCAGGAATGCAGCCAAGTGGGCAAGTCCTGCTTGGAAAAGCCACCTGAGCTAAGAAAGGGACCTTCACAGCTCACTCTTGTCCCTCCCAAGCCCTTCTGGGGCTGGGAGTGCCCAGGATTGATGCCAGGCTGCCCCAGGGCATCCCCAATGCCCTCCAGCTCCTGCCCCATCCCAGCCCCAGTACCTGTGGTGAAGTGTGGCTTTGCTGGCTGCTCCTGCATGGGCAGGGACAGCGCCTTGGGGGTGTCCTGGGCAGGGAGGGACACGGTGGCAGTGGCTGGAGATGACTGTGCCCTGGAGAGGGGTCTGTGGCCCGTGTGGATGGTGGGGACCATGGGGGAGTCCAAGGGCTGGCGCTTGAGGAGCTGCACACGCTGGTAGGAATCCCAGAGATACGCCTGGGGGACAGAGGGCACCGTGAGGGGGGACCAGAGCAGCGTCCCCCGCAGCAGGGAAGGGAGCCCCGCACCCTGAAGGGTCTGGATCCCGCAGCCCCAGCCTGGCTGGAGGAGCTGGGACATGGCACAGCATGTGCTGCTCTCTGCTGGCTCGACCCTCGCAGTGCTGGGCAGCGGTCTGGGGACAATGCCCAGCAACCTGGGGACAATGCTCAGCACCTGGGAACTGCTCAGCAATGTGGGGACAGTGCTGAGCCATTTGGGGACAATGCTCAGCAACCTGGGGACAATGCTCAGCACCTGGGAACTGCTCAGCAATGTGGGGACAGTGCTGAGCCATTTGGGGACAATGCTCAGCAACCTGGGGACAATGCTCAGCAATGTGGGGACAATGCCCAGCAATGTGGGGACAGTGCTGAGCCATTTGGGGACAATGCTCAGCAATGTGAGGACAATGCTCAGCCATTTGGGGATGATGCCCAGCAATGTGGGGATAATGCCCAGCAATGTGGGGACAATGTTCAGCAACCTGGGGACAATGCTCAGCAATGTGAGGACAATGCTCAGCAACCTGGGGACTGCTCAGCAATGTGGGGACAGTGCTGAGCCATTTGGGGACAATGCCCAGCAATGTGGGGACAATGCTCAGCAACCTGGGGACAATGCTCAGCACCTGGGGACAATGCTCACCAATGTGGGGACAATGCTCAGCACCTCCCAAAGCCCAATCCCGAGCCCCTTACGAGGCTTCAAACCACCGCCAGTGCCCCCCACAGCCCAGGCTGGCACCAAGGGAAGGCTCTGTCCCTTTGGCCAGCGGGCTCCTTGTGCCCAGCAGGGACGGAGCTGGCCCAGGTTGGCAGCCCAGACCTCTCCCAGGGCTCTCCCCAGCCCTGCCAGCCTCGTGTACCTGCTGCAGGACCAGCTCCTCCTGAGGCTGCACCATCTTCGGCGTCCTCTCGGGCTCCTTGCTGCTGCTGCCCGGCCGGGTGGGCTCCCCCCGTGTCCTCGTGGGGTCACTGCTCTCCGTGCCAGCCTCGGGCAGGGTCCCCTCAGCCTCCATGTCCTCCGAGGACGGGATCTGCCGCAGACGGGGCTTCTCGCTCGACTTGGCCATGCGCTGAGCCCCAGGGGTGACAGTGAGCACGGGGAGGGGACAGGGGACAGGACAAGCCTAGGGGGGCATGGTGGTGGCAGGGCACCCCGGGCAGGAGCAGGGTGGGTGTGGGAGCTGAGGGAGATGGGCAGGTGCCCTCAGTTTGGTGCTGTGAGTCTGGGAGAGGTGGCACCTCCACATCTGGCCAGGGTTGGGCTGGGGACACTTGGCACGCACTGCCCAGAGGGGGGAGTGACACCCTGCACCCTCCCAGTGCCTCCTGCATGGAATCACAGCATATGCTGAGCTGGAAGGGACCCACAGGGATCATCCAGTCCACCCCTCAGCCCCAAGAGTCACCCCCTGTGCCCCAGAGCATCATCCAAACCCTCCTGGAGCTCTGGCAGCCTTGGGGCTGTGC
>JAWWEW010000069.1:5255781-5322262 GCA_035583185.1 Anabacerthia variegaticeps
TGCCCACCCCAAACCCCTTGGCTGTGCCCTCTCCAACCCCCTGGGCTGTGCCCATCCAACCCCTTTGGTTGTGCCCATCCAACCCCCTTGGCTGTGCCCACCCCAACCCCCTGGGCTGTGGCAGCTGCTGGAGATGAGCACCAGCCCCTCTGCCCTCTCCAAACGGGGACATGCCATGAGGGACCTGCCACCCTCCTCCTCCAGCCTCCCACACCCCACAGGCCAACACACAACGGGGCCAAAACATGTGGCCAGGACACCAGGAAGGTTTGAAGCACAGGGGACACACAGGGGACACACAGGGGACACACAGGCAGGTGTCACCCCAGCCCTGGGGACAAGGGGGCTGTCACAAGGCTTTGGCTCTTCCACATTTCTCACTGAGCAAAGAGCTCCGAGGGCCAAGGAACCGCTCCATGTCCCTGGCACTGCTGGACACCTCCTGTCAGCAGTGAAATCCGGGAGCTCCTGGTGTCCCTGGCAGGTTCCACGGGCTGGCCCCGGCCCCGGGATCTGCCAGGAATGCTCGGCGGCTCCAGGGAGGGGGGTGGGGTGTCCCCAGGACAGGGACCAGCTCGGTGGGTGCTGCTCCAGGGGGATGGAACAGCCACGCTGCCTCCTGAGCCACGGTGGGACAGGCAGAGGAAGGAGCCAAAAGGGATCCTTAAAGTCTTCTGCTCCCCTATGGAAAATCAGCCAGGGCTGCACTGGGAGAGACTCAACACCAGCACATGTGAGAGCTGAATTCGGCCTCTCCTGGCTGTCCCAGGATGATCCCAGCTCAGCTGGGATCCAGGTCAGTAGGAGACGGACATTTCCCAGTTTGGCTGCTGCCAGGAAGCAACGAGCATCCCAGTAAAACCAGTAAAACTCTCCCATTCAGACAAACCCCCAGAGATGTGTCACAGGCAACTCCTGCATCTCTGAACCACAGGAGAGGTGTGGCCACACTCCAACCATGAGCTTTGCCTCAGATCTTTGGGGTTTCCTGGTGCTAAAGGGATTTAGCCAGAACAAATTAAGATCATTTCTCAGCTTAATTAATTCTACTTTCACTTCCTGGCACGTGGGAGCTCGGCCTGGCCCCAGCAATGGGAGCTGTGCAAAAGCACAGGGAGGGCTTTGCAGCCTCTCTCTGTCACCATCAGAGCCCTGTCCACAAGACAAAGAGCTAAAAACATCCAGGAAAAGCCAGAACCTCCTTTCAGGGGATCTTTCTCCATCACAAAGCAGGGGGTGACCTTCCCCATCCCCTTTCCACACCACACACTTCTTCCAAAGGCAACTGAAACCATCCCCAGCAAGGGGACGGGGATTATCCTGCAACCCCTACAGCTCCACCACGACACCTCCCCAAACACATCCCCACCATGACACCTCCCCAAACACATCCCCACCTCAACACTCCCATCCCCACCACGGTGCTCAGGGCATCAGTAACATCAGGATTCCACTTTGCCTTCCCAAAATACCTTACACTGAGCCCCAGCAACCTCCCAACAGCCTCACCCTGGCACTGGGACCGGGGGAAGTGGAGGCGGCAGCAGCTCCACCAGCACTGCTGACCACTACGTGTCCAGCCACTACGAGCCACATTGTAGGAGCACCTCTGAGAGAGCTCTGAGGCCCCAGAGGACACACCTGAGCCCACTGGCTGCCCGTGGGGACACGGGATGAGCTGCATCTCCACTCCAAGGTGCACAGTGGGGACACCCCGGGGATGTCTCAGGCCAAGCTGCATCACCCCCTGCCCTGGGCTGCTTCAGAGAGCAGCAATTGTGCCTCTTGCACAACCAGCAGCCAGACAAATCCCCTCCCTCCCTCCCTCCCCGCCCACCCCACATCCCTTTGAGGCAGAAAGGAAGAAGGCTGGAAACATCCTTCCTGCCCCGTGGACAATGAGATGGAAATAGCTCGGGAGGATGCGGGAGCCGCTCGTGGTTCCGCTTCCTTCCATTGTCCGCTCCGAGGGCAGCGCCAAAATCGCCTCCTGGCCCCAGAGGACCAGCCCCAAACACAAACCTGCTGCCCTGTCCAGCTCCACCTCCGGCCAGGTCCTCCAGGCCAGGCCTCTGATTTAATCCCAAATGCAGTGGCTGCTGAGGACTCACAGAGATCTCTGCCCGGCCCCACAGAGGGGCTGGACAGCAGAGACTTTGCAGCCCCACAAAATCTGCTCCCAAGACCGGGGAGGGATTTTCCACTGCTGAGAAAAACCCAAAACCACCGGGACGGCAGAAGACACTTTCTCTGGAGCCAGCCCGGAGGGCGAAGGGAAGCCCCCAGGGAGGCAGTCCCACCCTAAATCCCGCTCTTCTCCTCCAGATGGGAGGTGCACGTGGCCGGGCTGCTCCAGCACACACGTCAGCACTTGGAAAACCCTGCGAGGACCAACGCACGCCCGTCCTGCCGAGGACGCTGCTGACGGAGGCTGAGCAGGGAGGGTGGCAGGAGGACCTGGCCGGGGCAGAACCCTCAAAGTCACGGATCAGCCCCCAAATTTGGGCTTGCAACCCGAGTCGGTGCCAGTTTTTGGTATCCACCTCCCATTTCTGAGGGTTTTCAGAGGGCAAGTTGCCGCTTGCAGCCCTTTGGCACCATCGAGGTGGTGACAGAAAATGCTTCCTTAAAACACCCGTTTTCCTTAAAAAAAGAAAAGCCAAGCCATATCTATTGAAAAGGTTTGAGATGCTTTCAGGACCTGGGCTGGGATTTCAGGACTGGCATCACCTGAACGAGCGTCACAGACCCTCCAGCAGGGAGAGAAAGGGGAGGAAGAGGAGGGGGGATGATGCCACGGGCCCCTGCTCCTCCCCACCGCCACCCAGCCCTGCGACCCCGGACCCCAGCAGAGCAGGGAGACCATCCCAGCCAGACTGGCCTCTCTTTACCTGCCAAAAAGGGGGCCCAGGCCCCCTGGAAGCTGCTGCTCTCAGTCCCGAAGCCCGTGCCGCGACCGGAGCTGCTCTGCTCCCTCAACATTCCCAAGTGCATTTTTGCCCCGCTGATGGGTTAAAAATAGAAAGCAGCAGTATTATTGTCCTGCAAGCAAATATAGAAAGGTTACATCCTCCCTGCTGAAGAACTGCACAGCAGAGACTCCTTCCAGCAGAGGCACTTCGTTAAACTCTATTTCGGGAGCCACTTGGGAAGTCGGCACAGAACCCTTCGATGTGTTACAGGGACACGCTGCAGCACTGAGCAGCCATGGAGAACTCGCCTTCCCCCTCCTCTCCTCGCTTCCCTGGGCTTTTCTGCAGGATTTTAGGCATCTGCTCCGAGGAGGGTGCTCAGGCTTGCACGACACTCCCACCGAGGAACACGAACACGCTGCCCCGGTGCTGCCCTCGCAGCTGGGAACGAGAGCCTCATCCAGCCTGGGAGTGGTCTTGTCACCACCGTCCTCACTTAACACTTTCCAGCTCCCGAGGAAGTGTTGGAGCAGGAAAACCCCAGCCCTGTCCCTACAGCACAGGGAGAGGGGCTCTGGGAAACAGGGGGCTGGGGGACACCCCATCCCTGCTCTGGCTCCCTCTCATTCCTTTTCCAAAAGCAGTTGGCAGGGTTCCCCCTACAGGGAAAAGCCCCCAGTGACCTCAGCCACCAGCAGGAGACCCTCTGACCTTCCCCGTCCCCCTCCCCAGTCCCAGATTATCCCTGCTGGCTCCAGGGGGAGGGGGGCCCCAGCCTGATCCTCTTTCTTGGAAAGGGATGATTTCTACACAAGCCCAGCCTTTCCGTGAGTGTTTGTGCTGATCCACAACACGCTCCCACCCAGCTGGGACCCGGCTCCACGTCCAATCCCATTCCTCAGCAAATCACACGGGACACAAGAGGAATGCAACGGGTCCCATCCAGCTCCAGGCAGGGACCCTGCCCTGCTGCAAAGGCAGCCTGGGGAGAGAAATCCACCAGCCAGGGGATGCCTGTCCTTCCAGCAGCTCCCTGGAGAGGTGCCTGACACTGGGATGCACCTCCAGGACCCGCCATCCCACACCACGCTCCAAACTCCCCCCTCGACACTCATCCAGCCCAGCAGCACAGGGATCACCCCATTCCCAGAAAAACCAGCCTCCACCCAGGGCAGGAGCACCCACGGGACGGGCTGGGCTTGATGGGCCCCTCCATCATCCCCAGCATCTCCCCCTCCTTCCCGACAAGGCTGTAAATCCCCCCGTGCAGCCGCAGCGAATCCACCGAGCATCCCCTGCCCTCCTCCCCCAAACAAAACACCCCCAGGAACAGAAGGAAACGGCCAGGGAAAACCCAGCAGGAATTCAACAACTGTCCCAAGGTCTCATTCCCAAAGGGGGCTGCTCTGCCCTCTCCCACATCCCCCTCTCGGGGGGCCGGAGCTGCCGGTGCCCCTCGGTGATCCCATGCCCACCATTCCCTCCCTGCTCCATCCCATGCACACCCCAGCTGGCCCTGGAGCCCGGGGGCGATGCCAGACCCCTCTGTGCTCAGCCAGTGCACTTGGAAATACATGACGACTTCAGCAGATTAATTGGAAACACAGCCCGGGTGTTGCAATCCCAGGAATGACTCCAATTTCAGGAACAAATGTTTTCATCTCTAACTGGGAGCAGTCCCCCAAGTGGAAGGGCACATTTTTGTTGCTGTAGGTCACCCCTCCCCGGGGCAGGGGCGGGGGGAGAGCTCTGCTTCTCACCCCTTGGGCTCAGCACTTGCATCACGGGGTGGCGGCAGGGATTCCTCCTGTCCCTCAGCCCGTGGTTTTCCTCCTTTGGCAGCACTGGGTTGTTCCTGGGGGGCTCTGCAGCCTCCTCTGCCCACAGGGAGAGGTGGGAGGGCAGGAGGGGACATGGGGGTCCCCTGATGGAAGTCACCAGCTCCCCAGGGATGGTTCCATGGCTCTGGAGATCGATGGGCAGCCCCTTCCCAAAGTCCGGCTGCGATGCCGTGCACATCACGAGGACATTTCCACCTCTTGGTGGTCTCCCAAAAGGCCACTGTCCCTTCTCAGAGCCCCAGGAGGACCAGCCCTGCTGGAACACAGAGGTCCCTATCCTGCCTGACTCTTGCACCTTCCATACTCACACGAAAACACTCACCTTGGAAGGACTCAAACTGCTGAAGGACACGGGCTGTGAGAGCTCAAGGATTCTATTGCTGTGCCCAAAACACCAGGGGGTGACTCTTCTGCTCTACATCCACCACCTGGACATGGATGGCCACGTCACACACACCTCAGGAGCACCACGGAAGACACCAATGACAAACTCAACTCAGCTCCCCAAACTCCAGCCCACCTCGAAGACAAATCCCCACGAGACCATTCACTCCATCGAATGGCAAACCATTCCCACGTTTCCAAATTATTTCCACCCTCCTCTTCCAGGAGTTTCAACATCAGTTGGCCCTTCCTTCGCTCATCCCTGCTTGCTGCCAGCCTCCCATGCTCTCTCAGGTGGCCTCTCTGCAGCCATCCCAGCTCTTCAAAGGTTGGGCTTCACTATCTTGGAGGTCTTTTCCAACCTTAATGGCTCCACGATTCTTTGATTCTTGATGTTCTCCCTTTGCTGCCAAACTCAAAAAGCTCCTTCGTGGCTCGGCAGCTCCTGAAGCTCAAGGTGATAAGGGAAGGAGAAAAGCTGGTCTCTCCACCCCCAGAGCCCTGGCAGCAGGAGATTGGAGCAGAGCTCCCTGCCAGGGCTCCTGCAACCCAAGAAAAGCTGTGGAAAGGGCACAAGGGGAGCTGGGAGCCCTGGGACTGCCCTGGAACAGTCCTGGAGGGGGGAGCACACCCAGTTCTGGTGTCAGTGGCACCCAAAGGGATGGAGGGACGGGCTCTGGAGGGGCTGTGGTGGCTCCCTCAGATCCCTGTCCCTGCAGATGGACAGGGAGCAGTGCCTGGGGGAGCTCCTGGCTCAGCAGAAGGGGAGATGTTCCCCCAGTGAGCAGTGGGATCTGGAGTGAACAGTGAGCAAACCCAGCCTGCAGGGACCACCATTCCATGGAGATAAACCAGAACCCTCCCAGATACAGCAGCTCCTGCAGGCCTGGCTCCCCTCCTCTCCCAGCTCTTTGGCCACCCCTTTCAGCCCAGCCCAGCCCTGAAGGCTGACCCAGGAGTGGGAGCATCCCATGGCACAGAGAGCCCTGAGCTGCACAAACCCTCCCTGCAAGCCCCTGTCCCACCCCAGGCTCAAATCCCCCGACCCAGCCCCAGGCCCAACTCCCTGCTCAGTCTTTGCCTCACAGAGCTCATTTTTCCCTGCGTGGAAGCCACAATTCCCAGCCAGACCTTTGGGGGGTGATTTCTCCTCCCTGCCATGAAGTCAGAGAGATCCTGGTGCTAATTTGGACACTCTGACAAAATAAAACCACCAGGTTTTGCAATGAGATGCCACTTCAGGAGCTTTGCTCATGCCAGGGATCTCTCTTTGGGGTGTCCCCATCTGCCCAGCTGGGAGATCCACATGCTGATGGATCCTAAAAGCAACCAGTAGCATGGGAATGGGAACGTCTCTTCTGAACTGGGCTGTGGGGGTCAGACTGGTTGGTAAGTGGGAGAGCTCTGGCCAATGTCATCTCTCATCCCAGGGTCAGGAATGCACAAGAGCTGCCACAGGAAGACCATGGAAGCCACATGGACAGGGGGAATGCCATGGGGTTTTGCAAGGATCTGCTCCAGCCTCCCCCACCGAGGCAGGAGGGAGGACACACATTTGTGCAGACACAGCACACGCCCGAGCTCCAACCAGGCCAGGCCCACAAATCCTTCTGCAAGTTTCCCTGTCCCACCTCCAGATGTGCCAGCACCCCATCCCACACCCTGCACCCCTCCCAGACACACCCTCCACCCTCTCAGCTCGCTTGGCACATCGTCCCAGACACGTCCCCGTGGTGCTGGGCTGGTTCTGGCTGGGGGAGAGCCAAGGTCCCCCCTATTCCAGCACCCACCTCTCCACCAGCCGAGCAATATCATCCCCATCAGCATCCCTATCCCCTGCCCAGGCTCCTGGGGCAGAGCCTCCAGCCAACCCACCCAGCTACCCGTGAGGAAGCCAGCCAGACATCCACCACACATCCAGCCCCGAGAGCAGGGTCCCACCGAGGGAAAAACAACACCAATCCTCCCAGCTCCCTGATCCTCACGGATCTTTCAAGGGTTCGTCATCGGCGCTGATGCAAATCCACCCCTCAGAGCACAACCAGAGAGGCGGCCAAGGGAGCTGCCAGGAACCACAAACGAGACTTGGAGATCCTTGGCCAGGGAAGGAGCCAGGGCCAGACACTTCTCCAGGGACTCCCCTCGCTGTGATTTGACACGAGGAGGGATCAGATGTGGCGCTGCTGGGATTGTTCACACAGGATGGACAGGGCCAGCACACAAACCACAAACCACCCCCTGCCTCCAACACGTCACTGCCTCGGTCCAGCAGCCCCAGGAGCCGAGGCCGGGAGTCTCCTCTGCTCACAACCCCCTGGGCTCCACCACCACGTCTCCCTGCAAGGCAGCTCCTGCTTTTTGTAGTTTTGAGGAGTTGCAGTTGAGTCACTGCCCTTTCTGCTGCCACAGCACCAAGACCATCAAAGAGTCACAGCTACAGAAGTGTCTCCTCACTCCTACCCAATGTCCCATCTCCTCACTCCTACTGGGCGTCCCATCTCCTTACTCCTATCCAATGTCCCATCCCCTTACTCCTCCCTGATGTCCCATCCCCTTACTCCTACTTGATGCCTTCTGGCATCTCCCAAGAGCACAGACTCAGTGGAGCCCTCAATCCTTCAGTGATTTTTGAGGGCTCAAGCACAGCCACCACAGCAGAGCAGGACCAGCCTCATGTCTCTCTCCTGACAGCTCAGCCCCTGCTCATGGATGTGGAATTTGCTGATCCATGACAAATAAACCTCGAGCAGCAGAACCAGCAAGAGGCACACACAGGTGGGGGGGACACAGGGTGACCAGGAGACAAGCTCCAGGCACATCTTCACTGCCCAGCTGCCTCCACTGAGGATCCTCAGGAGGATTTTGAACCTTCGGAGCACCAACACCACACTCTCCATCCTCAGAGACCAAAGCCTTGGAAGGTTTGGGGAGAAGGCTGAGGAGATCAACACTCACCTGCTGTTCTCACAGACAGCAAGAAGCACAGAGCTGGTGTCCAACTCCCCAGCCCTCTGCAGGGCTCCTGCCTGCCAGCACAGGGTTCCTCAGGTTGCTGCTCGCCCCAGCACTGGGGGAACGTTGCAGCAAATCCTCCTGGTGACAGATGAGCTGCAGAACCCCCACCCTCTGCTTGGCTGCGACCCACTCGTGTGTTTATTTTAATCAGAGTCACCACGTGGTGCAACTGCAGTGCCAAAGGAGGCTCAGGAGCCCCCAGGATCAGTGGGGGGGGCTCGGGGGGCTCTTCTGCAGCACCTTTACCTGCAGCTCCCAGGGCTGCTCCTGAAATGCTCCCACCCAGGTGCTCCAGGGGCTGAGCAGGAAGGTGCTCTGAGCACCTCAGAGCTGCAGGCAACACCAAACTCGGCCTGTTCTCTCCTCCTGAGCATCCCCAGGTTATCACAGAACCAGGATGTTCTGAGCTGAATCACCAAGCCCAGCTCTGAGCTGAAAGGCCCATGCAGGGGTTGAACCCCCAACCATTCTCAGCACCAGCTGAGCTCACCTCAGGATTCTGGGGCATCACATGGGATTTCCTAAGCCCAAAGCAGGTCTGGTGAGTGCCAAGCACCCTCTGGCCCAGCTGTGCCAGCCAGGGGGTGCTGCAGGTGGGCACTGGGGTACTGGGGAGCACTGGGGTACAGGTGAGCACTGGGGTACAGGTGAGCACTGGGACACTGGGGAGCACTGGGACACTGGGGAGCACTGGGGTACAGGTGAGCACTGGGGTACTGGGGAGCACTGGGACACTGGGGAGCACTGGGACACTGGGGAGCACTGGGAGCTCTGCTTTCCTGGGTGTTTCTCTCGGGGCTGTGCCTGCACACAAACTTATCTCCGAGGGGAGGGTGTGTGGCTCCTGCACACCCAGCTCTCTCCAGGGATGGGGGCCTTGCTCCGAGGTGAGCCTGGGTGAGCTCAGCCATGGCCTGGCACCTGCAGGGACCTCCTGTTCCTCTCCATCTCTCCTGCCCTCTCCATCTCTCCTCCTCTCCATCTCTCCTGCTCCTCTCCATCTCTCCTGCCCTCTCCATCTCTCCTGCTCCTCTCCATCTCTCCTGCCCTCTCCTCAGCCCCTCTGCCCCCACCCAAGCAGGGGGCACTGAGATGCAGCAGCTCTGGAGAGGAGGGGAAGGGAGGGATGGCAGGGTCCTACCAGGGCAGTGCTGATCCCATGTGGGTGTTCCTGGGATCTCCTACAATGTTTTGACAGAGTGGGCTCAGGAAGAGTCCTGATTGCTACACAAACACCTCAGCCCTTCCCCTCTCCCCCAGCTCTCCAGTGCAGAGGGGACAATTAACTCAGCCATTCCCAAAGTTCATTTAACATGGCCAAACCCTCCAAAGAGCTTCCAACACATCTGGGTCACCTCTGGAGCCAGAGAGCAGGTCTGTGCTGTGGGACAAGCTCAGCCCCTCTCCTGGAAAGGGAATAACCTGCTGGGGAGATGTGACATCCCCCCCTCCTGCCCTGGCCCTGCTGGGCTTCAGGAGCTGCAGCCCTACCAGATGTCCCCGAGGTCCCCCCACCTCCTCAGCCACTCGGTGCCTTCCCAAAACACCCCGAAGGAGCTGCAGTGGCGGCTCCTGTGGCTCTGGGGTGGGGAGGGATCACTCCCAGCCTCCCAGACCCCGCTCGCAGCGCTGCCCCGGGACATTTGCCTTTTCCACAACAGGATTCTGAGTCACAGCCAGGCTCCCCCAGCCTGTCCCTGCCACCCCCAGCCTGTCCCTGCTCCCGGGAGAGCCGAGCCCGGTGTTGGGGGGCTCAGACCCACCTGCCGTGCCGTGGGAAAGCTCAGCACTGGAACTGCCACTCACAGTGACACAACCCGGGACACTTCTGTCACCCGGGGCTGTTTTCAAGGGGATGAGGGGATTGAGCAGCCGGGTTTAGGACTGACCCTCGCAGCCCCCCCGAGCTGTAACCCAAGCTCCTCCTGCCCTCCCTCCCCTCCAGCCCCCAGCCCTTTGCTCACACGGTTCCTGCAATTCCTGGCCCTCGGCGTCGAGGCTTCCGCCACCATCTGGGCTCCATTTAGGGGAGCTGATGTTTTTCACAGGGCTGTAATCTAAACTTCGGTGCTGAGTTTACATCTCACATACCAGCGTCTCACCGCCGGACCCGGGGGCTGCCGGGCACTGTCCCAGCAGCTCCGGATACCTGGGACTTGTGTTGCCATCGACACAGGGCTCCTCAGCGGGGCAGCCAGCCACAAAGCACCTCTACACCCAGCCAGGCACCCATCCTGCCCATGGGGGACAGCCCAGCAAGCCGGGAATGGGGTCGGCTTCCCTCGGGAGTCAAAGCCCTCCATCAGCATCATGCAGGCTCCAGCAGCAGGAGGAAATTCTTCAGCGCAGGGAGCTGGAGATGGGAGCACAGGAGGGAGAAGCACTCGGGGAGAAGGGATGCACAGGGGCTCCTGCCTGCCCAGGGAGACCGGGGGCTCCCACCCTGTTCCTGCAGCCACACCCGGGTTTGGAGGCACCTGCCTGGACCACAGGGTGGGACATGCTGGATGTTTGGGGCAGCAGGATCTGCACTCCCAGGACACCCAGTGAGGCTGGACCAGCCCCCCCTGCTCTGAAACAGCCACCAAAGAGCACCAAGTGCCTCTCCCAGCCCAGCTCCCTGTCCCACAGCACCACCTCCCCTCTCACACCCACCTCCTGCCCACCAACACCCAGCCAGGCTGGGACAGGATGGCAGACCCACCACGGGGCTCAGCAAGGCTCCTGACCCGGCTCTGGGCACGGAGGTGACAACGGGACACTGTCCCAGCCCGGGAACTGGAGCAGCAAGTGCATAGGGACACCTCAGGAGCCCCAGGGACAAACTCAGGGGAAGGCCCATGGGGCTGTGTTTGCACAGGGGCTGCTCCCCAGCTCCCCTCCAGCCCCCAGTGCTTCTCTCCAGCCCCACAGCTCCCCTCCAGCCCCCAAAACTCCTCTCCAGCCCCCACAGCTCCTCTCCAGCCCCCACAACTCCTCTCCAGCCCCCAAAATTCCTCTCCAGCCCCCACAGCTCCCCTCCAGCCCCAAAACTCCTCTCCAGCCCCATAACTCCCCTCCAGCCCCACAACTCCTCTCCAGCCTCACAGCTTCTCTCCAGCCCCCACAACTCCTCTCCAGCCCCACAACTCCCCTCCAGCCCCACAGCCCTTTATGAACCACAGCCCAGCAGCACCGCCCTCCTCTCCTGCCAACACGCTTTGCCAAAGGGCACAGCAATTCCTGCCACCTCCTCCCGGGCTTTGAAGGGTGCTGGGAGCCCCGCTGGGGCAGCAGCACCCCTCAAACCCCCCCTGCACCCCAAACCCTTGCCTGTCCCTCGACACCTCCCCTCCATCCAGCTGTGGGGTGGGCAGAGCCTCGGGCAGCATCCAGAGGTGGCTCCAGCCCAGCAACACACGAGGCTCGGCCAAACCCAAAAAATAATGTTTTCATACTTGGACTTTTGAGGCAGGATTTAGTCATTTGTGGACACGAGGGCTTGGCAGGGCCGCTCTGCCTCGGCTCACCTACCCCCACAGGCGGCTCTTTGCGACGGCAGAGCCCTGAGGTTGGAAGGGGAGGGAAGTCCTGGGGTTTAATCCAGGGGAATTAGTCCTGCTGCCTCTCTGGAACATCCAGCTGATGAGGAAAAGGGGCACTCAGCATCCAGTGCACACCCGGGGACAGACCCACAACCCACCCCACCCCACAGCTCCACAAAGAGGTGCCTGCACAAACCCAGCAGGGCTTTTACCCCGTCTAATAATGGCTAAACCCCAAGTTACAGGCAGCAACCCAAACCCTGGCTGAGCTCAGTCGTGGTAAAAGGCAGAGTGGCTGAGCCCGGGTCTGTCATACGAGAAAAGCAGGTTCCACCCTTGTGGGGCACAGGGTTCACCCAGCTGGGATCCCAAACCTGCAGGAGGGCAGGCTCTGAGCTCAGATTCTCTGGAGAATTTAAAGAATAAAAAAGGGAAATTGCAAGAAAGCCACGAGGAGTTTGTCACCACTGCATCACATGGCTAAGCCTGATGATGATGATGATGATGATGATGATGATGATGATGATGATGAGCTCTGAGGACAGGAGCTGGGAGAAAAGGACTTGCAGGAGAGAAGGGAAGGGAAGGGAAGGTTCAGAGAGTGCAGGAGATTCTTCCAAGCCCCTAAACAGCACCAGACCTGCTGGTTAGAGGTAGACAGTGCCTTGCCATGTGGAGAGAGGATAAACCCAGGCTAATCCAGAGAGCCAAGAGATGGGAAGAGCAGGAGGAGGGGAAAAACCGTCCCGTTCACCCAGCAGAACATGAGCTCTGGTGCAACTCCTCACCTCAGTGCCAGATTCAAACCGCCAGGCACGAGCCCAGGGCTTATCTGCCATCCCCTCCCTTCTCCCACATTTCTGTTATTAAACAACGAGGGCCACTTATCTCCAGATCCTGCCTCCTAAACCAGCAAAGCCACACCACGGCTCCTGCAGCACCGACAGCCCGGGGGATGCCAAGAGCTCACTCCACAAAGCCTGTCTGCCCTTGGAGTCCCCCCACTATGAGAGTCCCCCCACTATGAGGGTCCCACCACCACGAGGGTCTCATCAGGATGTGGGTCCCACCACGACCCTTCTGCTTTTCCACCCAGAGATCAAACCCCCCAAAACACCCACCAGGCTGAACTTCCACAGGAGCCTGGAGCAAGCCTGGAAGGAAAGGGAGTTATTCCCAAGCAGAGCTTCCTAACCAAGGGTGGGATAAAGCTGGGAGAGAGACACACTGGAGGATTCGCTGAGGCAACACAGGGATCAGCAGCTCAAACCCACTGAGACCAGCCAGTGGCAGGAGTTTTCCCCGAGGAGCCTCCGTGCCCTCCGGGCAGATTCCGGCAGAAGTTGTCCAGCTGTCCCGAATCCCAGCACAGATAAGGCTCAAGTGATTCATTCAGTGCAAACCTTTATTTGTTCTTGCTTCCCCAGAAGGAGCCAGCAGCTGCTCAGGCTCAACTGGGCCGGCTCCCAAGCCCAGACAAAGGCGTGCAAAACTGGGCTGAAGGAGGAACTGGCTGCTCAGAAAAAGCACTCCTCGAAGAGGGAGTTAGAAAGAGGGAGTGCAGGCGCAGTGCAGGAGGAGGAAGAGGAAGCCAGAGAGCACCTAAAAATAAATGTTAAAAAAAGCAGCGAGGCACAGGACAAAGGCCTCGCCTGCACGTGACCCTTCCCCGCAGCAGAGGCAGGATGCGAGCTCGGAACACAACACTCACTGCCCAGCAACCCCGGGCCCAGAGCCTCAGCCACCTCCCTGCGCTCCAAAAGCACCTCCCTGCACCCCAAAAGCACCTCCCTGCACTCCAAAAGCACCCACAGCACCTTCCCCACCCGTGAGGGGCTCGTCCCCCCCGTGCCACAAACCCCTGAGGTGCAGCATCCAACCCTAAATGTCCATGCCCCGAGCCCCGTGTGCTGGGACCGAGCCAGCCCGGGGTGGAAATGCATCCAAACCCAGCAAGGTTGCAGTCAAACAGCCCCAACAACGGCTTGAACGAGTTAAAGGGGTTTAAAGTGAAGTCTGGAAAAGAAGATCTCCCCCCAAAGGGCACCCTCAAACAGCCAAAGTCCTGCTGAAGGACCAGAGGGGGTCCCTTTGCATCCAGCCAGGCAGCTCCTTCACCAGAGCTGGGTGAGCTCCCGGTGAAAGAGCCAGAAATGCCAAGGAGGGATGAGCCTGTCCCAGCCAGCACCGGTGCTGCCCAAACCCTCCCATGGCCAACAGGACACCAGACCTCGGAGCCACCACTCCAGTGCTGGCCGTGCCCACCAGACACGGGGGACAGTCCCCAAGCAAAGTTCTCAATCACCCACAGGGACATCCCCTGCACACCTTTAGCTGTACCACCCGACCCCTCGGGATCCACAGCCATGCAAGGAAAGGAAAAACAACCCCCAGGGCTCAGGAAAGCACTCACAGGACGGGCTGAACATCCCCAGGGTGGTGGTGGAGACCTTCAGGCTCGGCGTTGTGCTCCCAGAGCATCCAGCGAGTTCCACTCCAGGGGAGCCTCCACTGCGCATCCCACGCTCACCACTGCCCCTTCCCTGCCACACATCCCACGGGCAGCTCCACAGGGAGAGCCCCCGGGCTGGGGGAGACCCCACAGGCCCCCCAGGAGCCTCTCAGGACCGAGCCATCCCGTCCCACAGCGGGTCTGGCACCCCTTATTCCCACGAGCGGCCGTGGGAGCTCCGTGGCCGTGCCCACGCCGAGCCCACGGAGCTGCCACGGGGCATGGCACACGCCGGTCCCTCAGCCCACGGTCCCCGAGCTCAGGGCTGAGTAATGTGGCTCGAGCGGCCGCCAGGGCTAAGAATAGAGAGCTTGAAGTGAAACCTCCCGGGATTGGCAGCTATTTCGGGCGCGCTCGGCCGCCGGGGCTGCGTGACATAAGAGCACATAAAGAGGAAACTCTGCACAACAACTCTCACCTCCCCAAGGAAGGCTCGGCTGACTCAGGTGGGGATGGCTCTGCCAGCCCCCAGGGTTGTCTCTGCTCCTCAAAGCCCAGGGCTCTGCAGCAGTGGGAGCCAAGCAGGTTGTCCCAGGGCACAGCACTGGCACCACAGCACCCTGAGTTATGCCCATGGTGGAGGAGCCCACCAGGACATGCAGAGCTGGAGCCCAGTGGGCACCAGCCCAGCGTGGCTGTCACTTCTCCACGCTGGGACCCAGCCAAAGGCCAGCAAACCACCTGCCGTGCTGCCCACGCCACAGCCCACGGCCAGCTCAGCCCACGGCCAGCTCAGCCTGCCCAGGCACCTCCAGGGAGCAGCAACATCAGAGATCAGTGACCAAGTGGCCCAGCAGAGCCTTGAGAGGATCTGACACGACCAAAGCCACCAGAGCAGCCCAAACCCCAAACCCTGTCTCTGCTCAAGCCCCTCGCAGCCTCCCAAGCCCCCCCAGCCCTGGAAGGAAGGGCTGGGATCACACCCAGCCCCCAGATGTGGACAGGAAGGATCTGCTCATGGTTAACAACCAACATCAAGGGCAATGCAGGGAAATTTAAACAGCAGTTCTGGGATAGTATTTGATTTCAACCCTTGGATACCAGGGCAAACAAACACACAGGCTGCAGGGGATGCAGGCATTTCTGGGGATGAAACTCACCACCTGAACCCAGTCCCTGCCAGTTCCCAGCGTGTCCATCCCACCAGCAAGGGCTGGATGTGAACACTCGTGATGCCAGCGTGCTCTGCCAGCTCACCCACACCCCAGCAAGGGATTTTCTCCTGGCTTTTGCACAGGCATAAGTCACCAGCAGGGACTGACAGAGCCTAGAGTGCTAATTAGGAAGAAATCCTTCCCTGTGAAGCTGTGGCTGCCCCATCCCTGGAGGTGACCAAGGCCAGGTTGGAGCAACCTGGGCTATGGGAGGTGTCCCTGCCCATGGCAGGGAGTGGGACTGGATGGGCTTTAAGGTCCCTCCCAACCCAAACCATTCTAAGATTCTACGAAAGAACCGAATTCCCCAAACCCACCAGTTCAGTCTGTTCTGAAAACACCCTCCAAAACTCACACAGGGCATCTGGGGGAACAGGGCACCTCCAGTTCCAGACAGCAACTGCTCATGAAAAGCCTCTGAGCCCGCCCAGTTAAACCCGCCTTCCAAAGGCTGAATAACCACCACAGGCTGCACATTTGCTTAACACTGCAGTTCAATTATCCCCGGGTGTGACCCGGCACTGCTGTCCCCTCTGCCCAGCGCCAGCAGGTGACAGACACGGGGCCACAGGGACCCAGACAAAACCCAGCCGTAGTGGGATTGTCCCCCAGCGTGGGGAAGCCCTTCCTGGGATGCTGCCACCTCCTGTGGCTGCGCTGTGGGCATGGAGGTGACAGCAGGGACAAAGAGGACCCACTCTGTCCCTGTCCTGGCAGAGGGAGCAGCAAGGCCATGGTGGGGCTGGCCATGGGCACATGAGGAGTGAGCTGATCCCTGCTCCATCCCTGATTTCTGGAGAACTGTGCCTGCCCTGAGCTGCTCTCTCATAGAATCATGGAATAGGAGTTGGAAGGAGCCACAGGGATCACCCCAGCTCAGAGCAGAGCAGGACCATCCCCTCCCTAAACACCTCCGTGGCAGCAATTCCCAAGGCAAATGCACCAACTGCAAATGTGCCCTCGAGCACATTTGGAGACCACAGAGAGGTGTTGGGGCAGCCTTGGAAGGAGGCAAAAGGAGGAGCAGGGATGATCCTGAGCCCCAGGGGAAGCAGAGGCTCCTGCATCCAGGAGCAGTGTCTGAAGGAACATCCAACCCTCCATCCTCAGCATCCTGGGCCACCGAGGAGCCACGTGCCAGCCCCTGTGCCAAGGACAGAGGACAGAGGACCAAGGGTGAGCCCACGTGGGTGGCAGAGGGGACACGCAGGGAGGGAGCAGGGACAGCTCTCCAGTGAATATTCCCACCCCAGAGCCACTGAAGATAACCCTGGGAAGCAGCTGCTCCAGCAGCCTCCCCAGTGTTGCAGAAGGCAGCTGGATGAAGCCAAGACGCTGGGGAAGGAACAGAAAAGATGATTTTCACGTGGCAGTGGCACCCCCGGGCTATGTCACCAAACTCATCGTCAGAGCATCAAGCCCTGAGCAAACCTGGCGAATTTACATAAGCCTTGAGGTTCAGGGAAGAACGAAATTGAGAGAGCAGTCCTGGCTTTGTCTCCAGCCTCCCGAGGAAGTTCTCCACGTTTTCTCTGCTGCCCAAGGCTCCTCTTACGCAAGAGCAGCTTTGGAAAAGCAGCCTCAGCAGCAGCAGTTTTGCCCTCCTGTGAGAGATCCTCCTTCCCCCAGGGACCCTCCTTCCCCCAGGGACCCTCCCTCCGTGGAGGTCAAGAGCATCCCCAGAGAACTGACCATCCCAACTCCTCCCTGCAGCATCAGGGAGCCCACCCCTCCCTGGAGGAGTGCTCTGTGTCCACCCTCCCTGGAGCTGAACTCCAAGGCACCTCCAGCACTGCAGAGGGAGGAGAAGTCCAGGATCACCTCCCGTGGGTGGCCCAGAGAGTCAGCACAGTGAGAACAATCCTGCCAAGGAGCCCAAACACCCCGGGATGCCCCACCTGCCCATTTCCTGCCTTATTAGACCATCCACTGAGTCATTTCTACAAGAAGCCCAGGTTTGAGGTGTCACTCCAGGCTGGCTGCAGGACATCAGTGGTCCTGCGATGCACAAACAGCCCTGAAGAGCAGGGACCTCCAGCCCCCCCTCTCCAGCTCAGCTCCTCCATCCCCTGCAGCCCACGCTGGGTTTGTGGGTGAGTGTGACCACGTGCCAGGCCCACAGCAGGGGTTGTTTGGCACTGATGGGGGCAGAGTTTTGATCCAAAGCGGGCAGTGTTTTGATCCAGCTGTGCAGAGCAGCTCTGGGGAAGGGCTAATTCTCCTGCTGGAACGGGTTCCTGCCCCCTGGATACAAACACCTCCGAGGATGGAGCCAAATAGATCCACCTGTGAGGCAGCCAGACCCCGAGGAAGACCCCAGAGACACCCCCAGAATTCTTCTACCACCACCCCGAGGCATCACCCCCCACATTTCACCTCCAACACGGAGAGACTAAAATTTTAGGTTGAGGGGAGACAAATCAATAGGTGTGAAAGATGTGCTGAGGCACCAAAGTGGGACAACCCCAACTCCAGCCCTTCCAAAGAGTCAGGACATCCCTGGAGATCCGCCCTTGGGATGTTCCCACCTCGCTGGGTGACTCAAAGCTCTTTCCTCAGCGTCCCCAGATATTGCCCAACAGGGACCACAGTGACAGGGACATGTGGCACCAACCCCGACTCTGCCACCTCATCGACTCTGCTGGTCCTGGGGCCTCACACTGAGCCTTCAGCACCTCCAGCCCTGCTCTGCCAAGGGCTGATGTGCCTTGGCACCGATTCCTCCTCCAAGGTGAGTCTGGGAAGTCTCCAAACTCAGCTCAGCAGGCACTTGGGCTCTGTTTGCTATTTATAGTGTGCCAGCCCGGGTGATGCCACCCAGGCCCCCCAGCTCTGTCTAAACTCAAACCCAGCCTGGTCTTGGGACACTCTGAGCAGCCTCAGCCCGGTGCTGGAACACCCTGAGCAGCCTCAGTGCTGCCTGAATTCAGCACATTCATCCCGAGTTACAACTGCTGCTATATCGGGAAGGCGGATTCAAGGGAAGACAGAGCTCTCTCCAAGACAGAAAGCAAACAAATCCTCTGCCTGCGTTGGGCAGGCCAGCCCTGCTCTCCGAAACTTCCTTGGCTCAGCTTAACAAAACCCAGGCTTTTCTGCTCAAAAGTTACCCTTAACAGCCCTGCCCGACCCTGAGAGCTTCGTAAAGCTGTCACATCACCCACCAAATGTGTCACCTCAGAGCTCCGAGTGACAAAACTGCTCCCAACAGAGCCCAAGCCCAGCCTTGCCCTGCAGGGAAGGCACCTGAGCAGAGCAGCCCATCCAAAGAGGTGGGAGCGGGGTCACCACAAACAACCCCCTTATGGTAAGGCACCAACAAAGGCAGGAAGACATCCCGGTCGCTCAGCAAGGCTCCCAGCAGGGCTTCCTGAGGTATTTTTAGGGCAGAGGGAGCAGCAGAGAAGGGACCAGCCGCGCCAGGCAGGAGCAGAATCACGGTCACAAGGGAATGGTCAGGGCTGACACAGCCTGGTCACACTCAGCAAGGCCAGGACACGCTTTTTTTGTCCTCTCCCCACCGCCACAAAGTCAGCAGAGAAGCTGTTAATGGGGAGCCGGCAGAGCCTGAACGGGACGGATGCATTCCTGCCCTCGGGGAGCATAGCAAGGGAATGAGACACAGACACAGCACTGACTCACCTCCCTCCTGTGCTGCCCCAGAGAGCAGCGACCGGGCTGGAGGCAGATCAAAAGGCAATAAATCAGAGCAGAACAACCGAGGTTTGCTGTCTGAAGCAGAGACCGAAGAGGAGACTCCCCACCTCTCCTGCCGGAGCCGGCAGCGGGGCAGGAGGAGCTGCCTCCTTTCGGAGCATTGCCAACACACTTGTTTGTTTTTTCCCCTCCTCAAGGTCCCAGCTGTTAAAGCCATGATTGCAGGATTTCCCAGACTCACTGAAAAAGCACGTATGCCATTGTGTCCCACGGCTGGAACAGGAAAGAGCCTGAAAATCTGAGCCACAGACTCCAAACACAAAACGTCTCCTCACCACTGACGTTTTCAAGCCTCATTTTTCTTTCAACAGGTCCTAAATGGTTCAGAGTTTTGCAGCTTTCCCAGAGCTGTTCCTATCCCACGGTGGGGGAGCTTTTTGGCTTCGTGTATCCCAAAGCCAGCCATGTGGCCACTCACAGCCAGAGCCACCTGCCTTGGGACACTTTGAGCCCCCAGCCTCTGTCCCCAACACCTGATGTCACCTGGGGGTGACTCCAAGCCACAGCCAGCCAAGTGTGAGCACAGGAACCAAGGCCACTTGTGCTCCAGCCACCACAGCCTGCAGTCCCCACCTCGCAGCACAAATCCAGTCCCCCAGTCCCAGGAGGACACGGAGTTTATCACTCTGCCAGCCCACAGAGAACACGGTGTCCCACGGAAACGCCTCTGCCAGGGGAGAAGTGCCCAGGACAGCGCCCAGCACCGAGCCAGAGCCTCTCCCTGCCCTGGGGACGTTCCCAGCCAAGCCACTTAATGAACTGCAGGAAAAGACACGCTCGTGTCCCATCCACGTCCACACTCCCCTCCACCCTCGTGTCCCATCCACACTCCCCTCCATCCTCGTGTCCCATCCACACTCCCCTCCATCCTCGTGTCCCATCCACACTCCCCTCCACCCTCGTGTCCCATCCACACTCCCCTCCATCCTCCCGCTGTGCTGGCCCAGGACAGGACACACCTTTGCACCCTGAGAGCAGGACTGGGCCCTTCCCACCAGGCACATCCCAGAGGTTTGGGATCCTGCTCAGGACCTCCCTGCCATCCCCCCCTCTTCCCATTGAGCTTCCAGCCCTGCTGGGAGTGCTGCTGCTGCTGCTGCCATTTGCAGGCTCCCACTTCCTGCTCACACCAGGCAGGCAGAGTAGGAAGTGCTGAAATCCTCCGACCCTCGCTGCAAACCAGGAAGCTCCAGAGATGTCCTGAGAGAGGCTGTGATTTCAGGCTCTGCAAACATCTGCCCGGGGAGGGGGGGTCACATCTGGCTGGACCCTCGGAGCACAAACACAGGGCACGGCCACTCGTGGCTCACCCACTCGGGAGAAAACCAAGGCACAATCCAAACCCTCCAGCCACTCGAGTCCCTCCTTCTCCCACAAGTGACACCCCGTCCCTCCTGCTCACCCACCGGCCAGCACATCCCACACCCCCTCTGCAGGAGCATCCCGACATCCCATTCCTCAGCAGAGCCTCCTCCCACGCCCAAAGCCCACCGAGCATCTCCACCCTGGCCAAAGGGAGGGCAGGCGCTTTCTGGGAGCCCAGGGATGGGTTGGCAGCAGCGCAGGGCAAACCTTGGACAAGGCACAGGTCTGTGGGCTGCGCTGCCTTGGGCTCAGTCTGCAGACGGCTCCGGGGCACTCAGGGCACCGACAGCTCTTTCCCAGGGCACATCCCCTCTCCACAAGGTATTTGGAGAGAGACAGAGGGGCCCTCGCAGCAAATGCACCCGAGGAGGGCAAACCCAGCCGTGCTGGGCGTGCTGGCCCTGCCCTGCCCTCACCTCCTCCCCGCGGCCCTCGGAAGGGACAGGCAACAGGATCAGCACCAAAACATTCCAGCAACCCACACGCTCGGCTTTGCCACATCCGAACAGCCGCTCCGGGAGGCGGCCGCGGGTCGATCGGCCCGATGAGCCGGGGATTCGTGAGCCCGGAGTCCCCGCCTCGGGTCCGGCAGCCTGTCCAGGCTGAGCCCTGCACAGGCTCGGTGGGACGGCGGGATCAGCAGCTCTGGAAGCCGCCGGCACCCGATGCTTCCCCCGGCACCGGCACAGCCCGGGCTCTCCAGGGCACCGGGGCCAGCCGGTGTGCCCGTGCCCGGAGCCGGGCACAGCACACACCGCGCTCCGGGGTGCCGGCACCTCCCCATCCACACGGCGGGCACCGACACCCAGCCAGCCCCGGCTGGAGGCTGCAGACCCCGAGGGAGGACCCCCCAAATCCAGAACTCTCCGCTCCCTCCTGCGGGGAGCTCCGGGATCCCCGCACCGCACAGGGCACCCCTTTCCAGCGACCCCGGGGGACAGGGGGTGACCAGAACCCCTCGGGGGCTGCCCAGGGGAGGCAGCTCCTCCTGAGGGCACGCAGGGAAGGGGACCGGGCTGAGCCCAAGGGAAGGGACAAGGCTCAGCCCTGGGGACCCCCGCAACCCCCGGGGGGGGTGACAGACCCGCCCCTGCCCGCGATGGAGCCGGTACCTACCTCGGGCGGGGCCGGCGACAAAGGCGATGCCGGAGCGTCCCGGGGCGGGGGCGGCCCCGGAGGCTCCGCGGGGGCTCCACGGGCTGCGGCTCCACCTGCGGCGGGGCCGGGCAGGAGGAGCGGGGCGGCCCCGGCGAGGGATGCGGGCGGTGCCGCTCCGCCCCCGGACGGGACGGGACGGGACGGGACGGGACGGGCGGCGCTTCGTGGGTCGGAGCGGAGGGACCGCGAGTGGCTTCTGCCACACATCCCGACCCACGGGCAGCGGGAATGGGGGGAGCTGGGAGCCAAACGTGACCCCCCGAGCTGCTCCATCCCGGGGGTCTCGGAGCCTCCAAAGTGCTGGGAAAGGGGCAGCACCGCGCTCGGAGCTGGGAGAGCTCCGTGAACCGAACGGGAGACTCGAGACCAGCCCCGAAATGGGGTTAAATTGCGGGATTAAAGCACCGCAGACCTCGCCCCTTCCCCGCGTGTCGCTCCGTGTCGGGGGTCCCACATCCCCCTCCGGGGGTACCGGGACGGGGCAGCTCCCGCTGCAGCCGCGGGCCCCGGGCTCAGGAGGGGTGAGAGGAGAGCGGGAGCACCCGGCGAGATGAGGAGGGGACGTGTAAGGACACCCCGCAGCACAGTGGGAGCATCCCCACGCAGGGCACGGGGGAACCGAGCCCCACAGGGAAACCGAACCAAGCTCCGAGCGAAGGAGGCGGCGCTCAGGGCCACCAGGTCGTGTCCCAAAGCCCAGCGACATCCCCAGATTGCCTCGCTGCCAGCGGGGGAACAGCCCGAGCCGGCGGCCGCTTTGGCCGGGAAGAGCTGCTTTTCCAGGAAACCCAACGCGCGGGGGATTCTCCAACCACTGATTTACACTTCTCTTTTCCAGGGAAGAAATCGCTTCAGGCTCAGAGCAAAGCCCTGCCTGGGCCCGGAGGGGCAGACCGGGAGGAGCCACGGCTCAGCTGCAGCCCCGGGGGGTTCCACGGGGGCAGCGAAGCAAAGCCCGAAACACGAGTGGGCAGGGACGTGTTTTTGCTGAGCTCTTTTGCTCGGGTTTACGGTACCCAAACAGAGCTGGGAAGTCACCCATCAAGCACAGCCGGCCGGCACACTCGTCACCCCGGTTACCCAGAGGTTATTTTGGGCACCCTCTGAGGCTCAGCCGCTTCACGGCGCCTCTCACCTCTGCGGCTTTCTCTTTCCCTTTCATTTCTACCCCTTTTCTCCAGGATCGGCCCTTCCCTCCCCTTCATTCCCAAAATCTCAAAACCTCGCTGATCCGCTGCTTCATCTCGGGAATGGTTGGCAAAAGCTCATCCGAGGAGAGGCACAGCCCTCAAACAGCACCCGATAGTTGAGTCCATAGCAAGGACAGGGGTTTTTTGAGTAATTCATAATCACAGGGGCTTCACCTAAAGCCTCTTTGGTTTGGAAAGTAACACCGGAACAGAAGTCCCAGTCCCAGTCCTTTCAGAGCCCAAACAACACCCAAATTGCCTTGACAATGTTTTTATGACCAACAGCTCATTCTGAGAACAGTCAATAACTTCACAACTCAGTCCCAGCGGGCTCCACTCGGCATGAATTTGCATATCACTCAGTGGAGCCAAGCAAAGGTGTGAGTGGTGGGGACTGTTCTGTTGGAACAAGCAGGAAAAAGGGGCTCATCCTCCCCATCGAGCTCTTTTTGCTGCTCAGTTCCCCCAGTTCCCTTAAATTCATCATCCAGAGGCTGAATGAGGATGAATTCCCCCTCAGGAAGGACAAGGTGAAGTTGGTCCTGCTGAGCTCAGCCAGCCCCAGCATTCCTGCAGATAGTTCCCATTCTGGAGTGGAATCATGGAATATCCTGAGTGGGAAGGGAGCCACAAGGATCCTCAGGCCCAACTGCTGTCTCTGCTCAGCACAACTCCCAAAATCACACCATAACCCCTGGGAATCCACCCCAGCACAGCCTGGAGGGACCTGCTGTTTCTCTCTTCCAAAACACCAGCTCAGATTTGGGGCAGGTTGGAAAACCAGAGTTTTCCTGGTCTCCCTATTCCCCTTTGAAATCTGCAGCCTTTTCCCATTTCCATTTTGAAACAGAAGCAGCAGCAGCCCAGCTTCTATTACAACCCCACTCGAAAATTACCTGAACATGGCAAGCAAACCCCATCTCAAAGGGCAAAGTGATCCCTCTGAGACCTCCCTCCCTCCAGGTGAGGAGCTCGGACTGCATTCCTGGGGAATCCCACCAGGCAGCAGCCTCGGGGTCAGTGGGGATCACTGAACCAAGATTATTTCGGAAGCACAGCTGGTATTTTTAGCCTGGAAACTGAGGCACTGCTTCCCCTTCTGGAGTCCCTCCTCCCAAACACCCCGGCCGGGGGGGACATTGCAGAACCCGCTGCCGGTTGGGAAAGAAACGGGTTCTTTTGATGAGGGAGAGGGATGTGCTGCACCCCCACACGTTGTGCAACCATCAGGAGAGGAGACAAAGGTGCTCGTGGCTGCCTGGGCTCGTCTGAGCTCCCAGCAGAGGCTCAGGGCAAGCGGGGAGGCTCCTGCAGCACCCCAAGAGCTCAGCCCTGATGGGCAGGGTGGAGCAGAGCCAGGAGAAGGCTTGGGCTGCCTGGGAGGGAAGGAGGGTGGGCAGTGGGGGTGGTTCCCATCAGAGCCACGGTCCCCACCCATCACACCGTGTTCCCAAGCCATGCATCGAGCTGGAATACATAAGGGTAAGGTTGGGAACATCTCCGGGGCTGGGGGGGCACTGCTGACCTCCCAAAAGGCAGGAGCCATAAGGCTGTGCCAAGGGAAGACCTGGGTAGGGTAGGCAGGGACAGCCCTTTGCTCGGCAGCAACCCATTCCTCCCCACCTTTACCTTCCTGTCACGGACTTTCTCCTTTTCCACCCCATTTTTTTCCCTGCTGGGGATGGAATTTGGGGCACCTGGCAGGGTTGGAGGCCAACCTGCTGATCCTGCCGGCAGGTGGGCGAGTTGCTGACTTGGGCACAAGAGGGCTTGGTGCCTTTTTTATTTGCTGCTGCTGACACGAACGCAGCAATTCACACCCTGCGTTGGGCAACACCCTGGAGGAGGCGCTTTGGGAAACAGGGACCGAGCGGTGGGAGATGGGGGATCCTTGGGATGGATCCTGAGGGGTTTGGGGGTCGTATCTCAGGGGCTCAGCACAGCTCTGAGCGAAGGAAAGAGGAGCAGGGCAGCGTCGAGCAGGTCTGGCCAGGCTGGGAAGCATTAGCCCACTCGCAGGGGTTTTTTTAACTCTGTTTTCCCCCTTTTTGTGAACAGCCGGCGCAGCCAAACAGCCACGGCTCGGCATTTCAAACCTCTTGACTTTCATTCAGCAAAAGTAAAACTGTTCCCATTTCAATGCAAATCTGGCACACGCTCTGCAGACAGGAACTCGTTCAACCCAGAGTTTTTCTCCGCCGCAGCCTCTTGTCTTGCAGCACCTCTGCGTGTGCCAAGGTGGGTCCACCCTCCGCGTCCTCCCCAGCCCTCAGAGACCTCTGAGCACCCTCCCACAGCCCAAATTGGCACAAGCCCTCAAGGGGCTGCCACCAGCGCCCCCATTTCCCCCCCCGCAGCCCCATCCTCTGCCTCTGCTTTGAACCGAGCAGCGACGTGTGCTCAGCAGCCCCGAAGTTTGTTTTAAATAGACGCTCCTTGAATAAGAGCAACAAAAATACCTCCATGTCCCGCTGCCGGGCGTGAAACCGCAGCGTGGCAAAGAGGAACCGTCGACTTCAAAAATTAAAAAAAAAAAATCACAAAAAAATAAAAATAATCACACACTTCTGCCCGTTTCCCCCTCCCGCCGCCCTTGCGCAAAGCGGGACGCGAGGGGAGGGAGGGGGCGATGCCGGGGGGGAGGTGGGGGGCTCGGCCCGGGGGTCTTTGGGGGTCTGCAACCCTCTGGCACAGCGTGGGAGGGGTCTCTCCGGGTCCGCAGCCCCCTCGGGGGTCGCAGGGAAGTTTCCCCGGGTCTGCAGCCCCCGAAGGGGTCGCAAGGGGGATCTCCCCGGGTCCGCAGCCCCTCGGGGGTCTCCCCGGCCCGCAGCCCCCCGCCACCTTCCCCCGCAGCGCTCTCGGGGCTCCGGTTACAGCCCCAGGGGAGAGAAAAACATTTGCTTTAAAAACAGGAAAATGTGATTGTCAAACCACAACAATGGGCCGGGAAGGGGCCGGGAAGGGGCCGCGGCAGCTCCGAATTTCGCTCCAAAACACCCGGCGAGTGACTCAAAGTTTCTGCCCCGCGCCCCCTCCCGGCCCCGACAAACCCTGAGCGGCGGCTCCCCCGAGAACCGGGTCCCAAACCCGCCCCGAAGCCCCTGCCGTGGGCTTTGCGGGCACAGACCTTCCATCCACGGCAGCCCCGGGAAGCGCCCACAATCCAAGAGGAGCTTTGATGTCCCTTCCAGCCCAAACCACTCCACGATTCCGCGACAAAGGTCCCCAAATCCCTGCGTGCCCCGGGGCAGGTGTGGGTCACACGGTGTCAGAGCCACGAGCACAGCACCCCCTGACCCTGCTCCCCTCGCAAACACCACCCAGGCCCTCCAGCAGCTCTCCCGGCACCAAACGAGGTGCAAACACAACCCCAATAACCCCTCAGTGCTCCAAACCTCACCCTTCGCTCCCCTCCACCTCCACATCTCCTCAGCCTCCCGGGCAGCTCCGGACTGGGGACACCAAACCCACCCGGGGCAGCACCAGCAGCAGGGCAGAGGTGCCCGCAGCAGGGCAGAGGTGCCAGCAGCAGGGCAGAGGTGCCAGCAGGAGGACAGAGGTGCCAGCAGGAGGACAGAGGTACCAGCACAGGACAGAGGTGCCCGCAGGAGGACAGAGGTGCCAGCAGCAGGACAGAGATGCTCACCAAGGAGCAGAGGACAAGGCAAGCCCCAGGAGACATTCCAGCCCCCCCAGATGGACCAGACAGGGGCACCGTGGAGAGGACACTGTACCTTTGCTGTGGGTGCTCATCCCCCTGGCCGGAGCCGCCCGTGCCCTCGCAGTGCCCGTGTCTCTGCCCCCTGCACGTGCCCAGGCAGAGCAGCTCCGTGGGGGGACGTGGCCTGCGTGGGGAGCAGCCCAAGCCCTGCTCTCGAGCTTTCTTCTCAGCAGTTTCCATGCCCGGGTTTCAGAATGACGGGCCCCTCCTCGCCCGCTCGCACACGAGCGCCTTTATCTCGCAGCCTCTCGTTTCACTCTCCCCCCCCAGCTGGGACCGGCCCGTTTCAGGCTCAGACGAAGCTGCCAGAAGCTCTTGGGGCTCTCCCAGAGTTTTCCAAAACCCTGGAGCTGTCGCAGAAAAAGGGGCTGTTGCCAGGAAAGCTCCCGCTGGCAGAACGGGCCACCCCGGGGCTCGGGGACAATGAACGTCCCGGGAGCAGATGCAACAAGATGCCCAGTTTAACATCTGGGTGGTGCAGGAGGCTAAAATTGGAGCAGCCTCAGAGCCACCCACACTCACCCAGGAAGGGAGAAATCCCTCAGCTCCACAAGTTACAGCCCAAAGCTCAGATTTCCTGATGGCAGAAGATGCCACACGGATGAGGGGCCCGTCCTGACCACGAGACAGGAGAGGAGAGAGGGGTCACTGTCCCCCCAGTTCTGCAAGGACCTCCTTGAGGGCACTGGGGGGGTCTGGAAAAGAGCAGGAATTGTCCCAGCTCTCCATTGAGGAGCTCAGAGCTCCAATGTTGCCCTCCCTGTGCCCCCAGTGCCACATTCCCATGAGCTGGCTCTTGTCACAGCCATCCCTGTGGGTTGTGGCTCTGCTTTCAAGGCCACACAGGGGTCTCTGCTCCTCCACCAAGGAGGTAAAGCCTTTTCTTCCTGTGGGGAGGCTGCAGGTACCATCCCCATCCCCATCCCCATCCCTGCAGCCACACCAGCTGTGGTGGGACACCAAGGAGGAGGCCAAGGACAAGAGGGAGAGTTCCCAAACTCATCATGCAGAAGTGCTGGAGGCAGAGAACCTGGGCTGGTCCTTCTGCTGGGAGGGCCCCCGTGGCTCCCACAATGGAGCAGAATCTTCCCCCCTCCACGCTGGGGGAAATTACTTCTCTCCCTGTAATTGCCCTTCTGTTCACTAATTGCTAATTTAGACTTTTAGTCTAAATAACTCTTATTTTGGGTTAAAGGCAAATGGCAAATCAGGGGAGAGCCCAAGTGAAGCTGCCACAAGGCACAAGCCTTGTCTGTCTCCCCTGCCATGAAAGGAATTGAGTCCCACTCAGGGACAGCTCTTACCTAGGAAGGACCGTGGGCTGGAAGTGGTCCCAGGGCTATTAAATCCAGGGCTAGTGCCAACATGAGCTAAATTGCCCACAGCAGTCCACTCCCCACCTCCCCACTGTGGTGTTCATTGCTTAGGAGCAACAGCCACTGACTGTAACTGGTACCTGAAGGGAGCAGGAGAAATTAAAGGCACACAGAGAATGGAGCTGGTGTTAGTTTGGGGAGATAAAACTCACAGGGAACAGGGAAGGGAGACCCAAACCCAGCATTGTCTCTGAGAAAACTCAGGGGTTCACTTTCCAAAGTCAGACATCCTGAGCCACAGAATTTCCCTGCATTTTACATCATCAAAGTCCCAGGTACGTGAGGGGTAGATAAAAGAGTCATTCACCAACAGAAAAGGGGTTTGAAGAAACACAAGACCAAATTATCTTCTTATGCAACACCACTGCAAGTCAGAAAATCTAAAGCTGCAGGACATAAATCAACCACCAACTGCCTGGGGTTAAAGAGAAACTTCCTCTGGTAACAACCTATTGCATCAGGTCCTCTAACGGGAGCTCCTGCCTTCCCAAATCTCTGTTCCAAAGGCTGCCTGGGCTCTTGGGCTGGCTCTGGAGGGTCCTTTCTGTGCCCTTTGGCTCTGATCCATCCCACCAGATCATCCTCCAGCCCCTGAGCATCAAGGAGGGGTCCCAAAGCCAGCAGGTCCCAGCTCTGTGCTGGGGCTACGGCAAGGGGTCAGCTCGAGGTGAGGTTGGTCCCACCACCATCACAGCCCCTCTCTGCCCTAAGGACCAGAGACCAACTGAAAGAGGGCAAATTTAGGTTAGATATTGTGAAGAAATCCCTCTCTGTGAGGGTGGGCAGGCCCTGAGGGTGCCCAGAGAAGCTGTGGCTGCCCCATCCCTGGAGCAACCTGGGATAGTGGGAGGTGTCCCTGCCCGTGGTGGAATGAGATGGTCTTTAAGGTCCCTTCCCACCCAAACCATCCTGTGACTGTGATTCCCTGCCCTCAGCACCTTCCCCAGCTCTGAGTCAGGACCTGGAAAATCTCAGCCTCAAGGCTCTTCAGCCTCCCCCAGCATTGGCCACAATGACACGAGGCCACAAAGCCACCAGCTCCAGGCCAGCCAGCAAATCCCCCTCCTCCAGGGATGGGATGGGATGGGGTGGGATGATGGGATGGGATGGGATGGGGAGGGATGGGGAGGGATGGGGAGGGATGGGATGGGATGGGATGGGATGGGATGGAGTGGGATGCGGAGGGAGCAGAGCCAGTCCCAGCTCGGTGCCAGCTCTGCCCAGGGTATTTTTAGCCCGTGACACCCGGGGTATTTCGCTCCAGGATGTCCGGTCTGAGCCTCTTTCTGGGAATCCCACGGTCTGTAATTGTAAACAGCCCCAGTGAGGCAGCAGAGCGAGAGGCCCTGGGCTGTGCCTCAGGTGTGAGTCAAACAGGAAGGAGCTGCGTGGCACTGAGAGGGTTCAGCCAGCCAAGAGTGCCCGTGGGGAGCTGGCAGGTCCTGGCCCCACAGCCCTGCCCTGGGGAAATGAGTTCCCTGCTCAGTGGGATGCTCAGGGTGCCTCCCAAGGGATGCTGCCCACAGTGGGGTCTGGGGTTCCCTTCAAGGTTCAGTGTTGCCTGTGCCTCCCCCTCCCACCTCTGAAAAATGAGGTTTGGGTGATTTTTGAGCCCCCAGCTGCTGCTTTGGAAGGTGTTGGCACTGTGGGAAAAGGGCTCTGGAGCATCAGAAAAATCCTTGGGTGAGGTTTCAGGGACTTCTCCACCTGCTATCCCTCTGTGTGAGCTCAAACCATGAAGAGAACTTGAGGCAGCTTCGAAAAATCACAGTTAAACAGGCTGGGAGGGCTGGGGGTGTTCAGCCTGGGGAAAGGAAGGCTTCAGGGACACCTTTCAGTGCCTCAAGGGGCTCCAGGAGAGCTGAAGAGGGACTTTGGACAAGGTTTGGAGTGACAGGACAGGGGGAATGGCTTCCCAAAGCCAGAGGGCAGGGTTAGATGGGATATTGGGAAGGAATTCCTGGCTGGGAGGGTGGGCAGGCCCTGGCACAGGGTGGGCAGAGGAGCTGTGGCTGCCCCTGCATCCCTGGAAGTGTCCAAGGCCAGGTTGGAGCCACCTGGGCTAGTGGGAGGTGTCCCTGCCCATGGCAGGGGGTGGGATGGGATGGGACGGGATGGGATGGGATGGGATTTAAGGTCCCTTCCAGCCCAAACCACTCCATGATTCCATGGCTGGGACAGGATGGATTAACAGCAGAGAGCAACGTTTCCAAGAGGGGCTGAGGGTGAGGATGCTGTGAAGCCCCTAAATCTGGTGGGAACATGAGCCAGGAGGAGCATCCCTGGGGACTGTGACCCCCAGGACACCTCAGCCCACACAGAAAGTGCCCCGGGTGGGCCGGGCAGGAGCAGCGTTGGCAGCACCGGCGAAGGGGGGAATGTGCACGTTGTGCCATCTCTTATCTGAGTCATTTCAGTGTCACAGGGGAAACCCTGGCACTGATAAACAGCTCCTGCCCCCGGCCCCCGCCTTTGCTAACCGAAATCTGGAGGCTATTTTTAACCCCAAAACACCCACCGGGAGCGGGGGAGGCTGAAGGGGGGGAAGGGGTCGGTTGGCACCGCGGGGACAGGATGGTGGCACTGCCAGCCCCGCTCTGGAGCCCGGGCTGGCTCCTGCTGCCACTCACCAAGGTGACCTGGGGTGGCACTGCCAAGTTGTCAACCAAAAGACACCAAAAAACAAGCCCAGCACCAGCCCTGTGCCCCCCACGGGGGATGCAGAACCCACCAGCTCTGGCTTCTCATCTCCCAGCACATCCCCCAAATTGTGTCTCCTGAGGGGCTGTTTCCAGGGCAGAGGGGCTGGGAGAGCCCTCCAGGCTGGAGGAGAGGTCTGGCAACAGCAAGAGAAGGAGGATTTTGGTTTGCCAGCCACACTGTGAGCAGGGAGGGTAGGGCTGAGCCCGGCGATGCTCCGAGGTGACACCGCTCCCAGCTCAGGGCACGAAGGGATGGCTGGTCCTGCCATGGGTTTGGGAGGGGAGGTGAAACCGGGGCTGGCAAAGCCATCAGATGCTCCAGGTGTTCAGCTCTTCCTGCTCCTCCAGCTCTGTGGTCAGGGCAGGACACTGGGCTGGGTTTGGAGAGGCTCCCAGGGCTCCCTCGGGGAAACACCTCCACTCCCAAGCACTGCAGAAGAGTCTGGTTGTAATTGCTGCCCAAACAAAGGCTGCCTTGAACGGGAACAGAGTCCCATCCCTGCCATGGGACAACACCTGAGGCTTCCTTTCCAAAGCCCCCACACTGTCTGGGAGACCTTTGGGATTCATCAGTTCTGGGACAGCTTGTTCTGGCTTTAGGAACATTTCTGTGGCCAAGCCTCCCCAACATCTTTGCTCTTGTCCCTGCACATCAGGGCCCCCTGAAGGCAGCAGGAGCCCCCAGCTCAGGTGCAAGCAGGATTTGATCCTTTGCTGCTCCAGCCCAAGCCCCTGTGGACCATTTTTCCCCCATTTTCTGCCTCTGTTCAGCCCCTCATGCAGATTTTCTGCCTCTCCTCAGGTAGCAGCCAAAATGCTTTGGGTCACAGCACCACAGACTGGTTTGGGTTGGAAGGGACCTTCAAGACCACGGGCAGGGCCCTCTTGCACCAGCCCAGGTCGCTCCAACCTGGCCTTGGACCCTTCCAGGGCTGCAGGAGCCGCCACAGCTCCCCCGGGCACCCCCAGTGCCCCCCACTCCCTCAGCCAAGAATTTCAGGAGGAGTTTGCCCCTTCTCGGGGCGTTTCAGCCCGGAGCAGAGCGCTCAGCAGCCCAGAAATAACTCCGGGCCATAAATGAGGCTCGGAAATGCCCCAAGCGGGTCCCGCTTTCCCCGGCAGGGTCTCAGCCCGTGCCGGGGGTGGCTCCTCTGCCCGAGCCGGGGCCGCAGTTCCCGCTCCGGCTCTTTCTGCTCCGTCGCAGCCATAACCCCCTCATTTCCTGACCCACACGGGACGGGGCCAGGGGTCGTGTTTTGGCCTTTCCCACGGTAACCGGGGCTGATGTGCGATGGGCCGGGGGCAGTGCGGGGCTCTGCGGGAGCGGGGCAGGGCGAGGGGCTGCCCTGGGGGGGCACACGGGGCTGGGACAGGAGAACAGCCCAAGGTTCTCCTTCGATGGCTCCAAACTGCACCGGGGGTGAGACCATCCTGCCCTGTCTCACCCTCCTCCTCCTCCAGCCCCACCCTCGGAGCATCCCCCGCCGTTCTGTCCCCGCACGGTCCCGGCCGGCGGCTCTTGCCCAGCTCGGGCTAAACCCTAAATGGCTCCATCTGCCCTGCCGGGGTATCTGCAGCATTAATCCCTCCCTGGCTGCTCCTCGGGGCCCAGAGCTGCTCTGCTCCCCCTTCCCCGGCCGCTTCCCTCCCTGCTTTGTTCCTCCAGCCGCTTCTTCTCCCCATCACCGACCCCCTCCCCGAGGGGAGCCCCTTTACGAGCCGCCGAAAATTGAAACCTCGGGCTCCGACGGTCCATCTGCTGCCCTGGGGCACTCCCAGCGCCGTGTCCGTCTGTCTGTCCGGGCTTCCTGGGGCTGGGGCCATCTGATCCTGCAGCACTTCACTCCGGGCAGCCCCGTCTGGAGCAGCTCCTGGAGGCTCCAGGATAAACAGGCTGAGTGAAACCATCCCCAGCGCCTGGGGCTGCCAAGGAGCTGCGGTCCCGCCTGTCTGTGATGGGGCAGGAAAGCCTGAGCCGCTCTTTTCCACCCAGAAACCTCCACACAGGTGTGAAACATCGGCCCAGATCCCATCCCTGCCCCCTCTCTCATGGTTTGTGGGACTCACCTGGACACGGGGGTGGAAAGGACCTTAAAGCTCATCTCATTCCACACCTCCCACCAGCCCAGGGTGCTCCAACCTGGCCTCAGACACTCCCAGGGCTGGGGCAGCCACAGCTTCTCTGGGAAACCCATTCCAGGGCCTGCCCACTCTCCCAGGGAGGAATTCCTTCCCACTATCCCACCTAACCCTGTCCTCTGGCAGTGGGAAGCCATTTCCCTTGTCCTGGCACTCCAGGTCCTTAGAAATGGTCTCTCTCCATCCTTCTTGTAGCTCCTTCAGGTTCTGGAAAGCCCCAGTTAGGTCACCCCAAAGCCTTCTCTTCTCCAGGCTGGACAATCCCAATTCTGCCTAAAGCCCCTCCTTGCACAGCAAGCCAAGGAGCAGGGGAAGGTGTGAGGTTTGATCCAGGTCTGCTTTAGCTCCTCACTCATGAGCTGAGTCTTTACATAACACTGGGCAAGTGGTTTAGAGTTAGGGTTTAAAGGACCAGGTTTAAACCCAGGTTTAAAGGACCTGGGACAAACCCACCTTCCCTGGCAGGGAAGGAGACAGAGTCCCACAGAAAGAAAAACCCCAAGGAAAGGTTCACTCCAGGGTGCACCTCAACAGAACCAAAGGATTTGAGCCTAAACATTCCCATTTTCAGCAAAAAGCAGCCCCCGACCCTCGTGTGGGGACTCCGGGCTCTCCACACATCTGCTTGGAGAGGGGAAAAGGGGGAAAAAATAATAATAATAATTAAAAAAAATAGAGAAAAAGCAACCCAAGGCCAGAAACGTTGCCCCAAAAATGACCACTCAGCAGAGCGAGGTTTCCTGCGCAGTGAGAGTTGGCCGGGGAGCCGACAGGAAATCACTGCTTCCTGCCTGCAGAGGAAGCTCCTATCGCACGGCCCTCATCAAAAACAAACTGCACTTCAAGCCCACAAACAAAGGGCCCAGAACTTCCACAGCTCCAGCCTGGGCCGGCTCCAGGAGGGGGGAAACGGGTCCAAAAAGGAGGGGGTTGTAACCTTGAGAAGCCCCTTTGGCTTCCCCGGCGCCTCTCGCAGTGATGTCACCCCAGGTTGGAGCAGGAGGTGACCCCAGGATGTCCCCAGACCCCAGGATGTCCCCAGACCCCAATCCAGAGCCCCAGGTGAGGCAGTAACCCCAAATTTCACTAAGATGGGACTCCTGCCCCAGCCTGACAGCCCCAAGGGGCAGCTCGGGCAGGGTCGCTGTGTCTGCTCTCTGCTTTGTCTCAGTTTTGGTTCCAGGAAGGTTTCCCTTCTGCTCTGCTACAGGAATTATGTGTTGTTTTGTTTTAATGCAGGTTCAATGGCCTTCAATATAATGGATGCAGGGAACAGGAAGAGGGATCTCTGCTTATTACACCTGAGCTGAGAGGGATCCCTGGGCTATAAATCATTCCCGGGAGTCACAGCAATGTGAGCTTGAGCTGCTCGTTATTTCAAGGTTTCACCTCCAAAAAAGCAGCCAGAGGATGCTGAAGGCTGGGAAATGTCCAGGAACCTCGTGGTGCTTTTCCAGCTTGCCAAAAACCTTTTGTCTGGACAAATTCCAGCGAAGAGATTGGGCTGGAAGGTCAGCAGGGATCCCCAGGGAGGTTCTCCCCAGCCCAGTGAGCACTGGCAGGGTGGCAGGAGCAGACCCTGCTGCTGTACCTGCCACAGTTCCAGGCCTGGCTGGCTCTGAGTGAACGTGTGTCACTCACCAGATTTAAAGGAGAGGCACAAAGAGATGAAGGGAATAGTTTTGCTCCAAACCTGAAGCCTCAGGGTGTCCCTGACTCAAACTCCAGCTCTGGAAAGCCAATATTCCCTCTAAAGCCGTGTTTTGTCCCCACATGAGCCCTTTTGTCCCCTGTGCCACTCTGTGGACTGTCCCTCCAGCCCAGGCTCCTCCAGGCCAGCTCCTGAAGCCCCAGCATTGCTCATTCTGCACATGTCCAGTGCTCTGGGCTTTTCCAAAAGCCAGGCTGGCTGGAAAAACTGCTCTGCCAGTGTGAAAGTGAGCACAGAAAGAAAGAACCGAGCCAGGGCTGTCCTGGGGCTCACTTCGAAAGGCAGAGCTTCTCCCTGCCCCGCTGAGAAATATGGTCCAGGAACAAAGGAGGCCAGAGGTGACAGGAGGAGCAGGAGGGCATGGAAAAACAAGGCTAAGCCAGGCTGATCCGCAGCATTCCCTGTGTCCCAGCCCACTGGGGACCAGCAGGAGCCACGGACTGGCAGCCAGGGCTGCAGCAGCACCAGTGGGACCTGGAGGGCTCAGAGAGGCTCCTGCTCCAAGCTCAGTTCCAGGGGGACAAGGGCAGCCCCCCAGCCCCTGCCTCACTCTGCTGTAGGTTTGCACTGGGATGGGTTTCACAGACACAGCACAAGGAGATTTTCTCCCCTGCATTTTGCATTTAAAAGACGCCAAAACAACAGCAAAAAGCAGATCCAAGTCCAGGCTGAGGGAATAACTATTCCAGACCCCCCAGCAGCCCTGCAATTCCAGGGATGGGGAATGTGTGTGGCCACAGGGGTCTTTCTGTGTGGCCAGCACACATGAACTCATTCTTTAGCAGTTTGCTGTGATAGCAGAGCCATCAGGTGCAGCCACCACTGAATACTGAACTCCTGCACGATTGTTTTCTGCCTCATCCCCCTGGCTCATTGGGGGAAAAACCCCAGTTTACCTCTTTCCTGGCATTCTGGCTGCTCCCTGGTTTTATTCCCTTTCAAAGTAAACTTCCTGATGAACGAGCCAAGCCCAATTAATTCACATGGAAAGTGCATCTTCCTGGCGATGCAAACACAAGGCATGGCTGGCTCTGCCCAGGGGAGCCACCAAGTGTCACTGGAAGGAAGGCCATGGAATCATTTGGGTCAGAAAAGGCCTCCAAGACCATCGAGTCCACCTGCTGAGGTCCCAGCTGGGCACCAGTCCCTTCCTCCTCCTGTGCCCCACGAGGGTGGGCAAACACTTTGTGCCACCTCAGTCCCACCTCACTGACTGCCCCAGTTCCCATCCCATGTCACAGCCCCCACTGAGTGACCCCAAGTTCAGCTTCACCAAGGGAACGGCGCCAGAAAGTCAGGACTGGAGTGCCAAAAGCTCAGAGAGTCCATCAAGATGCCAAGAAGCTCCTTCAGGTGGGACCTGGAGTATTCCCAGGGATGGGGTGGCACTGCAGGGACAATTCTCAAGGTCCAAGTGCCAGGACATGGTGGGACACAGATCTGCTGTGCTGCAGGAGTGGCCTCTGGGGGTGTTTGCCCTCTGAACACTCCTCTGAGCCTTTTCAAACAGTGTCTGGTCCTTCCCACTGCAGAACCTCAGCCGTGCTGCTGCTGTTCCATCCCTTGCTGGAAAATCCAGGCAACATCCCTGGAAAGTTGATGGCTAATATGGAAATGCTGGCCCATTTCCTCATTGTGGGAGTGCCAGGAGCAGGGATGAGCTCCTGGAGGCTGCTGGGAGGGGGCTGTGGGCACAGAGATGGGGAGACTTCAGGGGCAGCAAAGTTCTCATCCCCTCCTGAGAGCAGAGGGAACTCGATTCTGCCCCTGAAAAGCTCCCTGAAGCCTGAAGGTCTCATCTCCATTTCCAGGAACACGAGTGAGCTCCTGCTGGAGGAACACCCGACCCTGCAGGAGCACAACAGCTCTGGGGGGCTCCTCTGCCTCAGACCTGCTCAGAGTCCAGCCTGGAGATGCTCCTTTCCCCTCCCTCATTCTGCTGCTTTAAAGCCCAATTTTATGCACCTCCTTCAGCTCCCTCAGTGGGGTTTGAGGTGAGTGACAGTTCCCCTGTGCTCAGGATCTGATCCTCTCTGGAGGTGCTGTCCCTCTGGCCTGGGGTCCACTCCCATCCCATCCCCACCCCAAACTCCTTGCCCACTGTCAGAGACAGCAAAGAGCTGCCCAAAATCGCTGGATTTAGTAGAGGGTAAGAGCAAACACCACAAACAAACCCAGCTGTGCTGGGGACAGGGAAAACACTCCAACTAGACCAGGAATGTGATTTTATGGAGAGAAAAACTCCAAACTCTGTCAAGCCTGCCCTGAGTTTCCACACAACACACTGCTCAGCTCTCTGGGTGATTTCTGCACGAGCCACGAGCTCTGCAGGTCTCTGAGAGAACTCCCAGCCCTGTTCTGAACATCCCTGTGTTGCAGAACACGGGAGAACCTTTAGATTTGCAGCACAAGAACCATGCCATGCTCCAACAGCTCCCTGAGCCAACACAGAGCCCCAGACAGTCTTAGTAATGCCCTAATGAGCAATAAAAGTGTTCTTTTATGCCTTCTTTGATCATGCCCTGTTTATGAGGCCCGAGATCCCATGAATCATGTTTTATCACAGGCACCGGAGACGGATGAGATGGAGAAGCTCCAAGGGGGGGCACAGAGACCTGGGGGTCACCAGAAAACAGCACCTGGGCTGGATGAAGCCACCTCCTCAGCCTGGGAGTCACCCCACTTGGGCAGGGAAGCCTCATGGACATCCCACCAGGGCTGGTTGACCCCACCAGACCATCACAGCCTCCCACGTGAATCGGTCACGGTCCTGGGGGAGGGTGAGAGGGAGATCCCATCTCGGGAGCTGCAGCTCCAGGAGCAGCTCCACCACTTGTCCCACGTTCCCCTCGAAGGACACCCCCCCCAGCGCTGCTGAGATGTCCCAAATGTCACCTTTTTGTGCACGGGACCATCCACACAGACCGCTCGGGCAAAGCCAGACCCCGACAACGCTCGGCGGGCACCCACTGAGCCTGTGCCCCCCTCCGGCACCCCCAGCACCCTCACCCAGCCCAAGCCCCTCGGGACCCTGGAGGCACCTCCCACACCCCGGGCTGCTCCCTCAGCATCCCCCGAGCCCCGCAGAGCCCTGGGGAGCTCTCCCTGCCACAGCCCGCCTGGCTCACGCCTCATTGCATCATGTTTGTTCGGGTCACGATCCCTCCCAGCTTACCCAGAGCCAGGTTTTGCCGGGGGTGACGAGGCGGGGACCCAAACCCAGGGGGGACACGGGGGTGGCAGAACCTCTGCGGCACCGCAGCGCCACGGGGACACTGCCAGCTCTTTCTCGGGCAATGAAATGATTCTGGAGGGGTTTGACACTGCCGGCACCTCCTGCCGTGCTCTCGGATCCCTCCGGAGCCGATGGGAGCCGGCAATGCGGGAGCGCCCCGGGAGCGCCCCGGGAAGAGATGCGGGAGCGGCGGCGGCACCAGCGGGATACTCACCCTGGCTTTGTCCTTGCATCCAGAGGAGTTAAAGCCCTTGGAGAGGAGGTCTCATTGTTCAGGCCGTGCTGAAGGGAGGCAGCTGCTTTCTTTATATCGCAAGATTCACTAAAGTTCAGGAAGAGAGGGAGAGAGAGAAAGAGGGGACGGCGAAAGGGGAGGGACTGAGCGGAGGGCCCAGAGGCCGTATAGAATGACAATGGAAGGAAATGCTTTATCAAACCTAGAAAGCCAACCCTGCCCTGGGAACACAGAGGGAGGAAAAAAAAAAAAAAAGCAAAAGAAAAAACTAGCAGAAGAAAAGCGAGTTGAGCTGGCCTGGTCCCTCCCCTCGCTCCCCAACACAATGCGAGCGCCGGTGGAAGCCGTCAGCCTCAAACCCTTTTTTTTCATTAAACAGAGAGAAGTTTCAGTTCTTTTCTCTTTAAAAAAAAAATCCGACAACCAAACCCTGCCCGGGAATGGGAATGTGACGCTCTTCCCCCTCCCCCGGCTCCAGCCGTCCAAGTTTCTATGAGTCAAACGTTTGCAATGTGTTACCGAAATGTTACCAGGCTGGAATGCGGCATCCAGAGGGTTCAGCTCGTAAAACTTTTGTTTGTTGGCCGGGAGAAAGTGTCACCGGCACAGAATTGGGGGCTTCCTCCTCTTCTTCCCTTTGTTTTCCCCGTGGCGGGGAGGGGAAGGGGCCGGGCAGGGCTGACACCCGATGGGGATGGGGCATCACCCCAGGAAAGGGAGCTGCTGTCGGGGAGGAACGAGGCGATCCGAGAGAGCAGGTGGGGAAGGAGGGGCAGGGAGGAATAAAACGGCACAGCCACAGAATTCTGGGAATTCTGGTTGGAAGGGATCCTAAAGCTCAAGTTGTTCCATCCCTTCCAGGAGAGCAGGTTGCTCCAAGCCCCGTCCCAGGGCAGAGCCAGGGACTGACCTGAGCTACTTCCCAGGCACAAGGCTGGGGATTTGGGGCTCAGAAATTCCTGTTTCCTCCTCTGACAATCCTCACGTTTGTCCCAAGAGGGGAACTTTCACCTGAGACAACAATTCCTCGGCCCAGCATCTGCAGGGCTCTCCAGAAGCCTCTGGAGCCCCCCACGTGCTGAGGGTGCAGGGGTGGCACCATCATCCCCCACTGCATCCCATGGCAACTGGGGCCACCACGAGAGCTTTGCAGCTCAGACTGAGCATCTCGTTCTCGTGGTGGGAGCACAACCTGGTCCTGGAGGAGCTTGTGAGGATGATGAGAGCAAGAAGGGAAGCAGGAGAGTGGGGGAGAGAAGCAGATGGACTGTCCCTCAGTACTTGTAATCCTGAGTCTCCTCACCTGGAATTCTTCCTTCCACCTGCAATTCCCACCCCCAAACCCTTCCCAGCATGGAGGGTCCTCAGGGTTCAGCTCCAGGAGGAAGACAGTGATGCTCTTCCTGCCTCATCCCTTCCCACAACAGCAGCTGATCTAACTAATCTAATAATAAGCTGATCTAATCTAGCTGATTTGGGGTTGTGCCTCTGTCCCAGGGCAGGAAAATCTCCAGCAGGCAGGAGAATCCTCCCAGGAGCTCCCAAAGGGATGGACTCCACCTCTTGCCCCGAAGCTGCCCTGCTTTGTGCAGAGAGCAGAGCTGGGCTCCCTGCTCAGGGCCCAGGGCTGGGTGTCTCCTGCTCCAGGGCTGGGTACCCACCCACAAACTTTTACCTACTTGGAGATTTGCATTATTTGCACGTGAAGTGTAAGGACAGGCAGGAATTGCCAAAAGCCGGGCTGCTCAAAGGCCAGGGGGAGATAAGAGACACTGCCCTGCTTAACAAAGACACATTTCCATATCTGAGGAAGTGAGGCAATCCTGGCTAATTAGGATGACCGACCAAAGTCTCCCAGGAGGAAGAAAGAGGGTGAAAGATTAAAAATCTTTGTGTTTCAAAGGTGAAGAGACCAGGAAAGTTCATGTTCTACCAACTGGAGATCTCAAAAGGTGTGATGGGGGTGCCTGAGCTGGGGAAGGGGTTCTGGTGATGGATCTCAGGAGGTTCCTGGAGCTGTGAGAGGTTTGGGATGGCCACCCACAGTAAGCTCAGGCCCAGAGAAGCTCTGCCTCTATCAGACACCTGGGGGCAAAGGCAGACTGAGCATTTCCCTGCAGGACAGACCCATCAGCAGGATGAGACAGAGAAGGATTTGGTGCATCCCGACTCCCAGAGGGAGCATTTCCCACAGCTGGGTCTTTCTGCAGCCTTGTGAGCTGGAAACTGCTCAAAGGATGCCCCATCCCTGGAAGTGCCCAAGGCCGGGTTGGAGCAACCTGGGCTGGTGGGAGGTGTCCTTGCCCATAGCAGGGCATGGAACAGGGTGAGCTTTAAGGTCCCTTCCCACCCAGACCAGTCTGGGATGGGCAGTGTTCTGCTCATCTGCTGGGAACCCCAGGCTGCCATCCCTTTGACTAAGGAGGCTGGAGAGGTTGGAGATGGTGTTCAGGAGTGGAAAGGGGCAGGTGGATTTTGGAAAACCTCTGGCTAACAAGCAGTACCAGCTTTGCAGAGAATCCTGACGGGTGTCTGTGCTGAACAAGGTCCCTCAGGAGCTCATCAAAGCACAAAGACCCAAGCTGTGCTGATGGGCTCAGGGTCCTGAGCCGGGTCAGACACATCCCACCTGCCCTGAGGTGCTCCCAGGAGCCACAATCCTGCTCTCCCATCACCCCAGAGCCCCTCCCTGCCTGAAAGGCCAGCGGGGAGGGGGCACTGCCAGAGCTGCCCTTAGAACAGGGGCTGAAGAGCTGGGGGAGCAGGAGATGCCCGAGGCAGGGAGGCAGAGCTGTCTGCAGCCACATCCCTCCCTGGAGGGCAGGAAAGGAGCAGGTTTGGCTCTTCAGGAGGAGAAGAGGGAGGTCTGCAAGGCGGGGCAGCTCCAAACACCCCGAGGACCCAGGGCTGGGAGAGGGGTCACTCAGGGCATCAGGTCACAGGGGGGAGGTGGCACTGTGGTCCCCTCACAGCCCCAGGGGATGTTCAGTGCCCCCCAAAAGGGGCAGCATCAGGGTGTCTGAGCCCCACAAACCTGCATGCTTTGAGTCCTGCCTGTGGGGTGGGCTCTGAAGGCAGCAGCCTCTTGGGTAAGAATTAGGACACAGTTTGAGCCCCAGCCCTGCTCTGTGGGGTCTTCACACCCATCCTGGGGCTGGGCAGGGGACAGAGGTACCGACCCCCACCCAGGCAGGTCCCCCCGGGGGTCTCAGTGCCCCTCCACAGCAACACCCAACACAGGAGACTCCAACCCCTCAGGAGGGGACACCTGAACCCAGGGTCTGTCCACGTGGCAAACACCAAGACCATTCTGGCCACCCAAAACCCCCACGACCCCCAAAGCTCTGAGCCCAGAGAGCTTCCCACTGGGAGGCACTCACTGGCTGAGAGCAACCCTAACACATAATCCTCGTGGGATATTCCCACTGGCAGCTGCTCAGCCCCAGCCCCAGCCCCAGCGAGGGGCACAGACAGGTCAAACCCACCCGTTCTCCTGGCTCGGAGCTCCTCAGGATGGAGGAGGAATCAACAACATCCACAGTGTCCCTCCACGTCACCCCAGCACCTCCCTGGAGGCCTCACCCACCAGCAGATGTGCTTGAACCATTTCACATCTCCAGCCTGAGCTGGAGAAAAGGCATTTTAAATAATTTCTCCCCTTTTGAAGAGGCTGGTCCCGTGGGGATGATTCCACAGCGAGGGCGTGAGGAGGATCTTGCCTGGCCCTGGTCCCAGTAAATCACAGTTCAGAGACAGCTGAACTCCATTTTGTGATTATTAACCCCAGCCCTGCTCATTTGTTTGGCCTGTCTGAGGCTAAATATAGTGATGGGTGCAGGGAGAATTGTGTGCAGCTGCTAAACACGGCCCCCCACCTTCCCAAAAGAAATGAATTTTTAAAAAAAAAAATTACAAATCCAACCAAACAGGAAGACTCTGGCTGGGAAATGAGAAGCAGCTGTGGAGAGGAGGGCTGAGATGTCCTGCAGGGAGGCCTGAGTCCAAAACTTGCAGGAGAATGGGGGAGAAATTTCCCAGCCACTTTTGTGAGCCACCATCCCACCCCTGTGCCCTGGTGGCCCTGGGCTCTGGTGCCAGGGGCAGGAAGAGCTGCAGGAGGGGCTGTTGATGCTGCAGTGCCACCAACAATGTCCTGCCCTGCCTTTGGGACAGCCCCAAGTCACCACAGCTGGGCTAAATGTCACCAAGAGGCAGGTGCTGAGCCAAGGGAGCTCCAGGGCTGGTTCTGGGAATCTCAGGCATGACAAGCTTAGGACAGGGGGGGTTGAAACACTCTGAACACACACAGATGTGCTGCGGGAGGGAAGGAAAGGACCAGGGGGGGAAATAGAGGTGGAGGAACGTGGAGGTGCCTTGCTGAGGTCACTGTCCCCTCCCTGTCCCCTCCAGCCAGGGATGGTGGCACAGAGCAGCAGAAGGTGCTGCTGTTCCTCATCCTGGTTCGTTTTGGAGCTGCCAAAGGGGGATAAACCAGGCAAGATGATGGGGCTTGGAGCACCCTGGTCTAGTGGAAGGTGTCCCTGTCCATGGCAGGGGGTGACATGAGACAAAGGCCCCTCCAACCCAAACCATTCTGGGACTCTACGACTTATTCCACGTTCCTGGAGGAGTCCAGAGGCAGAAGGAGCACCATGGGGCAGGAGAGACCTTCCCTCTCCAAGGGAGTGTGACTCTGTCTGAAGGCCTGGGGCCAGGCAGAGTGGCACTGGCACGGAGGAGACTCGTGGCAGGCCACCAGTGTCTTGGTTCCTCCTGATTTTCCCCCCTGGCTCCCATGGCAGGTCCCACAGCCACAGCCACAGCCACAGCCCGGCAGGTGCTGCAGCAGTTTAACGATTCTGCTGCAGGCAGAGCCCAGGGAGGGCAATGCCCAGCCCAGCCCCTGCCTTGGGCACACCTGCCAGGGCATCGGCTGCCCAGGTAAACCCTGGGCTGTCCCTGGGGGTGTCCTCTCCACGCAGGTGTGCCCGGGGTATGTTCCTGGGCTTACCCAAGTGCCCCTGAAGTTGCTTTTCCCCCCTCGCCCGTGGCTTCCTGTTTGCCCGGGGAGTGTGGGGTGAGAACAGCCCGATTCGGGGTGTTTTGATGCAGCACAACCTCCTGCCGAGCGAGGCAGAGGGGGATGCTGCACCCAGGCTGTGGTTTTGGCAGCTGCTGGGACCAGGCTCCCCCGCAGGCAGGTGGAGCAGAGGGGGCACTCGGCTCTCACATCAGGGTGCTCATCTGCAGAGGAAGGAGCTCCCAACCCAAGTGCTGCCTGCGTGGTTGGCTTGTGGCGAGGCAGCCCAGCCCTCCCTGCGAGCCCCAAACTCGACCCCACGCTCGGGCTCTGCACCTGCTGCTGCTGCTGAACCGACCTGGAGAGCTCCCGGTCCTGCCCTGCACCAAAACACGGGGCTGGGGGAGAGGGCAGACCTGCAACCCTCTGAGGAACAAGTGCCAGGCCCACTAAGGTCTCTCTTTCCTAAAGAGAGACAGGACAATGGCACAGCCCTAAAGGCTTTGGCATTTGAAACCCAGCGCTTCTTTTCCATCCCCAATTCGCAGGGGTTTAACCCCTTGTTTGGTGGCTCCATCTGCATCCCACGTGCAGGCAGGAGAGGGAGAATGAGGGCAGAGTCTGATTCACTGTGCAAATCCCTAGCTGGGAGAAGTTTGATTTACTGAGGCCAGAGGTGGTAAAGAGCCTGGACAGGAATCTGCACTAAACCTTTGACACACAAGACATTTCCCTTTCAGGCCAAGACAAACAAAGGAAGGAAGTGTCTGGGACTTTTAAAGCGACCTAGTGGAGACAGGTAAGGGCAGATAAGGGCTGAAGGAAGAGTGGGTTGGGCAGGGAAGTATCTAGTTGTGCAGATTTGCTGGAGTCCTTAGAACTCTGCAGCCCAGGGGAGGTGAAGTGCCTGGGAAGGGCTGTTTGCAGTGGCAGGAACAGGCTCGGTGTCCCCGCAGTGCTGAGTGTGGGGTTTCTGTTCGTCCCCCGCTGTTTTTCCACACACTCTGCAGGGTTCAGTGTGAGTGAGGCTGGCAGGACCTCACAGCTCCTCACGAGGTCACCACCAGGCTCTGCAAATCTCCTGCCAAACGGGGCTGGGCTCGGGTGCTCAGGCAGCCTGGACCTTTCCTGCCAGACCCTGCAGTTCCTCAGCTTTCTTGTTGGGTGTAAAAGGGTCTTTGCCCCTTTCCAGCCCTCAGAGCCTCTGACAAAACGAGCAGCTGGAGCTGTTCTTGCCCTGTGTGATGCAGGGCTTGAAGAAAAGCCACATGATGTAAAATAAAGGCTCTTCACTAAAGCTGTTCCCAGCCCCCACACCACCCGTATGAGGGACACAGGGAATCCTCGTGTTTCCAGGGCTGGGAATGGCACCAGCAAGGAGTTTGCTGTGGCACAGCAGCTGGGACAGCCCTGGCTCCCCTCTATCCATCTCTTCCTGACCCTGGGAGCACATCCTGCACCATCATCTCCCCAGCCTGGCCCATCTCCACCACCTCTGCCAAAGTAACATCCCTGAGTCCTCATCCCCCTAAAGAAAACGATGGCCAGGGGATTGTCCCACCTGACAGACTTCAAGTGCCAGGGCTAACCTTGCCTGTGAAGGGTTAATTTTCCTCCCAGGGTTTCAGTTTCCCCTTGGAGTTACCTGTGTGGTGACTCCACATGATTATCCCTCTGGGAACATTTTGCTCTTTGACCTCAACTCTTCCCATTCTCCACAAAATTGCTCCAGTCGCTTTTTAACCCTTTTCCTCGCTCAGGATACAGCACAGCAGGATTGAGTCACAGCACAGGGAGGTCCTGGGGGATCCATGGAGTGGATGGAGGACAATTGGCAAGAGCCAGGGGCCAGAAGGAGCAGGAAGGTCCTCAGTGCCATCCCTGCCACAGTCCCATGGCACAGAGTCACAGATCCCTCTCCCTGGCCTTATCTTCTGGGGTATTTTGCATGCTGTGGGTCATTAAATGAACATGCAGGGACTGGTCTCCCTGGCCAGGAGTCCCAGGGTCTGGAGCAGTGCTGGGATGAGGGATGAGGCTCCTCCACACGCCGAGTGTGACACCGTGAAAACAAAGCTGCTGATTTCTGGGTTATTTATAAAGCAAAGTGGACAAATAAACTCTTCCTACCCAGAAGGGTCAAGGTTATGAATCCCCAGCCCTCCTTTCCTATGGGGCCCTTTGTTTGTGGCTCATTCCAGGCACAGCTCGGGGTTTCCAGTGGAGGAGCCACTCACAGGGGGCAGCCGAGGCTGAGCCTGGTCCCCCCTCCATCCCTGCGATTCTTGTGCCCAGAAAAGCCATCTGTGAGGCCACGGAATCCCTTGAAATCCCAGCGAATTGGCTGGAGCACCATCTGGAGGCAGCTCCTGGAAGGAGTGGGCAGAGCAGCCCTTTCAGAGGGATGGGGGATTGGGGTCCCCCCTGAGCTCGGCCGGGGTGACACCCAGTGGTCCCTGGGGACCCTCGGGGCTCAGTGGGATCCATCCCCCCTGGAACTCCCAGGACATGGCATGGCCTTGGATTCCAAGTCCTTAAATGATCCCAAGTCCTTGAATGATCCCAAGTCCTTGAATGATCCCCTTCTGCCTCTTGCTGGATGTTCCGCCGTGTCACCTCCCCAAAAGGAGGGGGTTCCACAGTCAGTGTCCCCAGAGTACCTGGAGAACAGGAGGGTCTCCCTTGGATCCTACTTTTCCCCTCTAATCTGTGCACTCAGGACCAAGCTGGAACTTCTTGCCCACATTCCTCTGCCCTCCATCAGTTCTTGTCCCCGGAGCGCAGACGGAACTGCCTGGAATTAGGAAATCCTTGCTTTGGTATTGCTGGGCTTGATTAGTTATCGATTTCTCTAAGATTTTCAAGAGCCAGTGTGCCTAAACCCTGCCCATCTCTCCCTGCTGGGTTTGGCCACAGCTTGGTTATCCCACTCCATCTTTGTGATAGCACTGGGCTGCTGCTCTTTGCTCTCTGCAAGTGGAAACTGCTCTATTTTCTAATTCTGCTGAGAACTTGTGCGTGCCCTGACACGTTTCACAACTCAGCACGGAGCAGCTTTCAGTGAAGAGCCCGGAATGGGATTTTTTTCTGCAGGGATTTACTCTCTGTAATCTGATCATTCGGGTTGTTCACAAAGACAACTTGATTTTTCAAGGCGTGATCCTCTTTCTCCACGGCTGATCGAGGTTTCCTGCACAAAGAGTCCACCCTTTGTTGCTGATTCTGAGCAATTCTCCCCTAGCACAGCACAGGCTGAGAAAACCTTTCCTCCTGGCTTGGTGTGTCCCCTGTGGGTGCTTTGGGATGCCCACCTTGGCAGCTCAGGGTGTATTTTTAAGGGTGATGCATCTTCAGGGGTTGTTTTTCTCCCCACATCCACAATATCAAACACTTCCTTCCCCTTCAGCCCTCGAGGCTGCTCTCAGAGCTGGACACTGTTTGAGCAGGGCCTCTCTATCACCAGGATCTGCTTATCTGCAGCTCAAAGGAAATTCTGTGGGGCTGATGTGTTCCAGCTCCGGATGAACCCGTGGAATTCCTCCTGCCTGCCCAGCACAGAGCTGGGACACGAGGGGAGCTCGGAGCTGCTTCCCAGCAACAGCGCCTGTGGAAACAATCAGGGGGTCTCATTCCACACAGGCAGAGGTTGCCACTGGGACCATCACAGGACTCACTCAAGGCCTGCAGGGCAAGAGGTTTCGGGATTTTGGTGCTTCAGAGTGGAGGTTTGGAGGGACTCCATAAATACTCAACATGGGGAGCAACAGTGAAGCACCCAATCAAACCCTGTCAGATGAAACACGGTCACGAGGACTGAATTCAGGCACTAGAAAAGCCTGGGCAGGTTTAAGAGCTCAGTTGTGTGGAAAAAGGGGAGCTTTTTATTCTCAAGTGTCTCTCCAGCACCTCAGAGCATCCCCTGGGGCCCAGAGCCTACTCTTGATGTCATGCTAAAAATAAAGCACTTGGGAAGGCAGCGCAGCCTTCTTAGGGCTCCAGGTGCTTTGAACTGGAAAAGGAGGGGAAAAAAACACAAAAAGAGAATGGATGAGGCTGTTAGATGTGCCTGGGTGAGAAATGGTCACCTCCAGCCCCTCCTGGCAGAGAAGGGAGCAGGGAGCTGTCACCTCACTGGGTGGAAATTATAGTTTATATAAAACAACTTCACCTCTGTCACTTCATTTCCTGAAAGCTGATGGAGGAAGAGTTGGGATCAGGGAGAGAGAGAAGAGTTTGTTTTCTTTTTCTAGAAGACACCGAGTGTTTTTATTCTCCCCCTTTGTGTGTGTGTGTGTGTTTAGATAAAAGTTGGGACAAAAAGGCTCTGCTGAAGCGGTGCCAAGTTAAAGCTCAACAAAACAAGCTCCAACCTTCAAGGCCGAGAGGCTCAGGGGGGTCGTCAAACCCAGCTCTGCTCACACAGGAAATCACATCGTGTAATCTCTTGTTTGTGACTTTGGCAAGGGATAAAATCCCTCTCAGCAAGGGTGTCCTGCCACTGCAGAGAGCAATGGCCCAGGAGAAACCCAGCACTTGGGGGAACAGGGAGTTTTTAGCATGTGTTAGCAGAAATATCCCAGTTCTGGCCCTGGGGGGGAGAGCAATTATTTGTTTTGTGGGAATTAAAATGACGTTCTTTTCCAAAATACCTAGAGAAGCCTCCATTGACAGAGGCAAGGAAGAAACATCCTCCTGCCCCACCAAGGACCTGTCACATCACCCCTGATTCATTCCTTTAACCTCTTAAAACCACTTTGCTCCTACCCTTCCACTTTGCAAGGGAAGCACTGAAGACTCTCCTCTGCACAGGGTTTGTCCCAGTCTTGGCTCTGCTCTGGAGGGATTTTATCTGCAGTGTTTCTGTAGCTCTCTCCTGTGCCACATGGAACGGTATCAAAAGCCATAAAACTGTATTTACAGCCTCTTCTCACAGCAGAGCTCAGAACAGCCTTGGACATGTCAATTAGCTTGACTTGGGCCGCCTGGATCTTGCCCAGTTGGTGTTGCCTCTCATTCCCTTTGGTGCCCTTCCCTGGGTGCTGACAAACAACAGCCTTAAGTGCTTGTTCCACTCATGTCCCACATCCCAACACCACGTAATTCCCTCGGGACTGTCAGTCTTCTGTTGGAGGAGAACCCTTTGCCATTTCCCTTGACTATTTCCCATCCTCACCAGGATAGTGGAGGTTCCCTTTCCACCTTTCTGCCACCTGTGGAGTGAAGTGGAGTGAAATTAATCTTGCCCTTAATCTTTAATCTCTAGACTGAGTGTAAGTGCATTGAGGACCCCAAGTCCTCCACGTGCTGCCCCTGGTGCTGTGGAGCTTCCCAGCCTGGCTGAGCAGCAAAGGCTTTATCTGCCATCAGAGCAGTTGGGAGACAGTTGAGTGTCTCTCTGGGTGCTGAGGGAAGGGAAGGCTTTGCTCTGGGAGATAAGAGGCCCTCCTGGAGGAGCCAGGGGAGGCCGTTGCTATCACAGGGGCTCCCAGGGCTGGCCAACACCCTGGGCACGTGTGGGATGGAGGGGCCTCACGTAGACAGGGGGCTGGGGTGGGGGGCAGTTAACTGAACCCTCTCTATCATCTGCCTCCTCCTCCTGGCATCATTCCTCCTGCTCCTCGAGCCTCTGCAGTGACCTCCTTGGCTCCCCAGGCTGTAAACAGGCAGCCAGAGCCTCGTGTTGGTGGAGGGGGATTAATTCAGGACAGATAAGCACTGCAGGAAGGTATTTCAGCCCAAGATTTTGAAATGCTTAACAGCTCTTTTTTCTGCCTGAGCAGCTGCACAGCCCTCACAGCAGGTTATGGGAGAGGTTCCTGAGCATCCCTGGGAGGGTTGGGGGAACCAGGAGTGCAGCTACTCCCTGTCAGCTGCAGGCAGAGCAAACTGAGACAGCCCAGGGCACACATCCAGGCTCTGGTGGTCACATGTCACCCAATGCTCACGTACCTGGGGTGGCCAGGCCACCTTTATCCAGAGGAATCAGTAGATCCAACTGCAGAATCGGGTAATTTGGGGAGGAGGGATCAGGGTGTGCACAGAGGCTGCACATTCCACTTCCCTGTGCACACTCAGAGTGTTTGAAAACAAGGAGGGCAAATATTTTGGAGAGGCAGGGGCTGCTTTTCCACAATGCTGGTTTCACAGTTTCTGTATATATTACATAAACCCCATCTTTCCTTTCCCATTTTCAACTCTCCCAGGTTCTTGGGCCCCTCTCAGCTCCATTGTGAGAAGGATGAATGCCCTCCCCAGGCAGTGCACGCTCTCTAAAGCCCTGCTCTGTTTTCCCCTCCTTGTTTACACCCAAGGGAAGCCACCACTTTTCCAAATATAGGTCTTTTCATCCAAATCAAGGGGGCGGGGATTGGAATATTGTTAAAAAAGAATCCAGCTGCGAGGCAGAAATCTAAAAGTGGTGCAAAGGCATGGCTGGTGCTCACAGGCTGGGCAGAGAAAGGCACTGCAACACCCACCTCGTGTCATCCGTGGGAATCCTCTGCCCTCTGCTGGTCCCGAGTCCTGGAGCAACAGCAGTGGCTAAAAGTGATTGTGTCACAACAAACAGCAGGGGCAAAGGGGCATCTTTGAAGTGTGAGAGCCCTTTTCTAGGAGAAATGTTACCTTTCCTGGTGTGGTCAAAAACACTGTGAGCACAGGATGGTTTGGGTTGGAAGGGACCTAAAAATCACCCAGTCCCACCCTCCTGCAGGGACACCTTCCACTACCCCAGGTTGCTCCAAGCTCTGTCCAACCTGGCCCTGGACACTTCCAGGGATGGGGAGTCCAGGACTTCTCTGGGCACCCTGTCCAGGGTCTCACCACCTTCACAGCCAAGAATCCTCTGCCTCTCCTCGAGCTTCTAGGCAGGTGGACACCAGAGCCTTCTGCCAGCACAACGTGGGGCCACTTTGTACAAAAAGCCATGACTCAAACACCTCTGGGCAAGGATCAATATACTGATCAACTCTGCTTTTGCCACCCTCTTTCCCTGGAGTAGGTCAGGAGTGGCAGGGTCAATAGGACCTGAAAAGGTGCAATAAAAACAGTAACAGAAACTGGAAACACCCTTTTGTTACCTGTCTTTTTACCCACAGAAGCCTCACCTGCCCTTCAGTGCCAGCAAGGAAGTTTCAGGCAATTCACAGGGAAAGAATTCAGATATTCAGTCAGGACTCCAACTCTGTCGGGGAAATCCTGTGGCCACACCTCGAAGTATTTTTAGTTCTGACCTTTGCTGCTCAGCTGAAGGTCCTTGAGGCCTCCCAACCCCACATTTTGGAGGTTCAGAGCCCCTTCCCTGTGGCCCAGAGCCAGCCCAAGTTCTTCCTGATGCTGCTCAAGAAAGACCTCGAGCCTGCTGGTCTGTTTGCATCTCCTGACCAGGTCATTTGGACTTCAGATGACCATTTGTTCCTACAGACCTTGCCAAGTCTCCTCTCACAGACTCATCACCAGCAGACACCACGATGGAGGGTGAGGACAAGGCTCAGCTGCACAGCCTTGCCCAGTAGGAGACCCCAGAGGAAGGAGTGCACCCATTCCCAAGGCACAGAGGGGTTAATGACCCAAACTGCTTTGAGCCCTTCCCTTTACAACACAGGAGTGTTTTTCCCAGCTCTGGAAGCATCTGGGCCAATAACCCAGGATTTCCTTGCAATCAGCTCAGGATTCGATCAGCATTATTTGATGTAAGAGACTGTTTTGAAGTCAAGGACTGTTTCCAAGCCCTCAACAAAATATTTGTTATTTCTTTCCCCTCGCATCCCCTCGCAGCTCTTTCGCTTTTCCTTCCCACAGTTTATCTTTCACAACACCAAGCCTTGCCTGCACTTCCCCTTTGGCTGCTGGTTGGTAGTTTGCTCAGTTGCTGTTATTTTTGACTCCCATCCAGGCTTTGTATGATATTAATAGCTGTTTCACAGAACTGTAATCGTCCTCAAACCAGCCCTAATATTAGCAGGAGAAGGAGCCAAGAACTGCTGCCGAGGCCTGAGGGACTCGAGCTGGGAATTTCTCCTCCCTCCAGCTCTGCCCCCAGCCCAGGGAGCCAAAACAGCCAAACCCAACTCACAGAGCCCCATCTGGGCCATGGCAGGCACAGAGGAGCAACTCCTGAGAGCCAAAACGCACAGAAAGATGCTGAAAGAAGGTGCTGACACGAGGATTCAAGAATTAGACGTTACTGGTTGCCTAATTAATGCCTCAGTCTAATCAAGGCAGAGCAATCACTCATTGTTCATCCAGCAGCGCTAACAACTAATGGCCAAATTACTCTTTTTCTATTAAAGGTTGTCAGTTATAGGAAAAAATAAACACAGAAGATAAAAGCATCTACCCCCCTCCTCCAGTGATAAATTCTCCTCCTCCCTTTGGCTGCTGCAGTGACTCATCAGCATCCTGAGGGGGGAAAACAGGCATGGGTTCTTTTCTCTTTGCTGGGAGGAACAGGATTATAAGGCTGATGGTTTTTTCCTTCTCTCTTTAGAGTCCACTTGAGGCTATTTTTTTTTTCTAACACATTTTCTACCTCTCTCTGTACTGGAGTCTTCCTTCCCAGAGCTGCCATCCCACCTCACACCTACATTCACTGTGGCTCCTGCATTTGGCCTGTATTTTCCTGTCACCTCTAGGACTGGTTTCTGTCACCTGCCAAAACTGAGCTCCTGGATGGGCAGCAATAGATCCCTGAGAAGCTGCTGATGGCCCTGGGGCCACCCTGTGCTCTGCCAGCACTACCTGCTCCTTAAGGAAGTACTTGGGATCCCTCCCAGGCACAGTCACTGCACCTCACACGAAACTGTGTGAATCCAATTGCAGTTTCTTATTGCTGGGCAGTTGCTTTTGCACATAAACACAACATAAACAAACCAAAGGTGCCACATCAGCCCCAAGGCCAAGGTCCTGCAGTCACAGAAACTTCAGCTCCTCCCTGATAACACAGTGATACTGCAGCCCAGTGTCCCTTGTCACCTCACACCAGTTACTTCCTAAAAAGCTGAAACACCAACAAAGTCCTGTTCAACAGGGAGGACTCCAGAGGCAAGTTCAAATCCTGGCTGCTCTGCCCACAGGGTTCCCCATCTCGTTTATCCAGACCCCACTCCCATTTCATGAAGGGAAGGATGGTGGCAACTTAAAAACAGGGAGAGGGTGTTAGTTTCTGTGTGATTTAAGCTCACTTCCTTTCAGTTTCAGTTTGTGCATGACAAGTTGTTTACTCAGGCTCCACCCACAAGAGTTTCCCCATTAAAAGGATCAGCCAAGAAGCTCCAGACTGTCCTGCCCCATCTGCTGCAGCCAAGGCTTTGCTCCTGGAGGCCAACTCTGCACCCACAGCCAGGATGAGGTGAGTGCTCAGCATCTGCTGCTCTCGTGGCTCCTCAATGCTTTAGGGTTGACAAGGCTCAGCACAACATCCCCATTCAGAACCTCACCATGGTCAAGGTTGGAAAGGTCCTCTAAAGGTCACCTGGTCCAAGCCCCTGCTCAAGCAGGGTCACCCGTGCCCAGGGATGGAGATTCCACAACCTCTCTGGGCAACCTGTGCCAGTGGTCTTCTTCTCCCAGTTAGAAAAAGGTTCCTGATGTCCAGATGGAGGTTCCTGAACTTGTTTGTGCCCTTCTTGCCTTGTTATTGAGCACCACTATAAAAGCCTGGCACTTCTTTGCACCCTCCCCTCCGGTATTTATGGAGCTCTGAGATCCCTCTGAGCCTTCTCTAGGCTGGAGTCCCACCTTTCTCAGCCTTTCCTCACGTAAGAGGTGCTCCCGTCCAACGTCTTCATGACTTTGTTGAGCCAGTTCTTCACCCTTCAGCTGAAAGTACAGCCCTGCTTTCCTGCCCCTGGAGGGTAAAGGAGTTCTCACCCTGTGCTTGGGACTGACTCTTTCTCCTTTTTGGCAACCCATCCCAGGCCATTTGCCTTAGGTAAGAGAGAGCAGCCCTGGCTCTGGGCACTGGTGACTGCCTTTTGGAGAAGAGCAAGCCAGGAATGAAACCTCACAGATGGTTCCCTGAAAATGGGCTGACTGGCACAAAGATTTACATGTTCTTTAGCTGCATGAGGAATGTGTTGGGCGAGGGGGGAGAGCCCCATCCTCCACCTCTCCCTCCTCCTCTCTTCTGCTCTGTGTGGGTCCTACCCTTCCACAACTCACTGTTCCCTCTTTGCAGCAATGACAAACTGAAGGAGAAGCTGGATGCCCTTCAGTGTCACTTCACGTGGCAGTTGGGTGTAGCAGACTTTTCCAAGCCTTCACATATCCTGCAGAAGCTGGCTGTTGAGATCAAACACACAACCCACCAGAACCAGGCGGCCCTCCTGGGGCTCCAGGCCTACCTGCACCAGCTGAACAACCAGAGCACAGAAGCTCTGCAAAGCCTCAGAGCTGCTGAGGAGCACAACAGAGGAGGCAAGGAGCCAGCATCTACTGCCAGCTCTTTGGTCATCCATGGGAATTATGCTTGGATTTACTACCTTCAGGCCTCTTACCAGGAGGCTGAAAGGTCTCTGAAACAAATCCACCAGCTGTGCCCAACCCCTTGGGATCCACAGCTCATCCCATACATCCAGGCCCAGAAAGGCTGGTCCCTCCTGGCCATCAGAACCCGGCATGGGGAACGGGCAAGGGAGTGCTTTGAGGTGGCCTTGATGGTTGAACCAGAGAACATCAATTTCCGTGCTGGCCTTGCAAAGGCTCTCTATTTCTCCTCGACTTACTACTGGTGTGAGGATATTGCAATCCAAGCCAGAAACCACCTGGAAAGAACCGTCCAGGAGCAGCCAAATAACTATAGAGCCAAAATATATTTGGCCAGGCTACTTGAAGAAGAGGATAAAGAAAGATCAATGGACTTGCTTAAGGAATGTGCAGAGAACAGCCCTGATCCCGAGGTCCTTAAATGCTCAGCTTTGACCTGGCTGTCGCAGTCTGTAGAGCAAGCAGCCAGAATCATCCAGCGAGCCCTGCAGCAGGACCCAGAGTACCACCTTCTCTACCAGGCCCTGGCCAAGTGCTATAAGAAACAGTGGCTTAAGGCAGAGAAGCAAGACCAGGATAACATACTGGAGGAAGCCATCAAGAACCTCAAGGAAATCGTTCAGAAACATCCAGACCTTGACCTTACACTTGTAGAGCTGCAGCTGGCAGAGTTCATTGGTGCAAGAGGTTCCCCCGACCAGGAGGAGGAGATCTACAGGGATCTGCAGAGGAAGATCGACACCCTGAGCCCCAGATGCCGCCAAGCCCTGAATCTCGCCTGGGGAAAGTGCCTCCTCTACAGGAGAAGATGCCAGGAGGAGGCAAAAGCCAAGTATATGGATGCGTGCAGGATCCCTGCACGCACAGCACAGAGGATGGAATGTGAGCAGAGGCTGAGGAGGATGGCTCAGCTCTGCCAGCGCCGAGGGGACACTGACGCTGCCACCGCCATCGAGAACTTCCTGCAGGAGACCAACCACAGCCTGCCCAGGGAATTTTCTGGGTTCACTTCCGACTGATAAGGGGAGCCCCAGCCTGGGGAGAGCAGGGCAGGGCTTTTTGCAAAGCCAGAAGGCCACGAGCACTGTCTGTGTGCACAGCACGCTGGTCACCTATCATAAAGCCTTCCTATCACTCAGCCCCTCAGACCATCCCAGTGCTCAGCCATCAAATCCAGGCCCTCCCACAGTAATTGGGCACCCAAACCTCACCCACCCCTCTGGATCCTGCTCCTCCCAGGGGAACAAAAACAAGGGTGAAGATTTGGCTGTGGGCTCTGAGCACAGTCCCCTGCACGTGCAGACCTGCGTCACTCCCTTGGAGCTGCTGTTGATCAGAACTGAGCACTGATTAGGGCAGATTAATCACACATTAATTAGGAGAATTCTACCCTTTGCAACAAATCAGGAGGTGGGTTCCTCTGCAAGGTCACTGAGGGGTGAAGCTCTTCTGTGCAGGACACAGAGATGGTGCCTGGCCAGTCCAAATGCATCAAGCAGTACTGATGAAGGAGCCCCCAGTGGTGATTGAATCTGAACTGACCCTCTGGAGCAAATGCACATCTACTCCTGCCTGGACAGAAACCAGGAGCTTCCTTGGGCTGGTGCCCACCAGGAATGACATTCATCCCTATTTCTGGGGCCAAAGTGAAGATTTCTATATTCTTTGATCAATAAATAATTTGCTGTGTGATTTCTCCTTGTTGGGTGTTTTCTTGCAGCCTGAAGCAACCAGAGCATGGCAAAGCAAAGATCCATCCTTTCCTCACTATTGTCACTCTCCATCCCCCAGGCCTTTCCTCTGCAGTGTCCTGTGTCCTTGGACATCCCAGCTGGAACTGGTGCCCTTCCCTGCAGGCAGGGAGGACACACACCCCATCCCAGTCACATTCCCAAGCACTGCCAGGGCCCAGCAGGACATGAGTGGGGGTGGCTTGCAAGACTGTCCCCAAATGCTCTCTGTCACCACAGAGCACAGACTGCCCTTAGCCCTTGGGGCAGGAGCTCCTGTAGGGCTGCACCTGCCTGAGGTAAAGCTGCACAGCACGAGGGAAAGCAGAGCCAGAGACCAGAGCTGGGGTCATGGAGAACATCAGGGTTTACTTAACTGTGCAGTCAGAACAGTTTTCCAGAGCTCAATAAAAACAGTCCCTTTAAAAACTTTAGTGTGTTCCACAGTTCTCTTCACACAGCACTGGACAAGGTGACAAAGGCTGAGCCAGGAAAGCAGGCACTCCCACTCCCACTGAACCCCCTCCTCCCCAGCAGGAGCAGCACTGACTCATTCAGGCTACTCAGGAATCCTTTGGCGTTGCATCCACACAGTCCTCTACAAAATTCCCCCTTTGTAAACAAAGCATCAGGAAATGTTTCTTTCGAGAAGCCTCAGTCCCTCGGGCAGTTCATTAAGGACAGGCCTTTGCCCACCAGACCAGTCCAACACTGCCATCCTCAGGATTCCAGCTGCACAACCAGCCAGGTGGGAATTACAGACTGTGCTGATGGAAAGCCTGGATTCTGACAAAGTTCAGGCACTGCTGTATCAAGAACATCCTATGGAGTCTTCAACAAACAACCAACTTCCATTTGTTGCATGACTGCTCCCCTTCACAAGGGGGGAAACCAGGTGTTAGTGAACATGTCAGCCAGCTCCTCTAGAGTTTTAATGATTAACACTGAACAAATCCTGCTTGTTACTGTCTTTAGCAAGACTACATTCAGCACAACATTAGATAATAAAAATACATTGCACAATAAATTCCCATTAGGAGTCCCAGTTAAGCTGAAAGATAAAAGCAAGACATCATATTACATAAAGCTGCCAGGGGCCAAGGAGACAGCCTGCATTTCTTGGACTTGGTGGTGTGCAAATGCCAGGACCAGGCCAGCTCCCAGGTCTTCACTTCAGCATAGGAGAGGCAAAGAAGTTACCCTGATGCCCAAGCTGTGTGGTTGACTTGCCTTTGCTCCCAAATCTAATTCAAGAGAAATAGAAAACTCAGTTTGGAATTTGGGATATGGAGGTTCAACACTCTCCCTTTCCCAGGGAATATTCACCCCAATTTTATCCACCTCCTAAACAAAGAGTTCATTAACCACCACACAGCTTTTGTTACCACAGCACTGACTCAGGGAGGGTTGACTGAGTTCAGGCTGCTCCAAAAACTGAGTGCAGAAGTCTTTTTACAGTTCTGCTTGAGCACCCAAACCACCTGCAGCCATTCCAAGGTGCCAACACCCCTTGCCACTTACCTGGGGGTGTTTTTGCTGAAGGTGGACCGGACCCTCTGGGACAGGGAGCTGGATGAGGGTGTCTTGGAGAGCTTCTGTTCTGGAGTGGTGAGGGGTCCAAGGATGCTCACTGCCAAAAGAGAGGCACCAAAGTAAGCAGTGTGGGCACAGCTGAAGCTTTCACTGGCATGCAGGAAACATTAGACATCCCCCAGCAGCTGTCAAAGACACTAGACAAATGTGGTATTTCCTGGCACACTTTGTTTTTCCCTTTTCCTCCATAAAGCAGGAATGGCTGGCTCCAACAGCCTCCCAGTCAGCTTTGATTGAGGGTTATTTTTAGAGCCCAGGGTTACCTTGAACCTCAGGTGTCTGTGGAGTGGAGTAGGCATTGACATTCTCAATCACATGTGCTGGGTCCATGTTTTCTTGCTCCACCATCATCAGCTGGCTCCAGTAGTCCATAGGCAGCAGCAGGAGTCGCTCCACGACCTACAGAGACACCCATGAGTTGCTGATCACGATCACAGAATGGCTTGGGTTGGTTAAAGATCATCTCGTTTCAACCCCCCTGCCATGGGCAGGGACACCTTCCACTGGACCAGGTTGCTTAGAGCTCCATCCAACCTGGCCTTGAACAATTCCAAAGGATGGGGCAGCCACAGCTTCTCTGGGCAATCTGTACCAGGGCTGCCCACCCTCACAGGGAGTTTTCCCCACTCTCCCACCTAACCCTGCCCTCTGGCAGTGGGAAGCCATTCCCCTTGTCCTGGCACTACATGCTCTTATAAGAGGTCCCTCTGCAATGTCACAAACCAGCACACAGCTCAGACACAGCAACACCAGACAGGCACCACCTCAGCCCCCTCCAGCCCTGGGAGTTCTTTAAATGGGATAATTTCACCCCAGCTGGTCCTTCCTGCTGCCCTACCTTGGGCTGCCTCTTTGTGTCCTGCAGGAGGGTCATGGGGTCGGGATCAGGTACCGCGTGGGCAACTATTGTGGGGCCAAAGACTTTGGCCAAGTTAGAGATGTCCATTTTGGTATCAGGGCTCTGAGCCACCCTATATTAAAAGAAAATAAGAAAGGATGGAGTTTTTCCCTTTCACTTGCCATACAATTCCCCCATTTCACACACACTTCAGCCCCTGAATGAGCAGGTTTTTTCAGAATGAAGACTCCCTGCTCACAAGCAGTAACAAGAGCCAACTAGAGAAAGCACCAGTGGCAACACCCCCCTTTCAGAATCACAGAATGGTTTGGGGTTGGGAGGGACCTTAAAGATCACCTGGTTCCAACCCCACTGCCCATCAGGACATACCTCTGCAGGTGGACCATGAGGAAAGCTAAGGTGTCCCTGTTGGCCTGGGGAAGTTCTCCAACCGCTTGGTATATGGCAGCAACACTGTTATCCTCATCTGAGATTTCTAGGGGAAAAAAAGTAACATTTCAACCTCAGAAAATGATCCCAGAAGCTGCAAAAGAGCTTTTCAACCTCAGAAAGCGATCCCCTCACAGCCACAGCTACCCTGAGAAACAAGGAAGCCAGAAAATTCCCATGCCATGGGAATAGTTTCATACCCTGCCCAGCCAGAACTCAAGCACGAGGGCTCCCCAGAGCACCAAGGCCTGCTGGCTCACTCAACAGCTAAACCCACGAGCTCTGAGCCTGAAGGAGCTGGAGATGTCACAGGGCAAGGGCTCACCTGCAGCCTCCATGAAGGCCTTGTTTAACCGGAACGTGAGCAGGGGCTCCTTCAGGCTGCGCAGGAAGTCCTTGAGGAGGCCACAGATGGCGTGGATATCGTCCACTTTGCTGAGCAAAGGAATGCTTTTTGCTCTAAGGAACTTCTCCTTCAGCTCCCTCACCGTCTTGTCGCAGCCAGAGACGCGGTAAAGGCCTGTCTGTTGGCACAAAGCTTTGCTCAGAGGGAGGAGATCCACTGATGTCCTGCCACCCCCACCTTCTCTCCACACCTGGGCACTCCTGTTGCTCCCTCAGTCACCCACGGAGCAGCAGGATACACACCATAAATAAGGGATATTTGGGTTAACAACTTGCTTCCCGAACACCACGACCCATTTCATTAGCACCGTTTCACACCTCATTTTCTTTTTACCTCATGCAGCCCTCGTTGCTCGATCTCATTAACACAGTGCACGATGATGGAAGGGATCATTGGAGGAGTAGAAGGGACAAAATCCATCAAGGTCCCCTAAGAGGCAGAAGGAAAAATAAGAAAAGAGATATTCAGTCATGAAGACATGGAAAATACTCTCTCAGGAATTCACAGTGAGATCTAAGCTCTGAAAACAAGAATTGTTTCGTCTTCATCAGCTCAGAGAAGAACAACACCACATCCATCAGCACAAGGCTGCATTGCCTGCCTGGAGCTGCCACCTTCCCCACTCAACGCCCTCCTAACATCACAGCCCTACACCCCCTCCCTGATTATGGAATGAGGCATTACCAAGCTCATTTGCATGTCATTATGCAGCTCTGAGCAACAGGAGCTTTGCTGGGGAAGGGCAGCCTTGGAGCTGAGCAGGCCCCAGCCCCACGTCAGCCCAACTGTGGTGGCCCCAAGCCCAGCCAGACCCACCTCTCCAATTCTGACTGGGGTGCCTGCCAGAGTGGGGATACAGGGCAGGGGACAGCGGTCCCGACACTCCGGGTGAGCGACCACACGGCAGTCCCTGCACTTCAGAGAGATCTTCCCAAACTTCACCCTCTTTCCACAGGGGACACACGATTCTGGCTTGATAACCTGAGGAGGAGGGGAGAGATTAGTGCAGTGTAGTAACTCAGCAGGAATTGAGCTGGGTAATGTGCTCCCTGATCCATGCAGGTAACTGGTACAGTTCAGATGGACCTGAGACACAATCATAGAATCAGAATATCCAGAGCTGGAAGGAACCCACAAGGATTAAAGTCCAACTCCTGGCCCTGCACAGACACCCCAACCATCCCACCATGTCCTCAAGAGTGTTGTCCAAAAATCCTGGAGCACTGGCAGGGTCAGGGCCGTGACTTCTGCCCAACCACCCTCTGGGGGAAGAGCCTTTCCCCACTATCCAACCTCACCCTGCCCTGGCACAGCTGGCAGCCTCTTATCACACACATTTCTGACCGCAAGGAGCTGCTTTTTCACAGCCCTCCTGCCTGCAGACCCACCGTCTTGGAAACGAAGTCGTGCAGCCTCACGCCCCCGTTGTGCTGGGGGGTGCTGGAGCCGTCAGTGTCCGGCCTGGATTCCAGCTGCTTGCTGCCTATGCTGGACTCGCTGTTCCACGCCTGCAAAGGACCTGCAAGGCACAAGAGGAAGAGGCTGGCTGGCATCACCCCCTGCCCCCAAAAGCAGCTTACAGGTCCTGGAAGGAGGTCACTAACACTTCAGGATAGCTCTGGTGTCAGGATTAGGACAGGGATGTGACACCTACCGCTCTTCCTCCGGCTCCTCCGAGGATAAGGCACAGTCTGGATGGTAGAAATGGCTTCAATTGGGCCTCCATCGTTGGGGACCATCACAGTTGTCTTTGCTACTATGGATTCATTAGCCTGTAGTGACAAATACACTGTTGGTGACAGAACACAGGAGTTCCAGCAGCCCTGGAAACAGGTAGACCAAGAACACACAAACTCAGCTGAGACCACCATACCTGGTCTGCTGTGTTGCTGATGGATCTGGATTTCTTCTGAGGACCTGGTGGGCCTTCAATGAACTGCCTGGAAGAGCGCTGAAAAGAGACAGCACCTTGTTGTTTAGGAAGCAGGAATGCTGCTAACTTGGTGTTACACTGGTCCAGGACAATGACAAGGACTGAACACTTAATGCACTTGTGGTGTGTGCAGACAAGTTCTTCAGCAGTACCTGTTCTTCATGGCACCCTGGAAGTCACCATGAAGAATCAGGAGGCCTCAATATGCTGCTCTTTCAAATAATTTTCCTAGCCAGCTTTATAATTCAATTCAGAAAAAAAGAAACCCAGCCTAAACAAGGAGGAAAAAACCCCAAAACAACTACACACACAAAAAAGAGCAACTAAGCAAGTCCCAGGCTCTTCCCAGCTGTGCTAGTGATGGTTTCAGGCTCTTTTTGTCTCCTGCAGATTAAAGCAGAACAAGCACAAGCTCCTTTACAGAATACAAAAACATTAACTTCTACACCACTTCCCCTTAATCTGGGAGCTGTTAATAATGTCCCAGTGTTTTCTTGCAAACCCCGGGCCATAACAGCACAGGATATGCAGAACTCCACTCATTTTCAGTAGACAAACAATGACATCAGACTTCACTTCCAACCTAACCCCCCCAGCAGCCCCGAGTTTCAGCAGCAGCACCTCCAGGCGAGCTCTGACTGTGATTAGTGGCTCAGACGTCACTGCAGGTGGCTCTGAGGTGACAGATGGTGGCATTGTGGCTGCCAGGGCGAACAATGGGAACTATCTGAGGGGAACAATTGAACTTACCCGCTTCTCCCTCCTCTTCAGCCTGACAGCTTTCACCACAGAGGAATCCCAGTCCTGGGGGAAATACACAGCGCTGGGTAAAGGTAAACACCACAGGCCTCTGCCCAGGGCTGTCACCAGTTTAAGCCAGGGAAATGCCACTCCATTGGATACCCCAGGAAAATAAACACAAAGGGTCTCTGGAGATCAACCCCCTCCCCTCAGGCTTTCCAGGGGAGGAGAACTTCAGAACGTGGAGTTACATTACCAGTGAGTCATCGGTCTTGTCGAAGCTGATGTCTGACAGAATTGAGCCAGATTCATCTATTGTAGACAGCCTAAAAACCAAAAATTACAAGAAGCTTGTATCAGTTTGGCTTTCAGTCAGCCACAGTTCCAGAACAATCTCAATGACTCAGAAGAATCATCTTTCCAAGTGCAATAAAAAAGAAAACTGTTGATCTGGGTGTGGAATGTGCCACAGAGGCTGGATTGACACGTGACACTTCAGACGAAAGGCTGGTTTTCCTACCTTTTATTGCCTGAACCCCCCACTGAAGCCTTTGGCCTGTTGAGGAAGGCAAGGACAGACTTCTGCTCCTCGCTGAGCTGGATGCTGCCAGAGGCATCGCACATGAGCAGCTCCCGGATCAGCTGGATTTGCCGCTCCTGTACACACAGATACCATCAGCACCCGGATAAACTGTGTCTAATTGCTCTAAGACCCCATCTGAAGTGTTTGAGATGGCAGAGATAAGCTCTCAGAACTTGTGTCAATAGATTGCTAATGGCTCAGACAGGTAATGGCAGCTCGGCTCCATCAGCAGCCTCTCTCCTTTCCCAGATCAAAGCTGAGGAGCCAAGCCAATTCCTTGCTGGCTTTTTTTCCCCTCCCCTGAGTGCCAGTCCTTATTTTCCATTGATCAATGTAGTTTAATCACCTTGTCTCCACACTCTCAAAGCCAAGGGGTAACACAGGAATTACTCACCAGCTTCTCACAGTCCATTTCAGCTTTCTGCCTCCTTTTGATCTCCACATCCACCTGATTGCGGGCGTGTTTGAGCTTCACGTCCAGAGCACTTCGCTCGGCCTCTGTTTTCATCAGCAGGTCTTTGTACCTGCCGAGCTCGTGCTCCGTTTTCTGCCATTTCCTCCGATACTCCTCGAAGTTCTTGGCCAGCTGAATGAACTCTGGAGAGAGAACACACCCAGCTTTAGCTGCCCAGGCAGAGGAGGCACAGCAGCTCCTCCTTGCATGGACAGCAGGTATCTGTTAACACAGAATCCCAGGATCATTGAGGTTGGAAAAGCCCTCCTAGACCATCGAGTCCACCCTGTGCCCAATCCCCACCTTCTCACCCAGCCCAGAGCACCAAGTCCCACATCCAGTCATTCCTTGGACACCTCCAGGAGTGGAGATTCCACCACCTCCCTGGGCAGCCCCCTCCAGTGCCTGACAACCCTTTCCATCGGGAAATTCCTGCTGATATCCAGCCTGAACCTCCATAACCTGCTCCTGACTGAGGAGTGGAGTACCCAGCCCTTGTGCAAACCCACCCACGAGATGTCCACGAGCTCTCCCATGTTCCAGACCAGCAGCAACCAGAGACCCTGAATGAGGTCAGTTTGCTACAAGCAGAACGTGGCCCAGAGAGAAGTTCCACCTGGGACTTTGTGTTTCTTAACAATGAAAAATCCCAAATGTGACTGTTTTGAGCATCCTCAGGAGCAGAACTCACGATATTCGTTGCCTTCACTCAGAACCTCAGCCTGGCGCATCAGCTGGTCATACAGACCCCTCAAGTTCACCATTGCAGTCTCCATCCTCCTGCCAAAAAACCAGAGCTAAACAAACAGCCCAGCCCTCTCCTCCCACCCCCAAGCAGAAAACACACCACCAGCACAATGAAAAGCCTCAGAACTGCTGATGTTAATGGTTTTGGCGAGTTTTAGAAGCTGTACAAACAAGAAAACTCATCATGTATGGAGATTCATTCCCTATGAAAAAATTTAGATGCATGTAAGCCCACACCCCTGCAGTTTGTGGATAACAGGGGCAGATCTGCCCACCTGAGGGTTTCCAGTATTGCCCAGAGGTTCAGAACCCAAGGCAAGATGAGGGATCCCAAATCCTTCCCTTTGGAGAGGTTGCACAACGCAACAACCCCATGCCCTGCCTACAAATAACTTGGTACTATATAGGCCACTAAAAACCTGCATGTTTTCAGCGCTTTGTAGGATAAAAATAGGAGCAACATTCTGGGGAATTTTAATACAGTTTTAAATTTAGCTGCATTTTAAGTTACAGCTCCTCCTGCAAATAGCTGTTAAAATTCGGCCAGTCAGCACATTTCCCTCAAACAGCAGCAACAACGGCATAAACAGAGGCAGTGAAGGGGAAAGTCTCCAGCTCAGCAAGACAGAAATGCCTTCCCTGATGCAAGAAGTGGCTGGGGCACACAGGGCAGCCTGGGCTGGGAAAGGAGCACCAAGAGCTGGTGCTGGAAGGGTTGGGAGAGGTGCCAGGAAGGCACACAACACCCCGGGCCAGCACAGAAAGCCTTGAGGTACCTGATCCACAGGTACAGACTGCACAGACACAGCGACATCTCAATAACTCCTGTGTTAGGCAGGCTGTGGAAAAGCTCTGCCCCTGTAGCTTGAAGGGGCAGGTACAATTCTGTGCCTTCATTAGCAGCACCACCACGCCCAGCCCAACGTGACCCCGAGGCCAGACAGGCCGCACCACCAGCCCAGCCCTTACAGAGCCCTCCGAGCCGGGGAATGGGCCTGAGACCACCGGGAGGGGGCCTGGGTGGGGTCCTGGGACCCACCGGTGTCCCTCAACCCTTCCCCACACTCACCTGAGCCACCAGTTTCTCTCAGACCCTCCCTGGTCCCCTCAGAGCTTCCCCGGTCCCCTCAGCCCTTTCCCACCCTCACCTGAGCCTCTCGGGTCCCCTCAGAGCTTCCCCACACTCACCTGAGCCACCAATTCCTCTCAGACCCTCTTTGGTCCCCTCAGACCCTCCCAGGACCCTTCAGAGCCTCCCTGGTCCCCTCAGAGCCTCCCCACACTCACCTGAGCCACCAGTTCCTCTCAGACTCTCTCGGGTCCCCTCAGGTTCCCACTCACACTCATCTGAGCCACCAATTCCTCTCAAATCCTCCCTGGTCCCCTCAGAGCTTCCCCACACTCACCTGAGCCACCAGCTCCTCTCAGACCCTCCTTGGTCCCCTCAGACCCTCCCTGGACCCCTCAGGCTCCCACTCACACTCACCTGAGCCACCAGTTCCTCTCAGACCCTCCCTGGTCCCCTCAGCCCTTCCTACACTCACCTCAGACACCAGTTCGTCTCAGACCCCCCGGTGTCCCCTCAGCCCCCTCCCCGCTCACTCACCCAGACTGCGGAGCCGCCGCCGCCGCCGCGCGCGCAGCCCCAACCGCCCCGCGCTCCGGTTTGAATCCGCTCCGCCAGCCAATCCCCGCGCTCCCCGGCCCCCCGCCGTGCCTCTCATTGGCTGCGCTCACCGTCCCCACTGAAGCCGAGCCGGCGCCATGTCTGCTGAGGGCGTGGCGCACCCCGGCGCCAGGGCGGGCGTGGGGCGCCAGTGCCCGCGCGCTGAAGCCGGACGGGCGCCATCTTTACTGCTGGTCTCCGGCTGCCTCCAGGCGTTGCCTAGCAACAGCGCGGGCCGGGGACGCCGGAAGGGCCCAGGCCCCCAAACCCGGCCTTTTTGTCCCCAAAACTGGGGCTGTTTTGGGGACAAAAACGCTCCTCACGCCGAGCCCTGCGTGTTATTCAAGCCAAACCTCACCCCCCTTGCTGTGGAACTTCAAGGTGAGGTTTATTAAGCGCTGCCACTTGAGAAATGCGGCTGATTTTTGCCTTTAAAGGCCCATCTGAGTGGGAGCCAAGGGCAGAACCCATTCCAAAGCCACGCTTAATATGCAAACACATCAACCCCAAAGAGTCACACAAAGGGAATTCACATAATCATAAACCAACAACGGCGCCATAATCTTGGAAATCTTGAAACAAAGCAGCGGGTAATTGAAGAATGGGTATTAGCAATTAGAAAGCACAACTAAGTGCTTCAAAGTGCGGGGTGGGAAAGGGAGCCCATAAAGCAGATTGCTCCCATCATCCAGCTGCTGCAGCAGGGCGGGTATCGTTTGGTTTAACTCAATCAATAATAATTAATTCATAATAGATTGTGAAAAGCCTCAAGATCTCTGGGAAGGTAAACGCTAATGAGGCTTCCTTGAGGAGGAGAGCCAAAAATGTCTTTGTTTTACAGGGGACCTGAGACCCCAAAGAGATTCGACTCATCATCCAAGTCAGTGGCCAAGCAAGGGGAAGGCGTTGACCTTGATGTTTGACCTCGATATTTGACTTCATGGCACAGAAAATCACCCCAAATCCTGATTTTCCCCAGTCTGGAAGGAGGTTGGAGGCTGATGGTCACACCTGGCTCTGCCAAAAGCATCTTGTGCATTCCCAGCCCAGCCCAGCCCCTCTTGCAGCCCCATTTTGGGGGAGGTTCAGCTGGTTTTGTGTCAGCCCAGGCCCTCCTGCAGCTCCTGCCTGTAATTAAATCTTCACAGCTAAGATGTCTCTATTGGCAGATCGTATTTATAGGCAGGCGAGTTGGTTTAGTGTCGTTCTGAAGAGCTAAGGAGGCTTTTGCTCATAAGCAAATTCTGTTCCCTTTCAAATTGTCATCTGCAATCTCGTGCCAATAAAAAGGCACATTATTTTCGACGATTGCCCCCGCGGTGCCTGCAGGGAGTGACTGTGTTGGGTGCTGGGCTTGGGGGGCACAAATCACATTCCTTCCTTATGTGTCCTTCCAAACCCTGCCCTCCAAGGGCACCAGGAGCTGAGGACCCCAAAAAGCTTCTGCTGATATGATGTGGCCGTGGCAAATTCAATCCCAGCCCCATCCCTAAAATCCTGGTGGGTTTTCCCTTCCTCCTGCTCAGCTGATTTGTGAGGAGAGCGGAGGGGTCAGGAGCACCTTTCAATCAGAGCTTTATTCCAAGGGAGAAGAAAGGCAGAAGGGCTGAGGGCCTTTTCAGGAGCTGCTTTATTGCAAAGTAATTATATTCTCTTTTGTTTGTGTCAGGAAGGGAGGGAGAAGCCTTGAAATGTCTCATCTGGGAAGCCGTTAATAGAATTTATGCTAATTTGATGATTCCGGCGATTACTGGCGGAAGCACTTCACATTTTCAGGCAGCAGAAATTCTCCTCCAGCTCCTCCTGCAGCCTCACTTGGTTGGTCTTTTTGGCCTGTTCTCCTCCTCCAGCCACCCCACACCCTTTGCTGGGCAGCACTGGTCACCCCCAGGATGGGACTGGGATTTTTGCTGTCCCCATTCCCATGGGCATCACTCATGACCC
>JAWWEW010000069.1:5322362-5353092 GCA_035583185.1 Anabacerthia variegaticeps
CATGACCCCACGCCTGGATTTTTTGGGAAGGATTGAAAGAAACCTGCCCTGGTGCCTCTCTGTGTGAGCAAAAAGCCCTACAATCCTAAACCTCTCCCTGCCAACCTCATCCTCTGGCGAAGCTCCTCAAACTCCAGTCGCTTTGCCCAGCTCCTGTAATTAACTCCAGAATTGCAAACCCATTTGTGCAGTTTTGTGCTCAGGGGAAACCTTTATTAAGTTCCTTTTAATCCAAAACCAGTTAGAGCACGATGGTCTTCAGCAACAGTCATTCAAAAAAAAAAAATAAATAAAAGGGGGAAAAAGCAAGTGGAACTAGAAACTGTAAGACAACAACCTTTCTCCAGGGGGAAAAAACCGAGGAAAAATTATCTGAGGTACATTTCTCTTGATGCATTAACACAGCACGGGTGTTAAAAAGGAATTATTCAGTAGTGCGAGGGAGAAATCCATCAGGCTGAGCAGGGAGGGCAGCCAGGGTTTAGCCCGAGGAAGATGGACATTTTAGGGAATTAATTTCTGATTCCTCAGGGCTGACCTGAGCTGGAGGATTTTGGGAAGCATCAGGATCAGGTGCTGGGGGATCTGGGGGGCCAGAGCATTGTCCTTGGGGTCTGTGAGGAGGGGGATGAGGGAATCCATGGGGTCTGTGAGGAGGGGGATGAGGAGGGAATCCATGGGGTCTGGGAGGAGGAGGATAAGAGAATCCATGGCCATGTCTGTGAGGAGGAGGATAAAAGAATCCATGGCCATGTCTGTGAGGAGGAGGAGGAGGAGAAGAGAATCCATGGCCATGTCTGTGCCATTGGGCCAACGACAAGCCAGTTTTATCCACAATCTCCCATCAGTGTGAACTCAGGATGATTCCTCGTTGGATAAAGAGTGCTGGGATGGGAGCAGCCAAACCCACTGTCCATCCTCTCAGCTCCTTGCAGTGAAACGGTGCATTAATGTCAGCAGAGAAGCCACGGCCTTAGCCTGAACTCCTTAAAAAACAAAGGGAGTCTCTATTGCCTTCATCTGGCTTTTAATGAATGACCTCTTGTCGCCGGGAGCTGCGTGCGGTGACAAAGGACCTTTGTGGGCTGATATTTATGATTTCATTTAAGCCAGGGAGTAAGCTGAGGGAGAGGGCTGGAAAATAAGAGCTGAGCTGATGGTTCCTGCTTTAAACTCAAGGGATCTTTATCTAGTTTTTGTATTAATACAGTTGTCATCTCTTAAATATTTGAGTGACTCGCAGCCGGGAACGCTCCCACGCTGGAGGGACGCGCAGGGATGGCTGCGCAGGGAACGAGCCCACACCTTCCTCTGGACCTGAACACGGGATTAGGGGGAAGGTTTGGCATTTTCCCAGAGTGCCCCAAAAATTGCCCACACAGCCAGTGTGCTATGAGTGCCCACAACCCGCTCCCAGGGGGCCCAACACCCCTCCCCGCACCAGCAACTCGCCAACACTGATAAATTTTTGCCTTTTCCTTCGGCAGGCCTTGGTGGCGGATTAAGCAGCTGGGAGTCGGGAGGGAGAGCGTGTCCCCTCTCCTTTGCCATGCAAACAGAGAAAATTAATCTTCCAGCTTCCTCTGATATTTGGGCTGAATTACAAGCTGGGAGCGGAGATAAAGCGCGGGCAGAGGAAGGCACAGGTACAGCGGTGAGAGGGCTGCTGGCACAGGCCTTTGTCCGTGCAGATAACACTCTCCTCCTGGAGTCATGCATAATTCACCAGCACTGCCTCCCTCGGCCTGGTCAGCCCTCCCTCTGCTTCCTCTCTTCTCCCACAGCAGCTGGGAGAACTCGTCCAAGGAGCCCACGCTCATGTGTGTGGAGCCAGCACATGTGTGTGTCCAGAGACACGTGCAAAGCTCATGGCAGGGTAGACCTTGTAGGGATGCAGGTAAAGGGATGTTGTCCCCACTGCCTGAAGGCTGGTGGAGGTGGGGGACAATGCTCTGGTGGACAACAACCCATACTGGGATGGGTCACTGGTGTCCTGCTCACAACCCAGCAATTCCCGACACCAATCCAGCCACACCAGCACATCCCCTCCTGCCTGGGGGGCACTTGATATGCCCATCACATCCCAGCTCTGCTAACCACACTGTCTCCCCACATCCCTCCATGTTACACTTGGACAGAGGTTACATCCTCTGGGATAGCAGTCCCAGCATTAAGAGGCACCAACTGCATTTCCTGTGGCAACTCCTCCATACGTTCCTGACAGAACTGTGCCACACAGAGCAGGAAAGGCAAGGCCAGGCAGCTCTTCCACAGCCACTGAGAGTTTGTCTCCCAGCACAAAGCAGGAATAACCCCGGTCACTCACAGCCAAACAGTGAACACTGACACCTGCTTAATGATTTTTGCTTTGTAAACTAAAGCAGTGCCATGAGTTTAATAACCACTGCTTGGGAGTAATTGGGGCGATTATTGTATGGCCCAGGGGGAAAATTGCAGCTTGTTATCTCCAGGGAGTAGCGTTAGGATCCAGCAGATAATCAGACCGTTATTTGTTGCACTTTAGATGACATTTCTTATGGATTTAGAAGTGATAGTGATCAAACTGTGTTGTCAGAACCACTGCCAAACTGGGGAGTCCACAGACCTGGAAGCCAAACAGCACCTGAAGCTCCTGGGCCAGCTGCTCTTCCAGCAGGAACAACAGACTTACGTGCCACACAGAGCTCAAAGATGTCCAGATCTGAGCACCACCATCCCTTCTTTAATGTGATCTTCTCCCAAGGGAGACGACACTCAGGATGCTGCAGGAGGGGATGCAAAGGGGGGGTATCAGCTCTTAGCTCAGCGATCACTTTTCCTGAGCTCTTCCCTCTCTGTCTCTCCCTCCCCAGCCCAATCGATGGCCTCTGCCTGTGCCCTCACCTCCAGCAGCCCTGAAATTGGAGGCTTGGGCAGCAGGGCTCTTGTGTGAATGGTCCCACAGAGACCAGCAGTGCTGGGCACCCTCCCTGTGCCACGACTGCTGCCCGTCCCCATCCCACACTCAGCTCCCCTGGGCTCCACACCATCCAGGACACATTTATGCACCCTCAGTAAACAGGAGCTCTCAGCCCCTCGAGGGTCTCTTGGGGGGCCAGTTTCAGCAAACCCAGATGTTTTGGGTGGGCAAGACACAGCACAGCTCCTGGTGACGTGTCCCCAACACCAGCCCTTCTCCCAGCACCCCAAACTGTGCCCATCCAGCCGGGCCATGGGGGTGCAAAAGGATTTTCAGCAAGGCTAAGCCCAGCCAGAACATCTGGCACTCTCTCTTTTGTAGGTTTTGCTGCACAGGAGCATCCCCAAATCCTGCTTTGGGCTCTGGTCCCAGGGACAGGCTCGTGGATGCCACGGCCGAGGCTCCTGCCAGGCCCAGGGGGGGCCGAGCCAAGGCAGCTCCGCTATCGATCCCCGATCAATGACAGCTCAAGGCCTGGAAGTGACAGAGCCCTCCCCTCGTCCTCAGTCCCCCCCGAAGGGCTGGAGGCTCACGCAGAGGTTTAGCAATAATCTGAGCTGGGAGCAGGGATGGGAAGAGCCTCCTGCAGCAGGTGGGTTGTTTAACAAATTGGACACATAACGAGACAAAAGGCACAGAGGAAGGAGATCTGGCGGGACTGGACCTTTATCTCTGGCATGTTGGCAGCCAAATCTTTGTGCAATATTTATCAAGGGTGAGCGGACAGGAGAATTGGCAGTCGATGCATAAGTGAGGAATTAAAGCCACTGCCATCCTTATCTCCCCGGCAGAGAGAGGAGGGGAGGGGTGGGCGGGAGCTGTGAGCCAGCCCAGGGCTATCGAGTTTGAAACCATTTGTGGCTTTAACGAGTCCAAACTTTATTAGCTCAGCTGATGCGAGCAGAGCAGAAGCAGCAAGAGGGCAAACCAGCACATCCCCATCCTGTCAGAGCAGGCATTTCCATGGGAAAGGCCCTCGTGTCTCTGATCAGGCATTGCATGGCTGGGGGACAGGGCAGAGCTGCCCCAGAGGTACCAGGTAAAGGGCCAGGGGGTCTTTCAAGCCCAGTTAAAATTCACTTTTAAACCAAGGCCTTGAGGAGCTGCTGCTCTTTCCCTTCTAGTCCTGCTCAGCAGTGAGACAAAGGCAGAAGACGCTTTGCCCTCGGGATATTCACATTTTGCAGAGCAGGCACTGCTGGGCACTTCCAGCCACGCTGTGAATACGGCCCATGAGACACAGCGGGAACGCCACAGGGGAAGGGATGGATACGACCCCTGGGACTGCAGAGCTCCCCTGGACCACCGAGGGTTCTGAGCCGTCCCCAGGGAGGGCAGCTCAGCCCCTGCAGAGCCCAGATGGACCCCCTGTCCCTGCAGCCCCCCCAGCTGTGGATGGAGAATGAAGGGCTGCTCCATCCCCACCGTCCCCTGGGAATCCCCGGCGCTCACACAAGGGCTGTAATTGCCTCCATTATTAGCTTTGCTTTTGCTGAGATTGCGCGTTCAGAGATGGGCTCCATCTGCTCCTTGCATGGGCCTGGCTGCCAAGGGAGGGGACAAACCCCCTCCTTGGAGACAAATGTGGTATTTCTGCAAAAGGGGGACGATGGCAAGGCCATGCTGGGGGGCAGCACCAGCCCCCCAACCACGGCTGGGGGTCCAGGCTGCCCAGCTCCCCCAGCCCTTCCACCACACCCCAAACTCTGCCAAGCTCCCCCAGGCACCCGCCAGCCCCAGACCTGGCTCTGGCTTCGTGGTATTGTTTTAGGGGATTTGCATCTCTCCGTTTAATTTCTCTTCAAGGCAAAGAAGAGCACGGGGAGCCAAGTGGGAGCTGCTGGCCTGCTGTGTGTCAGGAGGCTGCTGGGAAGAAGACGTGCTGATCTCCATGCCTGGAGCATCCAGTGCCACATCACTCCCTGCACCACCCAATCCCTCCTGGAGAAATGGGACACGAGCACCGGGGAGCAACAGCACCACAGTCATCCCCAGGCACGTCCCTCTCCGGGCAGGCTCCCCCTCTGGCCCTGCCGTGGCTGCCATAAATCCTCCCCAGGTTGTTCCAGCCGCTGTCACGGAGCTGGAGCAGCAAATCTGAGCTCAGAGAGCTGCGCACACGCGGCGCTCGCGGGTCCCCCAGCACCCATCTGCACCGCCTTTGTCTCCGCAGCCTGCGAGCTCTGCCTCTCCTCCTCCTCCTCCTGCCGCAAAGAAACGCATTAGTTGCAACATTGCTTTAATTTGTTTGCCAGCTTTCGGGGATGGAGAGGCTCCTGCTCCCACCGGTGCCGTTTGGAGCATCTCTGCACAGGCAGCGTTAACCCTCCTGCTCCCACAGAGCCAGGGTACCAGAGCTGCCACCCCAGCCCAGCCCAGCCCAGCATGAGCTACCCTAAATGCCCTGACCTGGCACTTGCCAGCTGGGGGGATCCATTTCCCCTCCCGGCGTTCCCGTAATGAGATGAGTTTTGTTGTGGCCGCAACCAGTGTCAGAGGGAATAAAGGAAAATGTGAGCCAGACAGGCTCGGTGGCGGTGACAAGGACACGGGGACAGGCAGCTGCTGGCAAAGCCAGGGAGGAGAAATGGGGTGGGATGAGCTGGGCAGCACCAGGGCACGGGCTGGGGATTCCTGGTGTCCTGTGCTGCACTTGGCACATCCCAGGATCTCACCTGAGCTGGTACCTGCTCGTGGCTGGGGCTGCTGCCAGAGGCCCTTCTGACACCCCTCTGGGAACACCAGCACAGCCCAGAAGGGCATTCCCACTCAGGTAGCTCCAAAACAGCTTCCCATATGGATATCAGATGGGAGGAGCACAAGGAGCCAGGGGGATGGCCTTGGGCAGCACTGCAGGACCACTGGCAAGCACACAGATCCCTGTTTGACCCAGCATCCTCTGGAATGAGCTTGTTTGGACTCTGCTCCACACTTCAGGGTACAGGTCCCATCCAACCTGAGCCCCTTCAGCCTGGGAGAACAGCCCCAGGGCTGTGTGTCCCAGGAGAGGCCTTTTCTGGGCACTGGGAGGGCAGGAGCCAGCACTGGGGAAGTGTTTCGTGGAGCCAGTGGTTTTGCATTGCCTCTTGCTAATTGCTCTGGCTAATGAAGCCACACACCCTTCCTGGTGATTTTCCGCAGGGTTTCCATCCACTCTTGGTTGCCATCCACAACTCCAGAGAGATGTGGCTCGTGGATCACAAGATTCCAGGATGGAAAAAGAGTAGAAACAACCCTGAAGGGGCCGTAAAACACATCCCAGCCCCAAAGCAGGTGAGGGGGCACCCAGATCAGAGAGAGACGAGCAGCAGGGGGAGGAATTCCCAGATATCCAGGGCCAGGCGTGCAGTGTTGGTTCAACACAGACACAGCAATACGGCTCTTCCCGAGGCTGCTGGAGAGGAGGAGTACCTGCCCTCCCACGGGATACAGCCCCCTGGGAGTTTGTCTCCTGGCTCTTGGGGATGATTCCCACTGCCAAACCCCCAGGAGAACCCAAACCACCTTCCCAACCCCATGGCTCTGTCCCCCACGCCCGCGCCACGAGGGGTCTGGTTGTTAAGCAGTTCAACCTCCTTTCCACCCCAAGTGCCGCTCTGAAGGTTTAAATAGAAAGGTATCAAAATAAAAGATAATTGTTGAGAAAGATGAATAGGGGGGAGGAAAAAAAAAACCATCCTCACGGAGGAACTCTTGTCTAATTTCTCACCCACGCAGAGCACAACGATATTAGTGCCTTCAACTCTGGTTCGTAAAAGCTTTCATGGCTTTATTACCAGCTCCCCGAACAGCTTGTCCTTTTAATAAGCCAAGGCCTCCAGATACCAGATCTGCCCATGGGAGATCCCATCAGGACGTGGTTAATCCAGGCAGAAATAGCACACGGCATCATCACACTCACCTGATGAAGGAAACCCTTGTCTGAGGCAGGAAAAGGTTAAAAACCACCCCAAAATGCAGAGAGAGAGGGAGGGAAGGAGGGAGGGACCTGTGCGGTGGCACCCGCAGGGTGTCCTCGCCTTGCCCGCTCTCCACAGCCACCAGCTTTGGCCACGGAGGCCTTTAATTATCCAAACTGCTGCCCCTCACAAAATTAAATGCTGCTGAGGATGACTCAGTGTTTAATGGACTGGCTGCTCCTCGCGCCGGGAGAGCCAAGCGGGAGCGCGGCACAACACGGCGTAAATCAGGCGGAGACGGCGGGCAGAGGGACCAGCAAACTGCTGGGCTCCACCAGCCCCGTGTCCACTCAGGATGACCCCGTGGGTGATCCCTGCAGGCAGCAGACCCGGGTGCTGCTGCTCAGACCCCCACCAGGCTGGCTGTGACCCTTGGCCATCCACCACCACCACCATCACATGGATGATGGGCTTGATTTAGCAAAGCCACGGCTTCACCGAGCTGGGTTCTCCTCTCTGAGGATTCAGATGCCGTGGTTTCCTTTGGAAAGGTCTCAGGAATGGTCAGGTGGGATCTCAAAGGCAGGCACGTGGCAGAAGATGGGATGCAAAGCTTCTCTCTGCCTTCCCTCGCCCACCTGGGGCGGCAGCGCTCGCCGGGCAGCCCAAGCCAGCATGGCAAGCAGCAGCAATGTTAATAGCCTTGTTAGTCTCACCAAGATGCTGAGGCTTTGGCTTCCAGCAGATAATTAATGATGTGCTCAGGAATTAGGAAGCCCTGGACCTCTACCAGGGTCTGTGTGGAGGCAACAGAGCTGCTCTTGGTTCAGAGCTGTAGCAAAGCAATGGCTCGAGGAGCAGCACCAAGAGTGGGTTGGCCAGTGGGGACTGGGAGAAGCCTTGATTGCCCCACTCTTTACTGGTAAGACCAGTTGCTCTCCATGTACCCTGGAGCTGGAAAGCAGGAAGAATTTCTCCATGGAAAGTGTTATCAAGCCCTGGCACGGTCTGCCCAGGGCAGTGGTGGAGTCCCCATCCCTGGAGGGATTGAGAAGACGTGTAGATGTGGCTCTTGGAGACGTGGTTGAGTGGTGGCCTTGGCAGAGCTGGGAGAGCAGTTGGACTGGGTGGTCTCGGAGCTCTTTTCCAACCCAAAGGATTCTACAGGGATGCGACAGCCCCTGATGCTGGAGCTGCCCCACCAGCGAGAAAGGCACATGTAAAAAAGGCCTAATAAGGCCCCACGGTGCCTGATTTGAATACAATTTACTGTTGCTAATGATCCGGATGGTTATTTCCCCAAGCTAGGAAGTATTTGGCCCCAAAACGGGCTCCTGGAAGCAATTTCAGCCGAGCAATCTGTAATGCCGGAGCTGATGGAAGCAATTTGCAACCCATTAGCAGAGATCGGCTGTGAAGATATTTTACACTTGCTCAGCCCGGGTTTGGGTGGGGATGGAATTGTTGTCCTGGGTGGGGTGGCTGGGGGGTCTGTGAGGCCGGACATCACACCAGGCTGCCAAACCCCCGATGTTAAGGGTGGGAGCTGAACACAGCACTGATCTCCACCTGAGCAGAGAACACCCTGTGGCCCCAGCGGCTTTGCCACCTGCCACACTGGTGACCTCTCAATTAAATATGGTACCTCAAATACACAAACACAGTCCTGGAATGCAGGTCCAGTCACCCCACGATCCATCTCGTGCTCCAGGACAGGACACAGCAGTGCCCAAGCACCTCCAGCACACGCAGGGCTTAATAGACCATTATGAATTCAATTTTCTCCTGGACAGCAGTGGGTGCAGATAAAGAAGCAATTTGCAAACCTGGGCTGCCTCCATGGAGGGAGCAATAGCAGGGCACCATCCCAAAAAAAAGCATGGAAAAGCATCTCGCACCCAATCCTTGCAAACCCGTCCTCGCCCTGGGGATGCTCTTCCAAGAAGAGGGATGGAAAGCAGTTTCGGGAACCGAGGTGTGGTGGAGCGGGGACAAACACTGCTGGGAAGGTGGGAAAGGAGCCCCAGGGCTCGAGTTATCCCTTGGCCCGAGCTCCCGAGGTGTTCCCAAGGCACCGGTGCCTGCCTGTCTGCTGGAGCCTGCTGGGAGCCTCAGCACTGCAGCACCTTCCCTTAATTACTTTTCGCCCGTTAATTGGATCTGAGGGCACGCTGAGGGGAGTCCTGACTGCTGAATGCGTGCTGTGAGCACCCCTTTGGTCCAGGAGGACTCAGCCACAGCCACTCACACCCCACCACCCATCCCTGGGGTCCCAGCCCACCCCTTGGCCACCCCCCTTTAGGCCTGTGTGTCTTGCTGCTCTCAATTATCACCTGGAGCTAATTGTTACCTCCTCACCCATCCCACAGCCCTTCGCCGGTTCCTCTGTCTCTCCCAGCAGGAACTAACACAATCCTCACGTGGTTTCCCAAAAAATAACGCGGAAATGCTCCCAGTCCCCACGTTCCGCTCCATTCCAAGGATGCAGCTGCTTTCTCCCTGGCCAGGGGCCAGAGGCAGGGAAGTTTCCTCCAGCCACTCTCCTCCTCCCCAGCCCCTGTAGGAAAGAGTCCTGGCGTTTTGGGACCCCGACAGCTCCTTGAGACCCCAACAGCTCCTTGAGACCCCCAGGAAACACGTTCTCCATCCAAGGTGGCTCAGGGACACAGGACACTCCTCCCTGGGGTTTCTTGTGCACTGGAAATCAAGGACTCACAAGAACATCCACGTGCTCTGGCCTGAAACCCCATCCCTGCCTGTGCCCAGCCCGCGCTGCCGGTGGATTTACTGTCAATAAAACCACTGCAGAGAGCGACTCCTCATCTGGAAGAAGAAGAGGAGGAGGGGAACAACCCCTTTCTAAATGTCCTTATCCCTTTTCCAGGCAGCACATCCCTCTCCGGGCTCCATCAGGGGTGCTGAGGGAGGGACAGCTCTGAGCAGGCAGCTGTCTGGCTGTGGAATGGAGCAAGAAGGCAAAGGCAGAGCTGGTGCCAACTGGAAAGGCTCACACCACGTCTCCACGCCCTGCCAGGGTCATCCCTGTGCCCAGCAAGGTGGGCACTGGCTCAGGGGGGTGTCCCTGCTTTCCACCTCTATCCCCTCAGATGTCCCCAAGCAGATCCCACTGCAAAACCCCGGGTTCCTGCACAGGCAGGGGAGAGGATGCTCCAGAAAGGGACCACACCAAGTGTGCCCAAGGCACGGGATCTGGGGACAGGGTGTGTGTGCCTCACCCTGCTGCATCCCAAACTGCCCACCCTCCCGACTGCCGCGGTTCAGGCGGGGACAGCACACTGGGAAGGCACCTCCGGGCAAGGACACAGCTCGGCATGACAACCCTGGGGTCTGGCTGTCCCTTGCCAACATCACACTCGCGAAGGACGTTGAAACATCCTTTTCCATTTGACTGCAGCCACCTTACTGGGAGCAGTGGGCGGGCGCCTGCTGCAGCCTCTGCTCCCTGTGCCACTGCCATGGGGGCTGTGATGGGGTCTCAGCTTGGATAGAGAGGGCACCCCACTCCCCAGGGCAGGAGGAGCAGGGTGGGGGACATGCTGGCACTGGGGGGAGCTGAGCACTGCTGTGCCACCCCCTTTGCTGTGCCCTGGGGAGAAGCAGACACCCATCACCCACCGCCTCCTGCCCCAGGAGATGGTGGAAAGGGGCAGCACATCCTGAGTGGGGCAGGACCCCGGTGCCTCTGGGAGGGTCTGCCTGTTGTGACAAGCATCGTGACAGGGGCAGCAGAGCAGGCTGAACACAGCAAGCCCCAGGGGGACACTCGAGGCTCCGTGTGCCCCACGGCCACCCCAAGGCGGGGTGGAAAGGGCTGGAAGGTGCCCACCATCCACCCCCTCCAAAGGACCAGCCCAGGGGTTCCTGAGCTGGGACTGCCACGGGTGAAGCCCAGAGGGCAGGAGGGGCCGTGGCCGGGCACAGACAGGTCAGGGCTGTGTAGGGGGGACGAGGGGGCTCCGGCAGAGCGAGGAGCCGGAGCATCACTGGCAGGCGCTGGGGGATGGGAGCGGCACACGCACACGCACACGCACACACACATTACCCACATGCACACGGCAGCAGCACCAACAGCCCCTGCCAGAGCCTGCAATCGCTGGAGCGCCCCGCTCCTGCGCCTCTCCCTCCTCCTCCTCCTCCTCCTCCTCCTCCTGCTGCTCGCTGCCCACCGGCCTGCGGCTCCTCTCCGCGGCCTCCGGCCCCACCAGCGCACACACACAATGACTTCATGCGGATTATGCATCTGAAGGAACCACCAGCTCCCAGATAGCCACAGGGGGAGGTATCCATGTGTTTGGCAGGGAAGCAGCCTCCTGCTCGCCTTCCTTCTCCTCCTCTCCGCTCCTCGCCGCCGATGGTCACCCGCGGTCCCCCCGCTCGCTGCTGAGCGAGGCCCCGGCGCATCCCTTGCTCCCACGCTTGCACCAAAGGTACCACCAGCGGGGCTATTTTTATTCCCCCCCATTCCTTTCTGGTTCCCCCAGCACCCTCCGTGCTCCTGCTCCCGTTTCTCCCAGGCGGCGCATCCCGAGCGGCGGCACCGCGAGCCCCGACCACAGGTTTGCAGCCTCGGCTCCTTCGTGTGTGCTTGGGGATGTGGCGGTGCCATTTGGGGGGAGGAGGAGGGGGCAGAGGGTAGAGGAGGTGGGTGGGAGGGGCGGGGAGGGCCGGGGGAGGTGAGGTTGGGGGCTGGAGAGGCACCGCACCCCGGTCCTGCCATGGGATGGGGAGGGCAGGGAGGAGGTGGGAGGGGAGGAGATGCAAGAGGCTGCATCCAGATAAATACACATATATATATATATACATGTATGTTGTGTATTTATATATATATATATGTGTGGGCTGGGGGCAGAGCAGGGCACAGCAAAGCATCTGCCCCTCGCGGGGGCTGCCGTGGGCTGGGCACCCGCAGCACCCACGAGGCCACGGGCACCCACGGGCTCCCTGTCTCGGCAGCCACGGACCATGATGGACCTGAAGGTGGACGAGGAGGAGGTGGACAGCGGGCAGCCCGTGAGCATCCAGGCCTTCGCCAGCAGCTCCACCCTGCACGGGCTCTCGCACATCTTCTCCTACGAGCGGCTCTCGCTGAAGCGCGTGGTCTGGGCGCTCTGTTTCCTGGGCTCGCTGGCCCTGCTCGCCCTCGTCTGCACCAACCGCATCCAGTACTATTTCCTCTACCCCCACGTCACCAAGCTGGACGAGGTGGCAGCCACCAGGCTCACCTTCCCTGCCGTCACCTTCTGCAACCTCAACGAGTTCCGCTTCAGCCGAGTGACCAAGAACGACCTGTATCACGCCGGGGAGCTCCTGGCCCTGCTCAACAACAGGTGGGTGCCAGTGCTTTGAGGTGGCAGCTCCATGGTCCTCCACCCATGGTCCATACATCTCCTTAGAGCCCGTGAGGAAGCAGATCCACCTGGATGCAGCCAAGAGCCACCAGGTCCTGCTGCTGCTCCTGGGCACGTGGCTCCCATGCTGGGTTGCCCTGGGTGGCTCAGGCATGCATGGCAAGTCCCATCCTGTCCCCAGGGTGCAGCAAGGCCAGGGCCACCCTGGGGTGCCTTTGGGGCTGATCCATCACACCTGGCTCTATCACCATATCCTGGTGCCATCACACCTGGCTCCAGCTCCATATCCTGGGTGCTGTCACACCTGGCTCCATCACCATATCCTGGTGCCATCACACCTGGCTCCATCACCATATCCTGGTGCCATCACACCTGGCTCCAGCTCCATATCCTGGGTGCCATCACAGCTGGCTCCATCACCATATCCTGGTGCCATCACACCTGGCTCCAGCTCCATGTCCTGGGTGCCATCACAGCTGGCTCTATCACCATGCCTGGGTGTCTGACACAAGCAGTGAGACTGGAGATGGCAGCAGGTGAAGCCACTGAGCATCACCCACGCCCCAGAATGGGAGATTGGTGCCATTCCCTGGGCTGGGGGGCTCTGTGGTGGCAGAGCTCACAGGGGAGCCCCTCGCCCACCCTCCCCAGCCTGTCCCCATGGCTGAGGTGGCTCCTTGATGCTGCCAGGGTGCTGCCATGAGCCTGGTGCCCATAGCAAGGTGCATTCCTTTCCTGTGCCAATGCCAAGGGCTTCACTCGTGCTGAGGGGCTTCAATCATGTCCAAGGGAGGGGTTTGCAGTCATGACACCAGAGCTGAGTCCCAGCACACTCAGCTCACGTCCCCACGAGGCCACCACCTCACTGTGATGCCACCAAAGCCACAGGGCAATCAGCTGGGTGTCCTCAACCAGGGCTGGAGCTGCAGGGCCCGCTCTGGGGCAAGTGGGATGGTTTGGAGCGTGGCCACTGCTCAGCTTGTCCTCTTTGCCCATGGTCTGTCACCTCTCAGTGCCTCTGGGCCACTCTGGATGCTCTGCCAATGCCACCTGCAAAGGGGGACTGTGTGGATCCCACCCCAGGGCTGGGGCAGACGCAGCTCCTGCGAGTCCTAAGCGGTTTTCCCAGCAGGACCTGCCACCCCAGCCAGTCCTGAGCCTGCCCCTGCTCTTTGCCCCAAGGTACGAGATCCCAGACACCCAGACGGCCGACGAGAAGCAGCTGGAGATCCTGCAGGACAAGGCCAACTTCCGAAACTTCAAGCCCAAGCCTTTCAACATGCTGGAGTTCTATGACCGGGCTGGCCATGACATCAGGGAGATGCTGCTGTCCTGCTTCTTCCGTGGGGAGCAGTGCAGCCCTGAAGACTTCAAAGTGGTGAGTGCCCCCCGTGGCCCCTGCCCGGTGCCAGGAGAGTCTTTGCCCACCGCCTGTGGCCTCTCCTGCCTCCTCCCTGCTCGGAAAGGATGGGCAGCATCTTCTCGGAGGGGTCCAGCCCAGGCTGGCCCCAGCAGCGTGTGCTGCTCGGTGTGGTTTCCCGGGGTGTCCCCACGTGGGCAGAGCTGCCTGGGATGCTCTGGGCTCTGCAGAGCAGGGCCAGGACGTGCCGTGGTGAGGAGGCACCAGTGGAAGGGCAGGGAGAGCGTGGATGGGCATGGCTGGCTGGAAGGGACCCGAGGGAGCGCCACAATCCCTTGAGCACGCGGGTCCTGGTGGCACGGGCTGTGCCCTGCCACGGGGGCTGCTCTTGCTCTGGTGCTCGGATCCAGAGGGATCCAGAGCACAATGGAGCCTTTATCCCTGCGGCTGCCTCTCCCCGTCCAGCTGGGAACCAAACAGTGCCGGCTATTCGGGTGCTGCCTCATCGCTTCGGCAGCCGGGGTGGCTCTTCCCGACACGGGCTGTGGGGTGTGGGTTTTGGGGTGTGTGTTCTGCGCTGCTCGGGGTCCCCGTCCTCGTCACCAGCCCAGGGATGTCCCACTCGTGTCCCACGCCGGGTGTCTGCGGAGCCGCCGCCGGGTCCCGGCGCAATTCCGGGAATTTTAATCCCCTGCGCTGAATTCCCCGGCTCTTTGCACGGAGCATCTCCCTCCTGTCAGCCATCAGGCGGTCTGGTTGTTAAATGGAGGCAAATTGCAGCCCGGGGGGGGCTGGATCCCCTCTGGCAGGGCCGGTGAGTGGGGCCAGCCCCAGTGTGTGTGTCCCCCGGCTGGTCCCGACCCCGGGCTCTTCCCGATGCCCCGTCGTGTTTTCTGCGCCGAAACGCCCCCAGGGACCCCGGTGCCACCTCCCTGCCCTCCTCTGTCGGGTCCAAATCCCTGCGTTCTGCGTCCCCTCCAGCCGGCAAAAGCCGAATAGACTCACAGCTGGTTCGTTATTCCTGCCTGGATTATTCCTTGCGAGCAGGTTGGGATGATTTAATGGATTTGATTAGAGGAATCTGGCTCTGTGCTCCATCTCTGTTGCTCCCCGGGTTCCCCTGGCAGCCTGGCACAGTCTGGTGGGGCTGGGATGGTGCTGCCCATGCATGGGGTTCTGGCAGCCCCCCCATCCCTGCAAGGGGGTCCCAGCACTCACAGCAGCTTTTTGGGGGGTTCTGTGACCTATTAATTCCTGCTGCCTCCTGTGTCTGCCTAGGCTGGGCCAGGCTTGGTGCTGCCCTGGGTCTGGGGGCTCCTGCCAGGCTGGTGGGGACAGCACTGGGAGATGCTCCATCAGCCCAGGGCACCCCATAGGGGTGTCTCACATGGGCTGTGTCCCCCCCTGCATTTTGGGGAGCCCCCTACACTGTCCAGGGATGCTTTTGCTGGGGGTGCTGCCCCTCTCCTCTCACTGACACAGGGGGTATGCAGAGGGACCTCACCAGGGAGGGTTTTGGGGCTGCCCAGACCCCACGGCCTGGGGGGAGCTGCCTGAACCCAGGCAGGGACATGCTGGTCCTTCTCACACTCTGGCCCCTTCTGCAGCCATTTACCTACAGTGGCCAGTTGGGAGAGCAGGGGCAAATGGGGACAACTGGGGGGCAATGGGGACAGCCAGGGTGTGATGGAGACAGCCAGGGGGTCAATAGGGACAGCCAGGTAACAATGGGGACAGCCAGGGGGCGATGGGGACAGCCAGGGGGTCAATAGGGACAGCCAAGAGGTCAGTGGGGACAGTCAGGGGGCAATGAGGACAGCCAGGGGGTGATGGGGACAGCCAGGGGGTGATGGGGACAGCCAGGGGGTCAATAGGGACAGCCAGGGCATGATGGGGACAGCTGGGGGGGCAATAGGGACAGCCAGGGAGCGATGGGGACAGCCAGGAGGTGATGGGGACAGCCAGAGGGCAATGGGGACAGCCAGGGGGTGATGGGGACAGCTGGGGGGGCAATAGGGACAGCCAGGGTCCCATAGGGACAGCCAGGGGGTCAATGGGGACAGCCAGGGGGTCAGGGGGGACAGCTGGGGTGAGTGGCCACCAGGCCATGCCAGCTGTGTGCCCGTGTGCCCCCCAGAGCACCCACCCAGCAGCATCGTGGGGACTGTGGGCTGCTCTCAGCCCTCCAGCCCAGCCCACACCACCACCCTGCAGCCTGGAGGGGATCCCCAGCACACAGGGCTCTGCTGGATGCCCTGGGGAAGCCCATCCTGGCATGATCCAGGCTTTTCCCAGCTCCCCTTTCATCCTGTCTCATCCCCAGTCACACTGGGGGGGCCTGGCATGGCTCATGCCCCTCCATCTCCCCCCAGGGCCTGGGTGATCCCCAGCACCCCTGTGCAGGAGGCAGGGATGCTCCAATGGAGCTGGCCAGGCTCAGACTCATCCCATATGGGGGTCTGAACCCCCTCAGACCCAGGGGGACATATTTGCCCCCCCCCCCCAGCTCTGTCCTGACCCCTCAGAGCCTCTCAAGCCCCAGGGAGGGGTCTGGTGTCCACCAAAGCTCCCCCACTGCAGCCAGGACAGGGGGGAGGATGCACAGGGGGGTGCAGTGACCTCCTCTGCCCAGCCCCAAAATCCTGGCATGACCTTAAAGCCTAGAGAGGCAAACACAAGGCTGAAGGACAAGTCCTGACCCCCCTCAGGGCACGGGGGGCTCAGAGGTCCCCATCACCAGGGGGAGCCTCAAATACACAGGGGTGGGACAGGGAGGGACACACACCCAGTCCCCTTTATGGGGTGGGACAGGCAGGGACAGACACCCAGTCCCCTTTATGGGGTGGGACAGGCAGGGACAGACACCCAGTCCCGTTTGTGGGGTGGGACAGGCAGGGACAGACACCGGTCCCTTTGCCGGGAAGGGGACTCGCCCTGGCCGTCTCCCCCGTCCCGGGCCAGCTCCCTGGCACTCATTAGCGGCCCAGCTCGGTGTTTCACACTTGCTGCTTCATTATTCATGAGCCGGAGTCCTGGCTGCGCTGCGGGAACGCGCGGCCCCGCCGGCTCCTGAAGTTCCTTGGAGCTCTGCTCATCCCTGTGGATCTGCGGCTCCCCCAGCAAGGGAAAGGCTCATTGGGCCCGGCCCTGGGCTCCAAACCCCAGCAATTTTCTCTTCATCCCAAGGGAAAAGGAGAAACCCAAAGGAGAAGCTCTGTGTGCGTGCCCCACGATGGCAAAAAGGTCAGGAATTGGGGCCACCCCGTGTAAACCGGGGACTCAAGCCCAGGAAGGTGCCCCGTGCCCGTGAAGCCCCTTTTTGGGGGTCAGCTGGCCGGGTGGGACAGGAGAGCTGTGCCTGGCGTGGTGCAATGTGCATTTGCAGCTTTTCCTTGTCTCACTCTGAATCCCAGGAGAGCCACGTCCCAGCTCCCCGTCCCCGCCCTGCCCCGGGGGCCGAGCCGGAGCCCCAGGGAGCGTGCCCGGGACAGCCTGGAGGAGCTGCGGGGGATTAAGACCTCTGGACCGTCTCCATGAGGCTCCAGGGCTGAGCTGGCACTGGGGAGAATTGAGTTTGACGTGCAGATCATGCCGCTGCCTTTTGCATCGGATTCTGCATCCTCTGCCCTGGAAACACCGAGGGAGAGCAAGGCAGGGAGCAGGAAGGGTCTGCAGCAGTGCCAGCAAAGCCCAACCACCCTCCTCCTCCTCCTCCTCCTCCTCTCCTCCTTCCTCCCGGCTCTGGAGCAATGCAGGAGCTGCTGTGATGGAGAACCGACCCAGCAACATCTCCCTGTCCCCCACAGCACCCCAGGGCTCCCTGCTGAGCCTCCCCCACTCCCTTCTCACCTTGCTGAGCCCCACTGGACACCACCAGACCCTGCTGGACCCCAACATGTACCCCCCGTACCCCCAAAACCTCCCTGCACCCCTGTGCCCCCTGCTCAGCCCTCAGCCCCCCTCGCTCCAGCCGGGGGGTGTTGGGGCTCAGCTCCTCCATCCCAGGAACACCATAACCTCTCTCCCTGAAAAAACCAAACCCCAAAACTGCCCCACTGGTGGGTGCTGGGGTGTCCTGTGGGAGTCTGGAGAAAGGGTTACAACCCTCAGGCTGTCCGTGCTCAACCAGAGGATGCTGCTGGTGCCCTGCTCTGCCTCGACCCTCAGCCCCCCAGGATCCAGCCCCAGCGCCCCGGGGGGACCCCCCATCCAGCCGCGGCCCCCCGTGGCCCCACACGGCCCCGTGGCTGTCACAAGGCCGGGAGCCCCGTGGCGAGCGGAGCATCCCTGCGGCGCAGCGTTAGTGGATAATCACGGAGCCGGCGTGAGGAGCATCTCCAGCGCAGCTGGAGAGACCAGGCACGGGAATTACTGATACCCAGACATTTCCTGGAGCTTTTGACAGCTAATAAACAAACCGCATGGGTCCATCTGGCTCGGCAGGAACAACTCGGGCACGGCTCGTGGGCGGCACGGCCGGTCGCTGACCCCGCATAGCCCCGCCGTGGTGCGGGGCCGGTCCCAGCACCATCTCGGCTCCCCGGAGGAGCCGGCGCCTTTACAAATTCTGCAAGACGTTCGAGTGATTTATGTAAATCACCCTGAAAGCGGCACACGGGCTCCTAAATAACTTATAAGCGCCGCGAAGCGCTCGCACGGACGCGCTCCCTGCGAGAGCTGCTTCACCTCGGGCACCCCGGCCGTGCCACCCTCACCCGCATTCCCCGGCTCTCCAGGACCGAGCACCGGCAGGATTTGACCCCAGAGGTTGCATCGCTTTCCAGGAGAGCGGAACAAGCCCAGGGGGCTGCCTGGAGCGAGGCGGTCGGGGCTGATGGAGCAGGCACTGCTGGCTGGGGGTGCCCCGGCTCTGTGCCCGTCGGCAGCCGCGGGGTTTGGGAGCCTCGCTGTGTTTTGCTCAAGGCAAACCATCCAGAAACCATCCAGGAAAGAGCCGAGGGCGGTTCAGCCCTCGGCAAACCATCCAGAAACCATCCAGGAACCATCCAGAAACCATCCAGGAACCATCCAGGAACTATCCAGGAACCATCCAGGAAAGAGCCGAGGGCGGTCCAGCCCTCGGGCGAGGAGCGGAGACACCGACGCTGCTCCTCGGCTGCCTCCCCATCCCAGCTCCACCCAGCAGAGGGTCGCGGAGCCCCGGGCTGCTCGTGGCTTTGCCCACCCCACGCACCCGTGTTTTGCTGCCGGGATCACGGAGATGGGAACTCCTGCTGGATGCCCGGGGCGCTCCACATCCTCTCTGCGGGGGGACAGCGATGGCACGGCGCGACCCTGGAGTGGGAGCAGCAGCCCCGAGCCCACCACGGGGAAGAAGGGGGTCAGGAACACGCAGGATGAGGCCGTCGGTGCTGGGCACGGCACAGCGAGAGGCTGGCACATGGCTGTGCCTCACCACTGCTTCGTTAGAGCTCTGAGCGGCGTGGGGGGATCAGCCAGCGCCTCAAACCCCGAAGCACTGGATTAGGGAAGGAGGGAGAAGGATATGTGGGACCAGGATCAGGCTCAGCTGAGGCTTCTTTAGCCCTTGGCCCTGCCCAGGGCCCGTGTCCAGCCCCAGCATGACCCACAGCCACAGTGCCCGGCAGCACACCCTGCCCAGGAGCCCTGGACACACCCGGAGGGGTTACACACACCCAGAGCTCTGGGTACACCCAAGGGTGTCACATACAGACACCTCCAGAGCCCTGGGTACACTCAAAGGTGTCACACACCCAGAGCTCTGGGTACACCCAAGGGTGTCACACACAACCAGAGCTCTGGGTACACCCAAAGGTGTCACACACACACACACCCAGAGGTCTGGGCACACCTGGAAATGTCACACACACCCCCAGAGCTCTGGGCACATCCAAAGGTGTCACACACACACACCCCTAGAGCTCTGAGCACACCCAAGGATGTCACACACACACACACACAGAGCTCTGGATACACCCAAAGGTGTCACACAGCCCCAGAGCTCTGGGTACACCCAAGGGTGTCACACACACAGAGCTCTGGGCACATCCAAAGGTGTCACACACACACACACACACACACACACACACAGCTTTGGGTGCACCCAAAGGTGTCACACACACACCCCCCCCAGAGCTCTGGGCACGCCTGGAAATGTCACACACACACACACCCAGAGCTCTGGGCACACCCAAAGGTGTCACACACACCCCCAGAGTCCTGGGTACACCCAGAGGGGTCACCCACAGCCAGAGGCACCACACACACACAAAGGTGTCATGCCAAGAGCTTGGAGCGGCTCAGCTGCACCTCAGGCCATTCCTGCTCCTCTTGCGATGCCTCTGCTCATAAAGACTCATTAACAAATGAATTATTAATGATTATTAATAAGCTGTAATGGCATTTGTGGCTGCTGGAAGAGATGAGGAAGCTTTCGAGGGGTATCCGGCTGCGGTAGAGGCGAGGATATCACAGCTGAGGACTGAGCACCCTGGGCATGTGTGTCCCAAGGGATCCCCAGGCTGGAAGTACAGCCCTGGACATGTGTGTGTGTGTGTCCCAAGGGATCCCCAGGCTGGAAGTGCAGCCCTGGGTCTCTGTGTGTGTCCCAAGGGATCCACAGGCTGGAAGTGCAGCCCTGGGTATGTGTGTGTGTTCCAAGGGATCCACAGGCTGGAAGTGCAGCCCTGGGTATGTGTGTGTGTCCCAAGGGATCCACAGGCTGGAAGTGCAGCCCTGGGGGTGTGTGTGTCCCAAGGGATCCACAGGCTGGAAGTGCAGCCCTGGGTGTGTGTGTGTGTCCCAAGGGATCCACAGGCTGGAAGTGCAGCCCTGGGTGTGTGTGTGTGTTCCAAGGGATCCACAGGCTGGAAGTGCAGCCCTGGACAACACCAGCATAGGGGGTTTTCCAAGTTGCTCCCCCTCAGCCTCCCCTCCGTGTTTATCCCAGCCCCAGCAAGGAGCTGTCTGGGGATTCCAAAGGACCTGCCCTGGAAGCTCCTGGTGCTGTTTTCCCTCTCAGCCCCTGGGATCAAATGGGGAGAAGCCAGAGCAGAGGGGGCAGGTCCCTCAAGGCTCTGGAGCCACAACTCTCCACAGGCAGCCCTGGAAATTGTCGGTCTCGTGGCCTTTTGCCGCAGTTTAAGCTCTCAGGCCATTCACAGCCACCTTTGCTTTATTGCCTGTGGAGCTTGGCCGGGGCTCTCGAGGCTACGCTGCAATTCCTGCTCCAGCCAGGGCTCCAGGAGCTCCTCACCACCTCTTATTTATTTATACAGCCCCAGCAGTTGGATATCATAGCCAATTCTTTATTTTCTTCTGGAGGGTGTTTTGCTGAGGAGGGTTTGGTGTGTCTGCATCCAGGCTCTCAGCCCCGGGACAGGGTGTTCCCACCCACCCTCTGCTTTAGCAGGGATTTTAAACCCCTGCCCCTTGTTCTCCCAGCAGCAAAGCAACAGGGCCATCCCTCCGGGGGCACCACACGCCGGGGCCGTGCGACTCCCCTGCTCGGATTAGATTAGATTTGAAAGCCGTGATGCGGAGCCGCAGCGAGCGAACCCAGCGAGGAAACGGGGCCGGAATTCCGTGTTCATTCCCCGCCTGCGATAAAAGCGCCGGCTCGAATCTGCCTGCACGGACCGTCGGAGCGATTGTGAAGGATGTCAGAAGAGATTGCAACCTGCCTATGGGTGATTCGTGACCGACGGGAGACACGGGGAGGCGCCGGGATCAAGAGCCACGGGAGCAATCCCGGCCGCCCGGGAATCGGGGACACCTCGGAGTGTCCTCCCGGAGCGCCAGTGCCCCCTCGGTGGCACGAAGAGACTCTGCCAGAGGGCAGAGCAGCTCCCAGCAGAACAAACTGGGTCAATCAGAGGAGCGTCAATAGACGGGGGTGAGGAGGACGAGGCGGCTGCGGAGCCGTCCCAGCGGATCACGGGGAAGGGCCTGGATTTGGGACCACCCTGAGGCACGCACGGAGCTGGAAGGGGGTCCCGGCAGAGCCCCCCGAGGCAGCGGTGCCCAGGGCAGCATCACCGGCACCCGGCGGGGCCGGCTGGGAAGCGCTCACCCAGGGAAGCTTTGAAAGATTAATAGAGTTTAAATGGAAGCGTTTGGAGAGGAGATAAGGCTCATCTGATATGAAATCATATGGAACAACGGGAGCCAGGGAGGCCCCGGCTCCATAATGAAGTCCACTTAGCACATTACTCACCATAATGTGCTTTTTGTTCGGGTCCTGCTGCAGGTGCTGAGTGTGCAGGCGGTAACCCCGGGCCAGGGTGGCACAGGGTGGCACAGGGAGCCACCCGGAGCACCCGCCCCCGCCACCAAAGGCAGCCCAAAAAGGCACCTTGGGTTTCCTGCTTCCCACCCCTCTGCTCGATGATCCAGGGATGCAGCTCCCTCATCCCGCAGCGCCGCGGCATCCCCGGTACCCCCAGCTGGGGCTGCTGGGCCCGCGGGGACGGGGTGGAGAGGAGGCGGAGGTGGGGAATAATACAGAGGAAAAAGTCCTTTTTAATCATCAATTTTTCTGCATTAGAATGTGACATGCTAATCCACTGTGAAGCGTCTAATCTGGGGGATAAAGGGCTGGATAACACAAGCTGCGCCCGGCTTGGCCGGCGGAGCGAGCGCAGGCAAGGTGGCAGCATCTGATAAGGGCGCAGGATTAGTGCCGGCAGAGGTGCCGGGCAACCCCACCTTGCTCGGCTGGCCCTGCTGTGCCTCTCGCCGGGGGCCGGGCCGGATCTGCAGCCCTGGAGCCGTCCCAGAGCGGCTCCTCCCGCCCGGAGAGGCGATGGCAGCGCTGCAGGTGCCTCCACCACCATCTTGGCAGCTCTGGGATTTGCAGAGCTCATCCACGGGCCAAAGCACATGGGAAAAACTAATTTTCCCGTCGTACCATTGGCACTGCCGGCTGTGCGGTGGCAGCGGGGCAGCCTGGGGTGCCCACCCGCCCCAAATACCCACGCCCCACACGCTGCTCTGCCTGCATCCCCTTCTCATCCCTTCCCAGCCGCCAGCCCCGAGCTCCGGGCACCCCCGGGCCGGCGTGGGCAGCTCTGCCCCGGCTCGGGCACTCTTTGGGCAGTGCCCACCACAAAACCCGAGCGGGCTCAGCTCCCCGGGCGCTTTCTGCGACAGCCTCCCCGGGGCTCGCAGCCCTGGGATAACAGAGCTTGCAATGTTGTTTTCTCCTCGCCTCCTCGGGGATTGGTTTATCTCTATGAATAACTCCATCCCGGCTTTGATCTCCTCTGCCATTAAAGCGTGACAGGCTGTGAAATGTGCTGTTGCTGCCGTCAAATCCCCCTCCCGCTCCCCCCCCCGCCGCCTCCGTGCTGCTCCCCCGCTCCGGGGAACCTCCTTTCCCGGGCCCGTGACGGGATGCAGAGCGGGCAGCGGGGCCGAACCGGCCCGGGACAGCGGCCAAACAGGGCGATGGGGCCGGGAAAAGCCCATCCCTTTGTCCCGCGGAGCTTCCCCGGCTGCGGCAGGAGGAGCATCCCCCGGGTCGGGCGGGGAGCGGCGGCCCCGTCCCCGCCGGAGCCGCCACGGGGGTTGATGTCACGGCTAATTTTAACATCCCCCGTCCCTCGCCCCCGCCAAAGCTTTACCTGAGAGAGGGTAAAAATAACTCGCGGCGAGGGAGGAGCTGGAACGAGCCCAAGGACTCCTCCAGCAGCTCCAAAACTCGCACGGAGCGGGACGGGCACCCTCCTGCCACGCTTTGTCCCCGGCTGCGGGGTCGGGACGGGCTCCCCTTGGCGCCGGTGCCACCCAGCCCTGAGTGTCACCTTCGCCCCAGCTCGGGTGTCGGCGCTGGGACAGGTGGTGTAACCGGAGCCGAGCTCGTCCCCCCGGCCAGGGAAGCGGCCCCGCCGCTCCCCCAGAGCTGTTTAAGCCGAGCGAGGCAGGTTAATGGCCCCAGTCGATGATGGAACGTTTTCATTACAGCATCTCTCTCCCCCTCTCTCTCTCTCTCCCTGCTGCAATCGCTCCCAAGAAGACACATTAAACCTGCCGGTGCCAAGGGATCGGATCAGCCTCTGGCTCACCCCAGCAGGGACTGGGCAGCAGCACCAGCCTGTGCGTGCCCTGGCAGGGCTGGACAAACCCCCCAGCCCGCAATTCCATCTCCCTTCTCCTCTTCCTCCTGCACCACGGCACAGAAACTCTGCCCCAGGGCTGGGGAGCACCAGATATCCCACTCCAACCTCAGCCACGTCCTCCCTGCCCCTCCCTGCCAAGAGAATCCCCCAGTGCTGGTCTGTGTGGGATCAGCCCAGCCTGCTCCCGCTGAGCTGAGCCATCCCAGTGCTCCCGAACCCCACCCCAGGGGAATTCTTGATGCTCTTACAGCCCAGCCCTGTCCATGGTGCTGCTGCAACTCATCCCCATCAAAGCCACAGGGCCACGTCGTGACCTGGCCCCGTGTCCTGGTGGCTCCCAGCCCTCCCCTTTGCATCCCTGGGCCGCTTTCCCAGGAGGAGTTTCCAGCTCAGACTCTCTGAGTTGCTCCCAAAAGGGATGACCTTGCTCTCGGCTTGATGAAATTTCATCCCGTGGCTCTGGCACTCGTCCCCAAGGTCACTCTCCCTTCCTCCCAGCTCCCCAAACTCTGTGGAATGTGGCAGCATCCCTCTTACACAAGGGCCCTATGGGGAATATTGAGCTTAGGGAGCCCCAGGATGGGACAACCCCCCTGTCACACCATCAGTCACCCCTGGCAGGGTCCCCTGCCCGTTCCTCCGGTGTCACCTGCTCAGGATTCACAGATCCCTGTGCTGGTATCAGGTCAGATTGGTGCTGGGTTCCTGGTTGGTTTGTTCTCCCAGTTTGCTGTGCCCACCTGCACTGGGATGTGCTCAGGGCTCGGGGACCCCACGGTGTGTGCAAGGAAGGAGGTGCAGCAGCTGAACCAGGGGCTGGGGCTGAGCTCATCCCACCCAGGCATGAGCCAGTCGAGCCCCTGTGCATCCCAGTGCTGCTGGATTGAGATGCTCCCCTTCCCCCTGGGCCGGCACTGGCGGCTGCGGGGCTGGGATGGGGCTGGAGATTGTTCTGTGGTCTCTGGATGCTTTTATGAAGTGCTGAGTGCAGGAAAACAGCAAACCACGAGAAGGGGCCGCGCTGCTGCAGGGAGGAGACACCCGAGCTCCCTGCAGCCAGCCTGGATGGGAGCTCCATCCCACCATCCTGCACCAGGGCTGCTCCTCAGGACCCTCATCCTGGCCACCAGCTCCATCCTACCACCCTTCTTTGGGGCTGCACCTCAAGATCCTCATCCTGGCCACCAGCTTCATCCCACCACCCTTCTTTGGGGCTGCTCCTCAGGACCCCCAGCCCGGACAGTTCAGCAGCAGGAGGCCTGGATGTCATTCCCTGAGGGAAGTGGTGGCTCCCTGTGCCCCACTGGGATCTGAAGCACGAGGTGACACACCCGGCACCTGCAGGAGGAGTCACCACCTGAACAGCACCCAGATCCTGCCCAAATCAGCCCTGCTCGGGGGAGGATACGCCTCACACTGCTTGGATTTGCTGGATGCTCCCGTGCACACTCCAGTGCCCCATGGCATGGGGGGATAAGCCCACAGGGACGGGCCCTGCCAGGGCAGGAGGAGCACCGTGAGCACCTGGGGACACCTGGGCAGGTGCTGCAGCCGGATAACGTCACAGGCATTTTGGGAACACCTCTGGCTCCAGCTGCCCCGAGGAGGAGCACACAGAGCCTGGCATATGGCAGCTCCGGAGACAGCCTGGCACCCAGCAGGGAGGGCTGGCTGGGGCAGCCACTCGGGCTGCCAGGGCTGGGCACGCAGTGAGGGTGGAGGGCACGGCGTTGGGTACCCACCCACCCTGCACACTGAGGGTGCTCCGGCCCTGGCAGCCCCTCCGGCCCCCTGGGAAGCACCGGGAGCTCCTGAGGTGCTCCTGGAGCTGGTGGTGTCTCTGCACTGTCCTGGCAGCCATAGCTGGCCGGTCCCAGGGGACATGGGGAGCCCGCAGAACCGCCCCTCGCTCCTCCTCCCCTCCTCCTGCTCCTCTTATACCCTCCTCTCTCCATCCCCTCTGAGCATCCCTCTGCTCCTCGCCCTCCTGCTCTCCTCTCACTCCTTTTCCCTGCTCCATTTTTTCCCTCTGGACTTGCCTCTTCCTCCTGCTCCACTCTCCTCCAGCCCCTCTCACCCACACCCCAAGGAACTGACCAAGCATTGGAGACCCCCAGGCTGTGGCAGGGCAGGGATCAGGACCCCAGGCTGGGACCCCCAGAGCGGACAATGCCTCTCCAGATATTCTGCACCATCTCCTTCTCCAGTGAGGAAGGACCAGAAGATGCTGCAGCCACAGGGAAGGGAGAAGACGGGGCAGATGAGTTCCTGTACGGGCAGGAGGAGGATGAAGAGGAGGAGGAAGAGGACACAGGGCCAACCACGGACTTGGTGGCCTTTGCCAGCAGCTGCACCTTGCACGGGCTGAGCCACATCTTTGTGGAGGGCAGCCTGGGTGCCCGGCAGGCTCTCTGGGCACTGGCCTTCCTCCTCTCCCTCTCCGTCTTCCTCTACCAGGTGGCCGACCGCATTGCCTACTACCTGGAGTACCACCACGTCACGCTGCTCAGCGAGGAGGACAGCCCCGAGATGACCTTCCCCGCCGTCACCTTCTGCAACATCAACCGCGTGAGGGTCTCGCAGCTCAGCCGCGAGGACCTGCTCTACCTGGCCCCGCTGGTGGACTACGAACCGGGCATGGAGCTGGGCTTCACCCCGGCCTGGCGTGACCCCTGGGAGGAGGAGGAGGAGGAGGAGCCCCTCAATCTGTTTGGGTTCTTTAACCGCACGTGCCACCGGCTGGAGGACATGCTGCTGAGCTGCCGCTACCGCGGCGAGCGCTGCGGCCCCGGGGATTTTGTGCCGGTGAGTAAAGCCCAGGGTGGCTCCGGCACCGGCACCGGCTGGGACCAGGCACGGCGGGGGACGCTGCCCTTGGAGCTCACTCAGTGTCTCATCGGAGCTGGGACAGCCCCAGGGACCTGCTGGTGGGACATGGAGAGCAGTGCCGGGGCTGTGCTGGCAGAGGGGGTGCCAGGCACCTCTGTGCATGTGGCATCACTGCCCCTGGGGCACCATGTGGTCTGAGCCCCCTGCCCTCACCTGCTCCCTGCCCTCACCTGCTCCCTGCCGGGGCTGGGAGTGGTGTTGGAGCTGGGCTGACTGCTGGAAGAGAGAGCTGGAATGGCCAAGGAGGGACAGGGGGGTCCAGGATCCCATCCAGCCCCATCAGCTGCAGGGATGGAAGGGGCTTGGAGGAGGCACCGGGGCAGTGGAGGGCTCAGTGCCCCACCTGGGGGCTCTGTGGGGCCGGGGTGCTGTGGATGTGCAGCGTCTCATCCTCCCAGTCCATCCCTGAGCCTTGGCAGGGAATGTTTCCTCCTCTACCTGGGCCAACACAGGCATTTCCAGCACTGAGAGATGCCGTGGGTCAGGAGCCTGGGCTGCCCCCGGCTGGGCATGGCTGTGGTTTGGGGCTGGTGATGCCCTGCTGGCTCCGTGCTGTGGCTGCACAGAGGGGGCTCAGCCTCAGCCCCTCGTCCTCTCCTGCAGGTCTTCACCCGCTATGGGAAGTGCTACACGTTCAATGCGGGGCAGGATGGGAAGCCCCGGCTCATCACCATGAAGGGGGGCACAGGCAACGGCCTGGAGATCATGCTGGACATCCAGCAGGACGAGTATCTGCCAGTGTGGGGGGAAACAGGTAACCCACTGCCCCAGCAGGTCACCAGCAGCTCCTGGGCTGCTTCCCAGTCCCTTCCCAGCTCCCCAGCCCTCCACATCCCCAAGGCTCCCTCCTCTTCCCTCCTTCCATTCCTCACCACTTCAGGCCCTTTCTTTCCCTCCTTGCCTTTGCTCTTTGCCATGGCAACTCCCCATGGTTTAGACACTGAGCCATCCCTTGTTTATAAATAGAGACAAACCCTTCCCTGCCGCACTCGCGGGTGCTGAGCGGGAGGGTCAGGGGCGGAGGGGGCAAGGACACGGCGCAGCCAACAGATGGACAGATGGATGGACATGTGGGTGAACGACCTGGCCCCGGGGGAGCAGCATGGGAGGGAGGCAGAAGTTTTGGTCCCTCTCCCATGGAGCGGGGACAGCGCCGAGCTCACCCCTCCTCTCTCCACCACAGACGAGACCTCGTTCGAAGCTGGGATCAAAGTGCAGATCCACAGCCAGGACGAGCCCCCACTGATCGACCAGCTGGGCTTTGGGGTGGCCCCCGGCTTCCAGACCTTTGTGTCCTGCCAGGAGCAGCGGGTAGGGCTGGGGGGGGTCTGGGATTCTCCCTCCCACCCCGCACCATGGGGTGCGGAGCCTCCTCCCCGTGTCCCTGTCCCTGCATTGGGTCCGTCCCCCTGCCACGCTGGGGACATGGGTGGGCTTCTCTGCTCACTGCTGGCTCCTGCCCCCTCCCAGCTCATCTACCTGCCCCCTCCCTGGGGCGACTGCAAGGCCGTGGTGGGCGACTCGGAGTTCTACGACACCTACAGCATCACGGCGTGCCGCATCGACTGCGAGACGCGCTACCTGGTGGAGAACTGCAACTGCCGCATGGTGCACATGCCAGGTGAGCCCCCCGCCAGGCCAGGACCCCCTGGCCCCCCACCCCGGGGTGGTGCCCCCTGGAAAATCTGCTCTGTGTGTCCCCAGGTGACGCCCCGTATTGCACCCCGGAGCAGTACAAGGAGTGCGCTGACCCGGCTTTAGGTGAGGCTGCCCGGCCATGACAGGGCAGTGGAGGGGGTTGGGTTCCTCCTGCTCTCACTGCCCTGTCCCCCTGCCCAGATTTCCTGGTGGAGAAGGACAACGAGTACTGCATCTGCGAGATGCCCTGCAACATGACCCGCTACGGCAAAGAGCTCTCCATGGTCAAGATCCCCAGCAAGGCCTCGGCCAAGTACCTGGCCAAGAAGTACAACAAGTCGGAGCAGTACATCGGGTACCGTGGGGTGGTGGTCTCAGGGGAGGGTTGGCATCTGCCCCCTCCACCCCAAACCTCAGCCTGATGCCCCTTCTGTCCTGCCCAGGGAGAACATCCTGGTGCTGGATATCTTCTTCGAAGCCCTGAACTATGAGACAATTGAGCAGAAGAAGGCATACGAGGTGGCCGGTCTGCTGGGTGAGTGTTGGTGGCTTTTGGGGACCCTCTGCCAGCCCCCAAAGAGTGTCCCCCCTTGGCGAGGTGGCCTCATCCTGGCCCTGTCCCCCTGTCCCCTTCCCAAGGCACCAGGATGTGCCAGCAGAGCCCTGGCTGGGCACCACAGCACTGAGAGGCTCTGCCCTTGCTCTGCCACCATCCTCGGACCACCCTGAGGTCCTCCCTGTCCTCCACAGGTGACATCGGGGGGCAGATGGGGCTGTTCATCGGGGCCAGCATCCTCACAGTGCTGGAGATCTTCGACTATGCCTATGAGGTGAGCATCTCCCCTGGCCAGGCTGCCCTGGGGCGCCGTGGGGGCCATGGGGAAGGGTCACCCACGACCCTCATGGCGCCCACACGTGGCCCTGGCAGGTGATAAAGCACCGGCTGTGCCGGGGGGGCAAGTGCCGCAAGAACCACAAGAGGAACAACACGGACAAGGGGGTCGCCCTGAGCATGGACGACGTGAAGCGCCACGTGAGTGCTGGGGACACCATGGGGACTGCTGGGGACACCAGGGGGGATGCTGGGGATACCAGGGGGGATGCTGGGGAGACCAGGGGTGGCTGCGGGGGACACCAGGGGGGATGCTGGGGACACTATGGAGACTGTTCGGGACACCAGAGGGGATGCTGGGGAGACCACAGAAGCTGCTGGGGACACCACAGAGGGATGCCGGGGACATCAGGGGAGTGCTGGGGACACCAGGGGGGATGCTGGGCTGCCCTACAGCTCGGAGGATCATCATTTTGGGGCTGCCCAGGAGGTGTGATGGGGTGGGGTGTCCCATCCTGAGCAGCACTTTGGAAAGCAGCAGAGGGGCCATGCCCAGGCGCTGTGGGGAGACAGGACTCAGTCCCTGTGGGGCTCTGGGTGGACCCAGTGCCCCCAAGGTGCCCTCTGCCCCGCAGAACCCCTGTGAAAGCATACGGGGGCACCCGGCAGGGATGACGTACGCCGCCAACATCCTACCTCACCACCCTGCCCGGGGCACCTTCGAGGACTTCACCTGCTAACCCGACGCGTGGATGTACAGCCTGAGCTACCAAAGCCCTGCGGAGGAGCCGCCCTTCTCCCTGCCGGGCCAGCGGAGAGGCAGCTTGGCAGGGCCCTCGCTGCTGGGCACGCTGGGACACGGACAAGAGCCACGGCCTGGCTTTTCGGGGCCGGTGCCCCCGCGCCCGCCCCGCTGGCTCAGAGACTCGAGGACGCAGCGGGGGTGACACACGCACAGGGGCCAGGGCAGGGCCAGCCCGGCTGCCCCGGCTCCCCTCGGCCTTTTTAACTACAAGCCCAGAAGCCAAGAAGAAGCAGCCGCCCATGCGTCGGTCCGGCCGCGTCTCCATCCACAGCCCCGTCCGTCTGTCCGTCCGTCTGCCCGTCGTTGTCTCCATGCCCATCCCACTCCAGCGCCTCGGCCGGCACACGGTGGGACCCCCGTGCCCGGGGTGGGGCTGGGGGAGACCCTCGCTGTGCCCAGCGGGCTCGGGGGTCCCCACAGAGCCTCAGGCAGCCCACCCTGGCCTGGGCACTCCCAGCCACTCCACGTGCACCGAGATGCTGCAGCTCCACCTCTCCAGAGCATCCTCCTTGGTACCCACGAGGTGCCACCGGGGCTCTGGGGACCCCCCAGCCCTGGGCACTGCCCCTGGGGTGATGCTGAGCCCTCCCTGCAGCCCCTCCCAGGGTCTGGGCAGCACCAGCCCTGCCCTGCCAGCCTGTGTGCCCCCAGAGCACCCCCTGCACCCCCAAACCAGCCGTGCCAGGGGAGGAAGGGTGAGGGCAACCCCCTGGCCCCCGTTTGGCTGCAGCCCCAGCACATCGAGGGAGGGACCCCCCCGTGGTACCATTTTGGCCGGGTGGGCACCAGAGGGGGCTCTGGCTCAGTTCCCATGCCCTGAGCCCCCCAACAGCAGCTGCCCCGGGCATTTTTGGGGTGTCTGTGGCCCCACAGCCCCTC
>JAWWEW010000069.1:5364769-5383777 GCA_035583185.1 Anabacerthia variegaticeps
CCAGTGTCCCCCAGCGCCCCCAGCCCCCATTCCCCCCGTGGTGCCCCCCATGTCCCCACGGCCCCGCTGTGCCCACGCAGGGGCTCGGCCATCGCCAAGATCGCGGGCGCCAACGCGGCTCGGCTGGGCAGCTTCGAGAGCCGGGTGAACATGTGGGTGCTGCAGGAGGAGGTCGGGGGCCGGCACCTCACCGACATCATCAACAGCGAGCACGAGAACGTCAAGTACCTGCCCGGCCACAAACTGCCCCCCAACGTGGTGAGTGGGCACTGCCAGTGGGCACAGCTGGGCTCAGGGGGCTGCTGGAGCCCCCCAGGGCAAAGAGAGGGGATCAAGGGGCTCTGTGGGGCTCAGTGACACCCCCCTGCTGACATTGCCCTGTGCTTGGATGAGCTGCAGCCCTGGCTGCTTTGCTGCCCACCTTTGCCCCCCCTCAGGCTGGGCTGGAGGCCATGTGGCCGGCTGTGAGTTGGCATCACCCTGCTCTGCTCCAGCCTCTCTGCCCTGCCAGCCCTGGCAGAGCCCTTGGCACAGTGATTTCGGGTCCCTCCTTGCCCCCCAGGGAAGCTCCAGCTTCCCAGTGCCTGAAAACAGCCCCTCTCTGTCCAGGTGGCAGAGCCAGACCTGCTCAAAGCCTGCGAAGGGGCTGATGTGCTCCTGTTCGTGGTGCCCCACCAGTTCATCGGCCAAGTGTGTGACCAGCTCAAGGGCCACGTGAAGAAAGAGGCTGTGGGGATGTCACTCATCAAGGTGGGAGCAGGAGCAGCACAGAGTCCTGGGATTTCGGAGCATAAATGGGCTCGGGGGTGGTGGGAGAGTGGGGGCAGAGTCAATGTGGGGATTTGGAGGTGTTGGTGGGGAAGGGTGAGGGCATATGGGGGATCTGTGAGGGGCAGGGCAGGGCATAGCTCAGTGTATTGGGATCAGAGTGGGAGCACAGCAGCACAGGGAATGGTGGGATTGGGGTGGGGGGCAGTGTCATGTCTGGTTGACAAGGTGCTGATCAGTCAGAGGGTGGGCTAGGTGATCTCAGAGGACTTTTCTCACCTAACTGATTCCGTGGTTCTGTGATCTCTGCCCCTGCTTGTCTCCCAGGGCGTGGACGAAGGACCAGATGGGCTGAGGCTGATCTCGGACATCATCCATGAGAAACTGGGAATAGAGATGACCGTGCTCATGGGGGCCAATCTTGCCAACGAAGTGGCAGGGGAGAAGTTCTGTGAAACCACCATTGGTAAGGAGCCAGTACCCCTCCTCACTCTCAGCCTCCCTTTGTGATGAGCAGGAAGAGGCAAAGTGGGGAGCACGGTGCAGTTCCAACTCCTGCTTTTCCCTTTTCCCTGGGAAGGCAGGAGACTCCCTAGGAGCTGTCTGAGCTCATTCCCAGTGTTTATGGTGGGATCACTCCCTCTGTTAACAACAGTTGTGTGGCTAAAAGTTCCTGTCAACATGAGCTCGGCACCACACACTGTTCCTGGCACAAAATAAAGGGGTGGGCACCAAGAGGCCCCTTAGGGATAAGTTTCATCCTTCATTTCCTTGGGCTTCATGGGATGCTCACCTGGATCTCACATTATTGCCAGGCAGGGCTGCTTGAAAGTTGATCTGGTGGCCGTTCCAACACCCTCCACACTGCTGGGAACTGTGCTCAGAGCCAAAACCAACAGAACAGTTTGCTGGGTTAGAGGCTGTGGGATTTGAAGTGTCTGTGTTTTATTAAACAACAGCCAACATGCTGGGCAGGAGGCTGGGGGGGTGGAACAGAGCCCACAGCCCCTGTGAACACACATGGCCCCACAGCACAGGGAGGACACCAGGCTCCAATCCCAAATTTGCAACCTTTGGAGATGCCTTTAACCTACTGGGCATGTCATTTCTGTCTCACAGCAGCAGGGACTGTCCCTGTCCTCTGGGAATGCCAAGGCTGAGCACTGCTTATCTCTCTTTGTGGGCCTGCAAATGTTTAGCAATGTCCACTGGTTAGGCAATAGATTGCTGTCCCTGGATGAACTGTGGGAGAGAGCACAAACCTACTCCAGGGTCTCCCCATCATCTCCCTCCTCCTCCTCCTCCTCCTCCCTTTGTCTCCTCAGGCTGCAAGAACCTGAACCATGGGCAGATGCTGAAGGAGCTGATGCAGACACCCAACTTCCGTGTGACGGTGGTGCAGGAATCCGACACCGTGGAGATCTGTGGGGCTCTCAAGGTGGGTGGGCAGGGCTTGGTTGGCAGAGCCTGGGGGTCTGCAGGGCTTGGTTGGCAGAGCATGGGGGTCTGCAGGGCTTGGTTAGCAGAGCATGGGGGTCTGCAGGGCTTGGTTAGCACAACCTGGGGGTCTGCAGGGCTTTGCAGGGAGCTCTGGGGAGGAGGCTGCCAGGGGGATGAACTGAGACTTTGGGACAAAGGCCAGACTCTGGAGGGACCCAGATGTGGATGTGTCCTGTTCAGCTGCTTGCAGGGATGATGGACACTGTGCTCAGGATCATCCAGGCAGCTCGTGGGCACAGCAAAGCCCTGAGCTCCGATGGGAACGGATCCCTCCACATTCCCGCTGTTTTCCAGAACGTGGTGGCTGTGGGAGCTGGTTTCTGTGACGGGCTGAGCTACGGGGACAACACGAAGGCTGCCGTGATCCGCCTGGGACTGGTGGAGATGATTGGCATTGCCAAGCTCCTCTGCAAGGGCCCCGTGACCCCCTCCACGTTCCTGGAGAGCTGCGGCGTCGCCGACCTCATCACCACCTGCTACGGGGGCCGCAACCGCAAGGTGGCCGAGGCTTTTGTCAGGACTGGGAAGGTGAGAGGGGCTGGAGCAGCTGGTGTGGAGGGGGGGTGAAGAAGTGGCAGGGCAGGGTTAGGCTGGAGCGTAGGGAAAGGCTCTTCCCCCAAAGGGCAGGCACTGAACAGGCCCCCCAGGGCAGGGGTCACAGCCCCGAGGCTGCCAGAGCTCAGGGAGTGTTGGGACAATGGGACAGGGTGGGATTGTTGGGGTTGCAGGTCCAGCTCCTCACTTCTGGGTTCTTTCAGTCCATCGAGGAGCTGGAGAAGGAGATGTTGAATGGGCAGAAGCTGCAGGGGCCCCCGACTTCTGCTGAGCTGCATCGGATCCTCAAGAGCAAGAACGCGGTGGAGAAGTGAGTGCTGGGATCTCTGCCTGCTCTGCTGGGGTGGGGCTGGGCCCTTTCCTGCAGCAGCAGAGGGGAAAGCCCCCCTTGGTGTCTCTGCTCTTCAGGGCAACCCATGCACTTCCCATGCCACAGAAGCTGGGCAGGATTCCTGCTGGATGGGGCTCAGTGCCACTGTCCCACCTGCTCCTGTGTGTCCCCTCAGTAGTGGAGGGGATCTGACTCTGCCAGCCATGGTGACTCTGTCCCCCTGCCCGCAGGTTCCCCCTCTTCACTGCTGTGTACCAGATCTGCTACGAGGGCAAACCTGTCAGTGACTTCATCAAGTGCCTCCAGAACCACCCTGCGCACATGTGAGGGCTCTGCCAGGCCAGCAGCCCTGCCGAGACACACAGAGAGCTCCTGCCCACACCAACCTGCTGTGCTGCCACAGCTTTGTACCCACTCTGGGCCTCCTGGGAGCCTTTGCAGGGTGCTGGAAGGGCAGAGGTTCCCTCCTCCATCCCTGGACACTGCCAGCCTGAGCCTGGCACAGAGGTACCTGCTGACCTTCTCTCTGTGAAGGGCTCCTTTGGTTTCTGTTGCTGTCTAAGGTCTGCCCTGAGCAGGGCTGAGCATCTTCCTCCTTCCCCTTCCTCTTGCTGTGAGAGATTCAGCCCTGGGAAGGACTCTGTTGTGATTGATACAGGCTGGGTGCTGCCTGGGAAGACAAACAGTGTCCTGAGTCCTCCCTCTTAGTCCCCTGGGGCCACTCTGGGTGACACCAGCCCTTCCCTGCCTGGCTGCTGCTGCTTTTGGCTTCCCTGCGTGGTGGAGAGGGCACAGTCCCCTGCCAGGCTCCACCTGCTGAGTGAAGCTCCTCAGGACTCCCAGAGGTGCTGAGAGTGTCCTTTGTAAGCAGCACCAGCACAGACAATGGCATTCCTTACCACCCTGCCCTGTGCTGCTTCCCAAGCCACCCCCTGCTCCTGCTGACCCAGTGCTCCACAGCTCCACAGGGACACTTTGGAGCTTGTTTGTTTAGAGCTTTTGCTGTCGCAATCCCACCTGGCCCCTGCCCCCAGGGCTGTTGCCACAGCTTTGCCTGTTTTAATTCCATGCCCACTGACTTCTCTCCCTGTCTCAGTTTGTCCTCTGGGGATTGGCACTGCAGGGACCAACTGCCCCCAAGTCTGTGTGACCCCTGGCGTGTACCTGCAGAGCCAGATGGGTAGGGAACCTGGGTCATGTTGCTGTTAAAGAAATGTTGTTCTGGAAAACACTTTTCCCTCTCTGGCTCCCTTCAGCCTGTGCTTTAGCCTGCTCAGCAATTCCACGTGTGACTGTCCAAGAGCTGAGGAGCAGGTCCCACACTTTCCCTGCCATGGGGATGCTGCAAACTGCCTGCTGGCCCTGGGGCAGGAATGGGTATATGATCCATGACAGGTGCAGGGAGAGCTCCACCATCCCAGGACAGGACAGGGTTCAGGCCTCATGCTGGGCCCCTGAAACCTGCCCCCTGTGCAGCCAGGTGCCACGTGTCCCTCTGCTCCTCTGGAGCTGGTGGTGTTTGCTCAGGCCGGCGTGTCCAGCGGTCACTGCTCCTGCCTGGGCTGGAATGCTGGAATGCTGCAGGGCTCCCTGTCCCCCCAGTTTGGGTCCCAGAGCTGTGGGGTCTTTGATGAGCAGTGCACTTTTAAAATGACAATAAACCCGGAGAGGAGAGGAGAGGGGAGATGCTCTCCTTGTTCTGCAGCTCCGGTGCGTCGCCGTGGTTGGGTTGGTGCCTGCTGGACTCGCCGAGTGCTCAGCACAGGGCACTGCCCGTTCCCTCCTCGCTCTGCACCCTCCCGTGCTGTCCCAGAAACAGCAAGAATGTCCCTGCAGGTCCCTGTTTATGTCACACAGTGTCCCACTTGCTTTGTCTCAGCAGCGGTTCCGGCATTAAAGGTTGGCTGCAGGACCTTGGCGGGTGGGGATTGCAGCACTGAGCCGGCTCCAGAGTCCTCACCTGGGGCCTGCAGGAGCTGGGCCAGGACCCCACTGTGCCCCACGCCCCCCAGGCCTCCCCTCCTCTGATGTCTCTGCTCCACACACCATGGGGGTTTATTCATCTCTTCCCAGCTGCTTTTCCCAGCCTCGCCTCATCCCTGCGTGTCTCCAGAGGTGCCTCGTGCTGAGTGACCTTTCCAGGGCTCCGAGCCCTCTGCTCGGCGTCGTGGAGGGGAATTTCATCTGCTGGCACCGCGCTTGTTTCTGTGCCTTTTATTAGCCACGTTTCCTCACCGGGCGCTCGGCGACCTTTAAATGCAGCGGAGCTGTCGGGGTGGGAGAGCCGGCATGGGCTCCTCTGCTGAGGAGCTTAATTGAGCTTGGAGGGAGGATAAAGGAAGGCCAGCGTGTTCCTGCAGGGCTGGCACGGCTCGGGGTTCCCTTTGTCTCCAAGTGCTCCAGGAGGCCAAGTGTTTGGACAGGAGGCTCGTGCAGGACAGAGGGTCCCCGAGCTCCGCTCCCAGGCTCCTGGCAGCACCTGCCTAGAGCTGCAGCAGGATCCAGCAGGTGGAAATGCCTTGTGCCTCCCTTTATTTTTTGGGTTTTTTGGGTCTGGCAGTGCCCCAGGCCCTGCAGCCCCTTGGCTGTCACCTGGGGGGAACCAGCACACGGATCTCTCGCTTTCAGACACCCCACACCGGAGCTGGAGCTCCTGAGCTATAAAAAGTCTTCCCTTTGCCATTTGGAATTATGTTCTGCAGGGTCAGCACATCCCAGGGGAAGGGTGAGGAGGGGGAAAGGGTGGCTGTGGCAGCCTCGGAGCTCCGGAGAGCCCTGGGTGGAGCAGGGCTGGGACAGCACAGATCCAGCGAGAGGGGAGCGGTGCTGGGGGGGATTTGGGGGAGCACAAAATCCTGCTGCTTGGGAAGGAGGGGCTGGGCTGGGGGCACACCCGGACCCTCAGCAGGGCACTGGGACCCTCAGGATGGCACTGGGGCCATCAGGATGGCACTGGGACCCTCAGGATGGCACTGGGACACCCAGGATGGCACTGGGACATCCAGGATAGCACTGAGACCTTTAGGATGGCACTGGGACACTGAGCAGGGCACTGGGACACTGAGCAGGGCACTGGGACATCCAGGATAGCACTGGGACATTCAGGATGGCACTGGGACACTGAGCACGGCACTGGGACATTCCAAATGACACTGGGACATTCAGGATGGCACTGGGACCCTCAGGATGGCACTGGGACATTTAGGATGACAATGGGACCATCAGGATAGCACTGGGGCATTTAGGATGGCACTGGGACCCTCAGCAGGCCACTGGGACTATCAGAATAGCACTGGGACATTTAGGATGGCACTGGGACACTGAGCAGGGCACTGGGACATTCCAAATGACACTGGGACATTCAGGATGGCACTGGAACATCCAGGATAGCACTGGGACACTGAGCAGGGCAGTGGGACATCCAGGATGGCACTGGGACATTTACGATGGCACTGGGACACTGAGCAGGGCACTGGGACATTCAGGGTGACACTGGGACCCTCAGCAGGGCACTGGGACCCTCAGGATGGCACTGGGACACCCAGGATGGCACTGGGACATCCAGGATGGCACTGGGACATCCAGGATAACAATGGGACATTTAGGATGGCACTGGGACACTGAGCAGGGCACTGGGACATCCAGGATGGCACTGGGACCCTCTGCAGGGCACTGAGACACCTGGGGAGGCACCAGGGACCCCAGGAGGGTATTGGGGTCATTGGGATGGCAGTGGGACCCTCAGGATGGCACCAGGACCCTTGTGAGGCCACTGGGACCCTTGGGAAGGCACTAGGACCTTCAGGATGGCACCAGGCCCCCTGGGATGGCACTGAGACCCTCAGGATGGCACCAGCCCCCTCAGGATGTCACTAGAGCCCCTGCGAAGCCACCAGGCCCCTCATGATGGCACCGGGACCCTCATCACGGCACCACACACCCCCAAACCCCAGGGCCGCAGCGGGGCGGTCTGGCCACCCTCAGTTCCATCCCTGCCCGGCCACGGGGTAACCCCTGAGGGCTCCCCGGGGGTGTCCTGTGCTGGGAGAGCCGACGGGGGTGGTCATGGTGGCTCCTGAGGGCTCCCTGGAAGTGCCTTGTGCTGGGAGAGCCGACCCGGACTGTCATGGCGGCGTCTGAGGGCGTCTGAGGGCAGCGCCGCCAGGGGGCGCCAACGGCCACGTGACGCCGGCCTGGGCCACGTGACTCCGGCGCGGGAGGGCACGTGACCGCCCCGCGCGGCGCCCACGTGACCGTGGCGTGGAGGGGCACGTGACACGGGCCGGGAGCGGGTGAGTTGAGAATGGGGGTATTAATGGGGGTATTAATTGGGTTTTTTAATGGGGTGTTAATTGGATATTAATGTGATGTTAATTGGATATTAATGGGGTGTTAATGGGGTGTTAATGGGGTATTAATGGGGGCGGACGGCGCGGCGAGGCCGCGGCCCGTGGCGCGCCGGGGGTCAATGTCATTTGTCATGGGGGGCCAAAGGGAGGGTTATCGATAACCCCGTGGGTTATTGGGGTTTATTGAAAGGTAATCCATAGGGAGGGGACAAACCCCCGGGGAGCGGCGCTGCGGGGAAGGGCGTGGCAAGGGGACAGTGGGGACAAGGGGACAGGGGACACAGGGACAGGGGGGACAAGGGGACAGGGGGGACGGGACAGGGGCATTGTCAGAAGGTCAGGGTGGGCATCCTGGGGACAAGAAGGGCAAGGGGCTCCTGCAGAGGGTCCCCGTGGGAGCATCTCTCTGGCCAGTCTGACCCAGGGTGGGTCTCGTTGATGTGTGTGAATATCCCCACAGGGGTGTGTGGATACCCCTCAGGGTGCCAGGATGGTGCCAGGCTCCCTCCAGTGGTGCTGAGCACCAGGGGGAGGGCAGATTAAACCACGAGGTGTTCCACCTCCACGTGAGGCAGGACTTCTGCCCAGGGTTCCATCAACAGCTGCCCAGGGAGGGCATGGGGGTCTCCCCTTCTGGACACCTGGACGTGTCCCTGTGTCACCTGCCTGGGCAGGGGCTGGGCTGGGTGGTCTCCAGAGGGTCCCTCCCCACGCTGATGGTTCTTGTTTTCCCCCACAGGCACAGCCATGGTGTCGGGCAAGCAGCTGGCAGACTTTGGCTACAAGGCATTCTCGGGCTCCATGATGCTGCTCACCCTCTATGCAGGGTACCTGTGCAGTGTCCGCGTCCAGCACCTGCTGCAGCGGCGGCGGGAGCGAGAGCAGAGCACCCCTGGGCCCCAGAGCTGAGCCTGGACTGGGGCTGGGACCAGCCTGGGCCCCAGAGCTGAGCCTGGGCTGGGGCTGGGACCAGCCTGGGATCCAGAGCTGAGCCTGGAGTGGGGCTGGGACCAGCCCAGGAGGTGGGACCAGTCTGGGACTTGCCCTGGGAGCTGAGCCCGGCCTGGGACTGGCCCCCAGAGCTGAGCCTGGACTGGGACCAGCCCTGGGACCAGCCCCATGCCCAGCCCTGGGAGCTGAGCCTGGACTGGGACTGGCCCCATGCCTGGCTTTGGGACCCGAGACTGGACTGCAACTGGCATCGGGAGCTGAGCCTGGCCTGGGACTGATCCTGCACCCAGCCCGGGAGCTGAGCCTGGCCTGGGACTGATCCTACACCCAGCCTGGGAGCTGAGCCTGGCCTGGGACTGATCCTGCACCCAGCCTGGGAGCTGAGCCTGGCCTGGGACTGGCCCTGGGAGCTGCACCTGGACTGGGACAGGCTGGGGGGGCATCAGGGACCCAGCTTGTTGTCCACCCTGGGTGGGGAGGGGAAAAGGAGCTCAATAAAACCCCTGTGAAAGCAGCCAGGTGTGGTGCTGTGTTTGTGGTGGCTCCCAAATCATGGAATCACAGATTGGTTGGGTTGGCAGGGACCTTAAATATCAGCCCTGGAGGTGATAAAGAACAAGTGGCTGTGGCACTCAGTGCTCTGGGCTGGGGACAAGGTGGGGATCTGGCATGGGGTGGGCTCCGTGGGCTGGGAGGGCTTTTCCAACCTCCAGGATTCTGTGATTACACCACCAAAGGAAAATGTGTTTATTGTGACCCCCAGGGCTTTATCTCCATTCCCAGAGGAGCCCACAAAAGCCACATGTGCAGTTGGCAGCTCCAGCACAGCCACACTTGGGCTTAAAGGGCAGAAGGCTGAGAGAGACCCTTCTGCTCCCAAAGCCCTCTGCAGTGGGACCTGAGCCAAGCCCCAGTCCTGGGCAGCCCATCCCAAACAGGGGCTCTCCTTCCCTCCCAGTCCTAAAAACCTGGTGCTCAGAGCCACAGCAGAGGGACACACCATGTCCTCTGCTCCACTGCCTCGAGATGAAACATGTCACCCCAAGGTTCTGAAGCAACTTTTAATCAGAGATAAGAGTAAACAACAGTATAAAATGGTAACAAGTCGAGAAGTTTCCAAAATTCTGCTCCTGATTGACCGTTCCATTGCCCCCAAGTACCATTGAGTAAAAAAAGAGAAGCAAAGCCCACGGTGTGGCTGCTCTTCCAGCCCTGGGTTCCTCCACAGCTGCGGCACCGGAGCAGCAACATTCACCTCTGTCTCCAAGGACAGGACAAAACATCTTCTTTTCTGGAGGGTTTTAAACCCAGCCCACCAGTTCTGACCCTCCCTCCGACCCCAGCTCAGCCAACCGCAGCCAGTAGGTCTAGAAAAAGTCTTCAAAACCACAATTTGCAACAGGAAAAAGAACGATTTAAAAGGCCTGGATTGTGCTGGTTGTCTCAGGGGCAATAAACCACCCTCCTCCCCCCTTGCAGAAGGCTTTGGCCAACACTCCAGAGGGGTTTGCAGCACCAAAAGAGGCAGCAGACGCTGGCCTGGTCCCTGGTGACGGCAGAGATGAGCAGCTGGGACGTCCTCGGCGAGCTGGGACAGCAGTTCAGGGGCAGCACAGCCCAAAGGTGGGCTGAGGAGAGTCCCTGCCCCTGCCAGGGCAGCGTGGCCGTGGGGCCTGAGCTCCCCCTGCTCCGTGGGCTCTTCTGGAGTGCATCGAGAGGGGCTGAACCGTCACTGAGCAGCACCAAACCCGCCTCGCCCACGCCCGCTCTGCCCAGAGCTGCTCCCAGGAAAAACCAGCTGGTCACCAACAAACACCAACAGGACTCGTGGGGTCGGGGGGAGGTTGGTATTTTTTGGTTTGCTTGGAGTTCTGAAGCACAAACCAGCTGGAAGTGGAAGCTGCAGCTCTGCTCCTGCCCCGCTCGTTGGCTTCGTCCCTCCTGCCGCCCAAAGGCTCTGCCTGCTCAGGGTTGTGCCCGTTTCGGGTTTGCTGGAGGTTGCTGGGGAAGGGGGGGTTTTGATTAAAGATCACTTGGGAATGTGGAGCTCAACACAACTAGATATGGAAAGAGGAGTCCGTGTGTGCTCACGGCCAGCCAGGGCCTTTACTCCTCTCCTGTCCACTGGCCGCCGGCGACGTGGCCATTGAGGCGGTTGGAGCCATTGCTGGAAGTGCTGAGAACTCCTTTGGTGCTGTTGGAAGTCACCTCCTCCTCCTCCGAGCTGCTCTCCACGTCACTGCGGTCATCCTTGGACACCTGCACGTGGCCCCAGGAGTTGGGGTGGGAGGGCAGGGGGGGAATGCACAGAAAACACCAGTTAGGGGGTTGTGGTGCAGGGGGTGGATGAGCTGCAGCCACATCTACCTCCTGCATTTGAGGCTGGAGGAGCTCAAGCTCCCCAGGAGGATCCTGCCAGCACATCAGGAACAAGGCACAGACACTGGAAATGACCTTTTGGAAAAATGAGTGCCATTTCCCAAACACTCTGGGCACCCCTGAAAGCCCTTCACCCTCTGTGCTCTCATCACATCAGGGCCTGTTCTTGTCTTCCAAGAGCTCCACTCTACAGGGAGGTTAAAGGCCATTTTTCTGAACAATTTGCTTGGACTCAAAAAAATCTCCCACACCATAATCACCAGTGGGTATAATGACCAAAAACCAGGAATGCATCAGTGTGAGAGAACATTTTGTCCTACAGGGAGCAGCTTTGCTGCTTTAAAAATTAACCAGTTTTATTTATCACATCACTGCTCGGCCTCTGCTTCATCCAGGACATCCCAGAGAGGAGCAGGAGCCTGTCTGGAGAGCAGGATGGAGAACAAAGGCAGGGTCTGATGCAGCAAACCCACTGGGAGGAGGAGGAGCCTCATCCCAGAGGTGCAGATCTGCCAGCAGAGCTCTGCCTTCCCTCAGAGCCTGCCTGCAAACTTGAGCTGGACATGGGAATCTGAGCCTTTCCAGGACTCTGGTGCCACAGAAGGGCCCTGCTCCAGCCCCACAGAGCCAGAAGGCCCAGGAAGAGCCCAGGAACCCGGCCCTAACTGCAAACACACCCCTGGGTGGGGGCAGGTGCCAGAGGCAAAGCCTGCCCAGCACCAGCAGGGCCTGGGCAGTGGTCCCTGCTGTGCCCAGGGCAGCTCCTCACCCTCTCATGTGCCAGAATTCTGGCTCACAGCTCTCTGAGGACCCCAGGATTGCACTCCCTGCTCTCCCTGAGTCCCTTCCAGCAGCAGGAAGTGGTTGAGCTGCAGGGAAGCTCTGGCAGGGGGCCAGGTGAAGTTAATGATCTCCAGGAGCTTGTTGGACCTTCTGGCTTCTGCCTCTTGCCAGAACTTTTGCTATCTGTCCCCAGTCTCCTGCTATGCTGGAAGTTCAAAAGGTCACTGGAAGGAAGCAGAAATCCCTTGAAATCTGTCCCATTATTGGGGCGTGAGGGAGTGTTTTACTCCTTTTCACAGAAAGGAGCAGTTTTCTCCTGTCCTCTCCCCCCAGTGTGGTGCTGATGAGGAGCAGAGGCAGAAATCAGAGTGTCTGGGGGTGTATGAAAGCAGAAAGTGAAGGTCATGCAGGCAGGTGACAGCAGGTAAGATCAGACCCCAGGACACTGCTGTGACCCTTGGAAAAAACTGAATTTTGGCACTTTGTCAGGGGCAGGGAGAGAAGGAGAAGGCACCAAAGCCCCAGGACCAGAGCTCTGCTTTTGTCTCAGCCTCACCACAGACGTGTTTCAGTGAACAAACAGAACCACAGGTCACACTTACATGCAAAGGGTGGAACTGTCCAGCTCCAATCTGGCACAGAGAAAAGGAGAAAAGAATGAAGAAGACAGAGCTTACAGTCCTTTCTCTGGCTAGGTCACCTGGACAGGAGAGAACCAAGGAAAGGGAAAAGGTGTAGAACTCAGGATACAGAAGCAGCTGCAGAGACAGAAGATCAGGCATCTGCAGCAGCAGCTGTGGAGAAGAGATGAAGAGCTCAGAGTCCCAAACCTGCCTTCCCCCACAGCTCCTGCCACAGACAACCACGGCAGAAATATTTCTCAAGGTCACATTCCATGTGTGGGGGCAGCTGAAGTCAAACACAGAATCATGTGGAGCCATGAGAGAAACTCAGGTCAGAAGAGCAGGATCTGATTGGAAAAACCATTTGTGCTACTGAATCAGCTTTTGCTCTTTCACAGAACCACAGAATGGTTTGGGTTGGAAGGACCTTAAAGATCATGGGCAGGGACACTTTCCACTAAACCAGGTCTTGACCTGGATAACCTTTGAGGTCCCTTCCAAGCCAGGCCTCCCGTGCTGAGAACAGGTAAAGATGCACAACCCTCAGCACATCCCGAGGACCAGCTGAAGATGGAAGGTTGGGAAACATCCTGTCTGTTCATCCCATAGTTCAACAAAGAGCCTGTTGCCACCTTCAACTCCAAAGCACACAGCAAGTCTGTCACCACCAATATCATCAAAATGGACTTATTTCCCTGCGTGGCCAGGACAGAGGAGACCTCCCTGCCCTTGAACACCCCTGGGAACTGCAGAGCCACCCAGGTCAAAAACTGCTGTCCTTGTAGAGCTCCTGATGCACATCCCTCGAGAACCAGCCCCAGCCCTCACTGAAGGGCCCAGTTTCTCATGACTCCTCAGCAGGGCTCGTAGGGAAGAGGCCCCCAAGCCCCCCCAGCCTTACCTTGCCCCTCACCAGGGCCTTGGAGGCCGTGCGGATGATGAGGTACGACCAGATGATGTGCAGGACCTGCAGGGTCACCAGGAGCCCGTTGAAGAACCACCAGGAGGGGTAAGGACCGATGAGCTCCCAGCTCTCAAACAGGGTCGTGTTCAGGATCCTGCAGGAGATGCAGAAAGGCATTTGGGGTCAGCTGGGGTGGAGGGGTCAGAGCTGTGCTGCCCCAGGGATTCCAGCTCTGGGGGGACATGCCAGGCCAGAGGCACGAGCAGAGTTTGTGTCTCCCTGAGCATGTGGCAGAGTCAGGAGGCAGAGCAGGAGCTCCTGAGGAGCCCTGGAAGGGAGCACCAAAGGGAACGTGTGACTGTGCTGCCACTCGCTCCCACAAGGGAGCTGCTGCCAATTTCCTGCTCCAAAGCAGCAGCATTTATTTATAACAACTTCACAGGAAGTGCTGTCAGGCTGCTCTGGTCACCACAACAACCCTTAACACGTTCCTGCTCGGGCTGTCCTCAAACATCAAAAACTGTACCCAAAATAGTGTGTCACAGGCCCAGGGCAGGGACTGTCCCCCTGGGCTGGCACTGCTGAGTCCCCTCCTGTGCTGGGGCCAGTTCTGGGTCCTCCTGGCAAGACAGACATTGAGGGGCTGGAGCGTGTCCAGAGATGGGGAAGGGGCTGGAGAACTCCTGAGGGAGCTGGGGGGGCTCAGCCTGGAGAAAAGGAGGCTCAGGGGGGACCTTCTGGCTCTCCACTCTGATGGGACAGTGGAGCCAGGTGGGAGGAAACAGCCTCAGGCTGTGCCAGGGGAGGGTCAGGTTGGACATGAGGAGGAATTTCCTCCTGGAAAGGGTGGTCAGTCCTGGAAGGGGCTGCCCAGGGAGGGTTGGAGTGCCCAGCCCTGGAGGTGGCACTCGGTGACAAGGTGGGCACTGGGAACAGGGTGGGCTCTGACCCTGGAGGGCTTTTCCAGCCTCAGGGATTCTGGGATTCTGTGATCAGAAAGGAATTCTGTTCCCAGTAGGCCTCCCTTCCTCCCTCCCTGGGCACTCCCCTCTTCCCTCAGGGTTTTATAGATTCCTCCTGCCAGGCTGGAGGCCTCGAAACTGCTTTATGGCCCGAGCTTTGTGTTTCTTTCATTTGTGTTTTGCTGTTCTTGTTGCTGGGAGTTATTGCCAGTCCTTAAGTAATTTAATAAACACTTTAGATTTTATGGTGCAGAGAGGTATGGAGAGACCTTTAACGACACCATTAATTTCACACAGCTTTTAACATTTCACAAGCAAAGCAAAACAAGCCTTTCAAACAAGGAGCAAAATCCCCCCAAAAGGCAGCTCCAGAAATATTTAACTCATAGCAGGTTTGTGGAAGAATGAAATGCAATTCCAGAGGTCTGTTGATGTTTCATATTGCTAATCAGGGAAGGGAATACACGTGAAGTGAAGCAGCCCAGGGTGTGCAGGACTGCTGCAGCTGCCAGATTGCTCTGCAGAGCTGAGGAATGACATTACAGCCAGTGGAAAACACATTAAAGATTTACAGGATGCTGAGCACTGGTGTGAGGGAAGAGCATCCCCCCCCCGACAGCCAGGACAGCACAAACAACCCCAGCTCCCTGGAAGGAGCCTGTAAGAGATAAGAATTAAAGCTCTTCCCCATCCAGACCCTTTGGGGCATTTACTGGAAAATTAGCCAGAGTTTACCTGCAACCCTGATCCTACAGGGAAAGGGTTGTTTGTGCCTCCCAGGCACCCAGAAAGGATGGGAAGGCCAGCAGTCCATGGCCTAGGGAGTAAATAACAGGCAGGAAAACGTGGAACCAGGTTCTCACCCTGAGCGATAAATGGACAACAGCTCATTAATAGGAGCACCTCATCAAGCCTGACCTGCTGAGGGGAGAGGGAATCTCATTATAGGATGAGTCCCTCTAAGCCATTCATCCAGGGTTTTACCTCTCAAGAAACCTCAGACCTATTTCAGGCTCTGATTTCAGGCTCTGAACAGTCACGGCCCAAGGACAGGCCTGGAGTGCCATCAGAATGAGAAACTGCAGTGGTGACTAAGGCAGATACAAATGGGAATTACCTCAAGAGACTGAGCCTCACTGCTAGTTATTGCTCAACTTCCTTAAGAGAGCCAAAGAACCCTCCAAGGCTCTCAGAGCACATTCTGGATGTCTCTGCTCCAGCTAATGAGCTCTGTCATCCCTGCCAGGGAGAGGGATTGGGATTCTGGTCCCTGCTCCACTCCCTCAGCCCACTGGGGAGAGGTTCCTTATGTTCCTTCTTGAACCTTCTGTCTCAGGCAGCACTTGGGGCCTCTGCAGCTTCAGGCTGGAATGCTTGGAAGGAGCCTGAAACCAAGGCTGGAAGGACTGGGAGAGCAAACACCCCCTGCCAGCTCCAGGACTCACCAGAAAGGGTAAATGCCCAACCGTGTCACGATGAACACGACCCCGAAGAGCATGAAGAAAGCATCACACACACGCTGGTACTTGGCATAATTGGCCAGTTTTGCAGCCTAAGAGAGACAAGAAACAGGAGAATGTTATTCCTTTGGTGCACCCCTGTAATTACCAGGCTGGAGAGCTTCAAAAAACTCCCAATTGCTTTGGAACAAATCAGGATTATTATATCGTGTTACTATTTATTATACCTGATCTCATGGGGAGAGACAATTTCCAAGGGCCTGGAGTGCCAGGACAAGGGGAATGGCTTCCCACTGCCAAAGAGCAGGGTTAGATGGGATACTGGGGAGAAATTCCTCCCTGGGAGGGTGGGCAGGCCCTGGAATGGATTTCCCAGAGCAGCTGTGGCTGCCCCATCCCTGGAAGTGTCCAAGGAGTAACCTGGGCTGGTGGAACTCCCAGCCCAACTGCAGGAGTGTGTGATTCTCAGCACTAAAGCAGACAGGATGGAAAGCTGACAAGGCAGGATCAGTTTGATGGCCCATTTAACACCATCTATCAAGAATGGGAATGTCAGCTGGTCCCCCTGGGATCAAACCAGCTCCAGGGATGCAGAGACTGGAAAGGGAACTCACCTCTAAGAGGAAATCTGAGGCATCGTGGAGACACAGCACCAGAGTCCCAACCCGCACCATGTTGTTCATGTAGGAGAATGTGATGAGTCCAATCGTGGCCAAATGATGGACAAACATGATCAGGAAGTCCTGCAAACAAGGGTGGGGGGAAATAAAGACACTCTGGCTGTCAAACAAGTCCAAAGGATTGGACCAGAGCCACCAGAGTGACTGACTGGGGTCACAGGATTGCTCCAGTCCAGGCTCTGAGTCCCATCACACAAAGCCCAGCTCAGCACACATCCACCTTGGCCACAGAAGCTTCCAGAAGGGTCTGTGGGCTTTGGTGCTCCTGAAGCCAGAGCTCTGCAGGCACAGGGAGCACACAGGAGGCTCTGTGCCTGCAGAGCCACCTGAAATGACTGACAGGATACCATATGGCCCCTATTTTTGGCTTCACACCACTCATCCTTCCAGCTCTTGGCACAGATTTCAGCGTTGCTGCTGCTGCCAGTGAACAAATCAGGCACAGAGCAAGAGGCCTGTTCATTAAAAAATGCTCACAATGCACAATATCCAGGGCTGTTTTCCAGGGCAGCCCCCGGGTACAACCCCCTGGCCCTCCCCCTGCTGCAGTGGGGAAGGTGATCCACTCAGGAAAGTCAGAATTCAACATGCCAAGCAACATCCCAGAGGTTGTTCCTCACACCCCGCCCTGCCTGCAGCTCCCCAGGGTCCCACCTGCCAATATTTCAGCACTGAAATAATCCCAGGCAAACCTGGGGGGGTTTTTTAACAAGAATTGGGAGAACTGGGACAGGGGCAATAAGCCCTGATTCCCTGGGAGCTGCAGCAGGACCCAAGTGTGTTTGAGCAACAGCCACCACTCCTCACAGAGAGGGAAAATCACTTCTCTTCTGAGTGTTTGTCACATTCAGCAGCTCCAGCAAGGCCCTGCTTTGAGCAGCTCCATGCTGAAAGCCTCCTGTTAAATCTATTTTTGGGCAGTGGTTTGTTAAGTTTTGATTGGGAGGTATTGAGTGATCCTGTTCTTTCCCCTGGAAGGTGAGAGGGACTCAAGGACACACCAGGCTGCAGGTCAGGCCTGTTCTCCCTTCCTCCCTGCAGTGGGTCCTGATTACAGGAGGAGGGAGGTTCCCAAAGGTGTGAGTGAGGAAGAAAATACAATTATTACCATGCTTTAGCTTTACTCACATTTTTTGTCAGTCCTATGTATTGTTATTATCATTACTATTAATGATTATTTTAGCTGTTGAGTGGTTAATGCAGTTTTGGTTCATCTCACCTTCCGTTTAATGTCTGTAAACTGAGAAAACATGAGGGACCAGTAGAAGGCCAGCTCCAAGATATAGTAATAATAAAGCCTGGATGTTAGAGGCTGCAACACAGAGACAACACAGTTAGAAGGTAAAACCATTTAAAATTGGCATTAAAATCACTTGTTTCCTTCCTCCTTTCCCATCCCTCTCCATTCCTCCAGCATTGTTGAGGCACAAGTTAAATGATTAAGGTTTAGTAACAACAAGCTTAAGCAACAGAGATCTTACTCCAGGCTTACTCACACAAACATACTTGTGTGTTTGAGCTTTATTCCAAAGGAGTAAATTCCCTTGTCAATATTTAGGGCTCCTACTGAAGCCTCTTGGAGTAGGAAAACCAGGCTCTGGAACAGACTGGTTGGCCTCTATACAATAAATAAATACATAAATAAATTACCACGATGATTTTATCCCATTTTTCCCCCCCACTTTTATTAATCCCAGCATCAAGTAAATAGAAAATGAATGAGCCAGTTGTATCTGAGGAAATTCTGCTGTTGCCAAACTTAACCAGGATGTGAAGGCATGGAGAGTAAATGCCAGAGCTTTAAACCACTCCATTAACAAAAAGAAAACCTGAAATGGTCCAAAAAGTTGGAGTTTCGGGCTTCTCCCCTACCTGGAAAGGGTAGTTGTACCAGCACTGTCGTGTGTCCCAAAACCAGGGTGCCTGAAGGGAAAGGTGAGCGATTACAGGAAGAATAAGTGATATAAACCCCAGTTTTGACCTCTTTTCCTCCCCATCGCCTCCAGACACTGTTTCACTGAACTCTTCTCTTGATCCTGCCATTCAAGCCACATTTATTGTACTAAACTCTCCCTTTTTTGCAGCCAAAGGGCAGTTACACTGCAATGGAAATTCCAAGGATGATCATCCAGCTCTAATAACAATAAAGACCCAAAGAGATGAATCTGTGCCCCTTCAAGAGGGAAGAGCAGAAAAAAAACAGCAAAGAAACCACCACACACCCAGTTTTGTCCCATTTTGGGGTAACAGGAAGAATAATTGCCTATTATTGTCATTTTGTAAAGAAGGTCCTGAACAGAAAGCTCAGGGCCTCAAATCAGGGAGCACAAGGATCACCAAAACCCCCAAGTGAAAGCACCCAAGGAGTGACAAAGGTGGTGGAACCCCCTAAATTCTGGCAGGAGAGACAAAACTCAGCTGCAGCCACACAGAGGGGAGGGGGAAACACCAACTCACCGTCCAGAGAAACCTGATTCCATAAAAAAATATACTTAAATAAAATGTAAATCTCCACCTGGGAAGAGAAAGGAGAAAATAAACTCAGGGCACACAGGCAGCTTCTGGTTAACAATTGCAGCAAAAAGCAAAATGACTGGGAAAAAAACCCAATTCTGACAGCTCAAAAAGCTCTCATTTCTAAACATTTCAGGTGAGATGAACCCACTGAAGGGTTTTCACATCACCCATGAGTTTGCATCAACTGCCAAGTGTGAAATTCAGGGTCAACATGCATTATCCATACCCTTTAACAAGATAACAGAG
>JAWWEW010000069.1:5383877-5418016 GCA_035583185.1 Anabacerthia variegaticeps
ATGAGTTTGCATCAACTGCCAAGTGTGAAATTCAGGGTCAACATGCATTATCCATACCCTTTAACAAGATAACAGAGTCACTGTTATCCAGAGTTACCCTAAGAGATTTATACTTGTCCCTCTTACCTTGTGGCTTTAAGCAGACAAAAGCACACTGGGGGGAAGAATTAATGTGAAGAAAGTTACTGGAAAGGAAAGGAAAGAAAAGAAAAGAAAAGCAGCACAGGAGAAATAAGTCAGGAAAGAAGTATTGAGGTGCTGCTCCACTACCAGAGGTAAGGGCAGGAGCTCAGGCAGGGACAGAGAGCAAAGGAGGAGCTGGAATGAGAGGGGAAGGGAGCCAGGAGGGGCTCAGGGAGCCACCAAAGTGCAGCAGAGCCATTTGGGGGAGGCTTCCACCCAACCTGGGCACATCCAGCAGGAGTTGGGGGCTTTAGAAGCCTTTTGGCTGCTCGGGGGGGAACTGAGGCTGTGGTTTGGAGCAGCCCAGGGGCTGAGCAGGGGCAGGAGAGCAGCTGGAGCCCCTGGCACACATACATGCTCTCACAGAACTTGGTGAGTGTCGGGGGTTTGTCCTGGTTCCTGCGGTGCCGAAACCAGCGCTGGATCTTGCGCACGTCCCAGTCCAGCTGCTTGGCCAAGCCTTCCAACCTCTTGGCATCTGGAGACTGAGGGAGGACAGAAAGGGTCACCTCTGCCACCTCTGCCACCCCCCAGCCTGCTCTGAGCCCTGCACTGGGGCACAATCCCTGCCCAGGGAACAGCGAGCACACCAGGGAGGGGCTGCTGGCAAAGCAGAACCCGCTGAGAGCTCCCTCAGGTTTAACCTTCCTAAGCCACTAATTACTTAATTAGTTTGGTCGAGCATTTCCTCACCTATTTCATCAGCTGACAAAGGATGCATTTGTTCTGTGTCCTGATCTAAAGTGTCCTGTCCTACCTGTTAAAGATGCCCATCAATCCCAACAGGCCAGACCTCAAGAGGATCAAAGCTGGAGAAGAAGTTTAGGGGTTGCTACTCACAGCAAGGACAGGGACATTTTAAAGTAAGAGCTGCCTTAGCACAGCAGATACTTGTGTATTCCCAAGGGCACCACAGAAATTGTGTTATTTCTGTTATCAAAGCTGATAAAGGAAAATAAAGCAGGAGACTGAAGTACTTCCATGGTAAAGAATATACCCCTGTTCTCTGGCTGGAAGCTCCCCTGGGAGTTTGGCTGAATGAACACAAATGGATTTATCAAAGACAAAGTGAACCAAACCTGGTAACTCCCTCTGCAGTGGCCCAGGGGGGAGATAATTCAGCCCAGTGTCCTTTTAACAAGCTCTGCCAGGGAGTTCTTACCCCTGGCAGGTGATAAGCACATTGCACTGCTTGAGGGACACCCAAAAACTCTGCAGGGCACTGATTTAATCCAAAGCCTCCAGCAAAATCAGCTGCAAGTGGATTTTCAGTGCCGTGTCCTGTCAGTCCACCACAGCCAGAGCCCTGAGCACTCCACTGGGATTTCAGGGTTGAGGCTGCCTTGGCACTGGGAGGGCACTTGGCTCCCAGGGCAATTCCAAGCTCCCACCCCAGGGAAATGCCTGCCCTGCTGCAGTGCCCACCCAGCCTGGCTCTCCCAGCCCAGCACAGTGGGACAGGCAGAGGCAGCTCTGCTTTCAGAGCACAGAAATTCTGCCCAGCCTGGGACCTCCTGGCCTTTCTGAACATGAATTTCAAGGCCATCTCCCCTCCATTAAAGCCCTCCCCTCCAACAGCCCCAGGTCCTGGGGACTTCTCAGTTCATACATCACCACAAGTGCCTCAAAACTTTAATGTTCCCTAAAGGAGACCTTGAGAGAGGGTTTTATAGAATTCCCCTTTATCTGCAGCACCAAATCTGAGCTTCAAACCTTCCACTCCGTTATCTTTGATGAAAATCTCTCCCTGTCTGCATGGATTTCTCTGTCAATACTCAGTGAAGTACAGAGTGTGGGATTCTGTAATTGTGCAGTGAGGGAGCCCTGAGGGCTTAAGGGAAAGAAGGGGCAGGAAACAACCCAAGGAAGCTCCTGCTGTCCTGCCCTCCATCAGGGCACACTCCAGTCCCTGAACACCTGCCTAAATAACCCACTGGCAGCTTCTGTCCAGCTCCACAGCAAGTGGCACAAGTAAGGGGAAGGCATTCACCATAAAACCCATAAAACCAGCAAAGGAACAAAGTTCAAGGGTAAAGAGAAGCACTTTCCCAGTAAAACTGGAAGTTATTGGGAAATGTCTCATTAAACCAACGTGTTGCAGGGGTTTACAGCTTGGAGCAAAGGCAGGGAACTAAAGGAAGAAGCTCAGACCTGCCTGGAAGGGGAGCATTTTCATTTAAAAGCAGATTTTTCTGTGCACAGCCACAAAAGGAGTTCACTTTGCTACCTCTGGGCAAAGCCAAAGCAGAAGGAGCCCAGGGGTGAGTGCACAGTGGGAAATGTTGCCCCCAAAGCACAGGAGTGGAAGCCAAAAAGCCCCCCCAGCCCTTCCCAGCAGGATGTGCCTCCCCACTCACCTTGGTGATGGATGTAAACACTTTCTCTAGGATTGCATTGGGCTGGGCTCTGTGGGCTCCACTGTCCTGGATGCCAAGGCTGATGGCACAGGGCCTGGCAATGAACCTGCAGGAGTTCCCAGCAAAGAGCTGCATTAAACCAAGGGGTTTATTCCCCTCCTCTGCCTCAGTCACAGGGGACCCAGACCTGTCAGCAGCTGCAGAACCTGGGAAAAGCCTCTGGAGCCTCTGCCTGCTTTGCTTAAAGAAACTTCCTAGGTGAAGTAATTTCTTTTCTTAGTCCTGCTGGTAACTGCAGGCAGCACATTCTGGGCACATCAGAAGGAAGAATTAAACCTTCATGGCCTTGGCTTGCAAGGATCCCAGTGTGTTCCCCAGGGGGATCCTCCTTCCTCAGCAATAAAACAGAAAGGCTGGAGATGAAGCCCCAAAACGAAATACCTTCTCTCCAGAACAGGCCTTGGTGTCACAGAGCTCAGTAAAAAGGGAAGTTCAAGCACCACAGTTCCCAAAAGACACTTTTTTGGTGGGTTTTTTTTGTCTTTGAGGAAATTAAAGTGGCTTGTCTCCTCCAGGAGACTGAGGAAGATGCAAGTCCCCCAGTCTGAAAGACCTGAGATCTTGGGATCCCTCTCCATCCTGGGCACTCCACACATCCCAAAAGCTGATTTAACTCTTCCTGAATTTTACAGCACAGAGACTCTGAGGCCAGGCCTGGGTTTGCAACTCAATCAAACACAACCATGATCAAAATCACCAGGTTTTGCAGCAGCTTTGTGTCAGAAAGGGCTCAGGCTTCCAAGGGAAATGCCTCTGTTACCTGACAGGAGAATTGTTTCCTCTCCAGCTGGGGGAGGAAGAAGGAGTGTTTCAAGGAGCAATATTTAGTATATTTTAATCAATTCCTTTGAGAAAGAACCTGTTTCCCCAAACCAATTTTGGGCAAGGCATCATTTGTATCATTAAACCCACCCTGCTCCCAAACAGAGCTTGTTTCAGAGAAGCTGAACTGAACTGACATGGATTTTACTCCATTGAGGAGCCTCCCGGTGGCACCAGGCAGAAAATGCTGAGCTTTCCAAGCACACCAGTTACAATTTCTCCTTGTGTTTAAAAGGGAAGATTAAAAGCCAGGACAATGGTGGCCCTGAGTGTTCCAACAGGAATTATCCTGGGGAATACCCTCTCAGTGCTTGAGGGACAAATATCTGTGGCTGTGCTGAAGGGCAGCCCCAGGTTGGAGGGTTTTCCCTGGAGGAATTCCAGGTGGGCTGGGGACTGACCCCAAAGAACACTAAACAAAACAGGGGACACTAAACAAGTGACACACACTGTGGCATCAGGTTTTACTGTTTGCCTTTCACCTGTTTTTTCCCAAATCCCAGAATTCCCGAGGCTGGGAAAGCCCTCCAGGGTCAGAGCCCACCCTGTACCTGATGCCCACCTTGGCACTGAGTGCCCCCCACCTTGTTCCACCCTCCTGTCAGGGAGTTGCAAAGAGCACAAAGATCCCCCTGAGCCTCCTTGAGTCCCCCAGCTCCATTCCCTTCTCTGGACATGCTGAATTTCATCTCAACAGCCCCAGCTTTAAAAAAAAAAAAACAATTAAAAACAGCAAAGGAAGGAGTGATTTCCTCTGAGCTCGGTCCAAGGGCTCCCGCCTTCCGCCACAACCCGGACCCCCAGCCAGGAACTGTCCTGAGGTTAGGAAACATTTGGCAAGACCCTCCCAAAAATGTCCCCAAAAAAATGTATTTAAAAAGATCTTTCTGCTCTGCTTTCCTACAGGATTTAGCACACCAGCAGCACAGCAGTTCAGATGTGCAATTACAGGGGATGACATGGCGTTTTATTTCACTTTCTGGGACGTGGGGCTTACCAGCCCTCTGAAAAAGAAACAAAAACCAACCCAAAACCCCTTTAGTCTGGCCTGAAGAGACTCAGTTTGGGCCAGTGAGGAAACCTGAAAAATGTGAAAATCTGCCCATTCACAGACTCATGGGATAGCTGGGCTTGGGAGGGACCCCTGGAGAGCATCTACTCCAGGCAGGGTCACCCAGAGCAGGTTAATTCAGTCACTTCATGATTCAGGAGAGTCTTCTCTTGGTTTGAGATCAAGGAAAGAGGAGGAGGAATGGTTGGGAAAGCTCACAGTGAGTTTCCTGGACAGTGGAATTCCCACTCCTGGCACCAAGAGGGACCTGAGCAGCCTGAATGTTGGCCTTGCTTTGAGGGCAGGATTGGATGAGTTGCCCTTGAAGGGCCCCTTTTAATCTAAATGATTTTATGAAATCTTAACAGCAGCAAACTGTACCCAAGGTCAGCTCACTGCCACACCTCCCAGGGGGAAATTCCCACCACACCAGCCCTCCCAGGACACCTTTGTGGCCAGGGATCAGCTCCCCTTGGAGCCCCCCCAGCCCCTTTTGCACTGTGGTTGTTCAGACAGAGTGTAAAACCACCACTGATTCCCAACCCAGACTCCTGTTATAACAAATGGTTCCCATGCATGTTGTGCTTCACAGAAAGGCAGAATCTTTCTTTAAGGAGCATTCCAGTGTGGCTGCTGACTCCCTGTCATGGCTCTGAAAGGAAGAACAACCTCCCAATGGTGGGATTGATCAAATTTTCACTCAGGGTTCACATGTCTACGACCTCTCCATTTTGCAGTCCCCAATTTTCCACACAGACCTGAGGAAGGAACAGCCAAAAGCACTTTTTCTCCCCCTGCCCAGCCCAGCTGGAGCAAAAGCTGCAGATCCCTCCCCAGACCTTTCAGTAACACCCACACCTGGTGCCAAAGGGCAACTCCACACACATCCCAGCCAGGGCTTTGGTCTGTGCCCACAGTGGGACCAGAGGTGCAAGGAGAACTAACTAAGAGCACAGCCCAGGATAAAAATGATAAACCCAGTCACAAACTGCCCACAGACAAAAAAACCCCAATGATTATTTTACCACTGTAACGATGCAAAGGCTCCTTTGCAGGAGAATTCACTGTGTTACAAGTGCTGTGGCACCAAACACTCCCTCCCACTGAGAGAAGATGCTGCTAAAGCAAAAGAGCTGCATGAACCTATAATTCCAATTCTGAGTCACCAAGTCCAGCTGCCAAATGTGTGTCAGGGGAGACACTGGACACAATCAAAGCCTCAGCTGGGATCAATGGCCCACAGGAGTTCAGGGAGACAGAGCTGATCCTGGGACAGGTTCAAAGTGACAGCAGGAGGAAACTGAAAGGAGCTGATTCAAAACCAAGGACTTTTAAAAGCAACACCCTGAAACTGCTGGGATGCTCCTGCCATGACTTGATTTCACTTTAGGACACCAGGGAGACACTGCTGAGAACAGGAACCAGACCAAGGGCTCTGTGCAGGAGCAGGATTTCACCTGGAATCTGCCTCCTCCCTGAGTTACCACCACAGAAAGGATTTCCCCAGCCAGGGAGGCTTTACCAGGACAAAGCAATGCACCAATCTCTGCCAACATCTCACTCTCCAGGGCTGAGAGACTCTCCTGCCTCTCTTGCCCTCCCTGACACCTGCACCAAGGCTTGGGAAACCAGGGGGCCAAATCCCCCCAAAGCCCTTTGCAGGGATGTTGTTGTGTCTCACAACCTCCTTCCTGCTGGGTCTCCCAACCTCCTGGGCTCCTGGTAAGCCCCAGCACTTGGCCATGCCCAGCAGAGGCTCCACACCAAGCTGAGAGGAGCTTTTGGCACTGCCACACGTTCTTGGGTCCTCTGCACTGCTTTTCTGAAGCCTTTTTTTTCTTTTCCCTGAGGGTAAAAAGATAAGTGGAGGGGGGGGAGGAAAAAAAAGCCTCTCAAGTTCATTTCCTCCCTTTCTGCCACCTTTTCACGCCACCCTTTAATTTCTGAGAGCTCAGGAAAACTCACACTCCTCACACACCCCCCACGCACCCCAAGCAGCTCCACCTCCTCTCTCTTCAATCCTGCAGCCCTTTCCATGCTCAGAAATCTTTCCAGAGCCACAGCATGACCTAGAAGGGACCCTAAAGAGGGGACACCTCCCAGCCCACCCAACCCTTGCCACTTCCACGCACAAATCCCAGGCTAAATCGATGTTCAAAGAGCCTGCTCCAGGAGCACAGAGGTGGCTCACCCGGCCGTGCTTAACGGGCTTGCTAATTAAGCCGCTTGACTAATTGGAGCCTCTGGTCGCCCACGCACGGCACGTGTGAGGGATCCCCGCGGGCGTGGGTTGGTCCTGCGGGGGGGGAATCCCGCGGGACACCCCGGGGGATGCGGGAGAGCCGAGGGAAGAGCCCAGGGGATGCGGGAGAGCCATGGGATGGGCACGGGGGACGCGGGAGAGCCCCTGGAGGAGCCCAGGGGATGCGGGAGAGCCCCGGGAAGGGCACGGGGGGTGCGGGAGAGCCCCGATCCATACCCGGGGAATGCGGGAGAGCCCCGGCCCAGCCGGTGTCACCTCGGCCCCTCCGGCAGAACCACCATAACCCCCCCAGCCCCTCGGGGGGAACCGGCCCTGCCCCCGCCGCCCCCAGACACGGCGAACTTAAACCCGATAAAACCCAATTCCCACCCAAACCCCCCTCCTCGTGGGCCGCATGTCGCGACAGCCACGAGCGGCGCGACAGCCCCGCCCGCCCCGTCCCCCCCGAGGCCCCTCACCTCTCGAAGAGCAGCCGCACGGCGAAGATGCCGAGCGCCAGCGGGAAGGCGGAGAGGACGTGCGCGGCCCGCGGGTACTGCAGCCCGCTTCCCGGCGGGCCCGGCTCGCCCGCCAGGTCTGCCCACGTCACGTTGTGCGGGAGCCAGAAGCGCTCGCTCCACAGCCAGGCCCGCAGCGCCGCCGCCGCGGCCGCCGCCATCTTGCGCCGCCTCCCCCTCCCCCCGCCGCCGCCGTGAGGGGGGCGGGGCCTGAGGGCCCCACGCCCCCGCCGCGCTCAGCCAATCAGCGCGCCGCGCGCCGAGCGGAGGGGCGTGTCTTTACTGAATCCACGCCCCTCAGTGCGTGGCTCAGCCAATCAACGAGTGTATATAAAGAGCGGCGTGGTCTCGCTGAAGCCACGCCCCTTCACGACTCGCCTCACCGCCCAAGGGGCGTGCCGTGTGGAGGCCACGCCTCTCCTCGCCCCTCTCAGCCAATCCGAGCGCCGCTGCATGAAGAGGGGGCGGGGCTTGTGGGGAGCGCGCCCCCGCCGCGCCGCTCGCCCTGGCCCGCGGGGACGGGGCCTGGGGAAGCCGCGCCCTCCTCACCCCGCCCCGCCACCCCCGGTGCCCAGCACGGCTCGCGGCGGGCGGGATGGCGGGGCCTGCCCGCGCCCCTCGGCGCCCGCCCCGCCCCTCCCGGCAGCGGCCGCTTCGCGGAGGGGGCGTGGTTGGTGTTTGCCCACGCCCCTTGGTGGGTGATGTGGGCGGGGCTTTGAGTTGGCCACGCCTCCTGCGCGGACCGTTAGGTGGGAGCATGCGCGGTGCGGCGCGCGCGTTTCCCGCCTCTGCGCACGGCCCCGCGAGCGCCTGAGGGAGGGGAAATGGGGGGATAAAAATAGGGGTAAGAATGGGGAGATAAAAATGGGGGGATAAAAATAAGGGGGTAAAAATAGGGGATAAAAATGGGGGGTTAAAAATAGGGGGATAAAAATAAAGGGGTAAAAATAGGGGGATAAAAATGGAGTTAAAACGGTTAGAAATAGGGGATGAAAAGGGATAAAAATAGGGGGTTAAAAATAGGGGATAAAAATAGGGAGATAAAAATGGGAGGTTAAAAATAAGGGGTAAAAATAGGGGGATAAAAACATGGGGTTACAGAGGGACAGAATCACAGAACCTTAGTGAAATAAAACACAGAATTACATAAAACAGAATCACAGAGGGACACAGAATCAGAGAGTCACAGAACCTTAGTGACACATAAAACACAGAATGACATAAAACAATCACAGAGGGATGGAAAACATGGGGTCAGAGGGGCACAGGGACATAGAACACAGACTCACAGAACCTTAGTGACATAGAACACAGACTCACAGAGGGACACAGGACCTTAGTGACACATAAAACACAGAATCACAGAACCTTAGTGACATAAAACACAGAATGAGATAAACCACAGACTCTCAAAGGGATGCAGAACACAGAATCACAGTGTCACAGAACCTTAGTGACACATGAAACACAGAGTGACATAAAACACAGACTCACAGAGGGACACAGAACACAGAATGTCAAAGAACATCCTGTGTTGGAAGGATATTCCCGGCCCTGAGCCCCAGGATTCCCACCATGGCAGAGGCTGGACTGGATGGCCCTGGGGGTCCCTTCCAGCCCCGAGCTTTCCATGATATCCCAGCTTTGTCACCTCTGCAGGGCAGGGCCCGGAGCTGCCAGCCATGGGAAGAGCTCCTGGCAAGGTCCCAGGGATTAGTTTTGCTGCCATTCCCAGCCATGTGGTTTAACATTCGCAGACAGCGACACAAACACAGGCTGGCAGAGCTGAACATGCTCCTCACACCTCCAGTGAGGTTCCCAAAGGTGGTTCAGCATCAACCACCTCGTACAGGCAGCAAATGGCTCAGTTAATGGCTCTTTTGGCACCTGTCCAGTCGAGAGCAAATTAAACGGCCCATTAAGCACTCAAATAGTGCCATAACTAATAGATTCGAGGAGAGAGTAATTCATGATCTGTTCCCTTTGGGGTTTAATCAATGATTAAAGTGGCACTGCTTGTGTTAATTTCTCCTTGAAGGTGCTGAGCTGCTCCGAGTGACCAGGGGAGGGTCCTGCTGTCCCAGAGACTCCCAGATGCCTCAGGTTTGGGCAGAAATAGTGATTTTTGGGGGTAAAGGCTCTGCCAAGTGCAGCCAGCGTTGCTTCAGTGTCAGGTAACCAGGGAGACACTGTGAGATCCAATTGTGTTTCCTAAGAAACAAGCACTGGGCTGATTCCATAAATCCACCACAAATATCCCCCCTCCCTCTTCAAACAGCCCTATTCCCAGTCAGAAACACCTCCAATTGCTTAGTCATTTGAGGACACCTGACCCCAAATGGATTTGTTTGGTGTAGAGAGAAAGTGACACAAAGCAGCCCGTGCTTGCACAGCAGCATTTTTACTTTTCCCTCTGTACAAATCTTCTCCCTTAAAGAGAAAGGCAGCTGAGCAGTGGGTTGTGGAGCTGTTGATAATTCCCAGCTGGGCAGGGGGCTGCTTTTCCCTTCCCAATACCCTTATCATTCACAGGAGCATCTTCTCCTGCTGCTGCAGCACTTTCACTGCCTTCCTTCTGGCTCTTACCTGACCAGACCCAGCTCAAGAGATGGAAACTGCAGCCCAAAGAGCTTTTAGGAAATGGGAAAACCCCCTCAGTTGTCCTCAGCTGCCCTCGAGAGCCACCTGGAGCCAGAAATGGCAGTGAGAAATCCCTGCACGTCCTTATTCCTTTTGCCCATCCTGTTCCAATCCCTCTTCCCCACTCCACTGAATTGGGATTTGGCTGCCAGCAGGGAAACACGGGCACACAGTGGCACCTAGTGGCACCAGAGCCATCCCGGGCTGCCTTCCAGGGAGAGCACTGGCATTCCAGCGAGAATACTGGGAATTCATCCACCTTCTCCCTCTCTTTTTACAGATGGGAGCAGCCCTGGGGAGAAGGGTTGGGGAGTTGGGGTGTGGAGCTGCTGGAGAAGAGTCCAGAGGAGGCACCATCAGAGGATGGATCAGCTCTGCTGGGAGGAAAGGCTGGAGAACTGGGATTGTCCTGCCTGGAGAAGGTAAACTTTGGGGTGACCTCATTGTGGCCTCCCAGTGCCTGAAGGGAACCTGCAGGAAAGATGGAAAAACCCTATTTCCAATGGCCTGGAGAGCCAAGACAAAGAGGAATGGCTTCAAACTGCCAGAGGGCAAGGATAGATGGGATATTGGGGAGAAATTCCTCTCTGGGAGGGTGGGGAGGACCTGGAAAGGATTTCCCAGAGAAGCTGTGGCTGCCTCATCCCTGTGAGTGTCCAAGGCCAGGTTGGAGCAACCTGGAATAGTGGGAGGTGTCCCTGCCCATGGCAGGGAGTGGGATGGGGTGATGTTTAATGTCCCTTCCAACCCAAACCATTCCAGGATGATTCTCCTGTGATTCCCGTGGTCCTTTTAAAAGGCCACCTCTCTGTGGAACAAGGCAAATCCAGGCTCCCATTTTCATGTAAATGACCGAACTTTATTGAAGGTTTTGTCGGTAGCAGAACTGTTAAGAAAGCAGAATATTTTACACCTCAAGTATAGTTAAGAGCTAATTCTCTTGAGAGTACAGTACAAATAAAAGCTAATACAAAAGGGCCTCCTCCTCTTTCCCCCCCTTTCAAGATTTTATTATTTGTAAAATAAACAAAGTCAAGTTTAAAAACGTTCTAAGCTTCAACGCTGGCAGTCAGAAAGTGTCACTGATTCCCGGGATTTTTGCAATGCAGCACAATTTCACAGCTGGAAGGGAAGGATTTGTGGCAGCTTGATGCGAGTGGGATTCCAGAGTTGTCAAAAGGCCTTACAGATCTGCAGTTTAAAAGGGCGACGAGGAACTCCAAGTAAAAAAAAAGACAACAAAATCAAAGCAAACCAAACCAACTCCACTCCAAATGCAGAAATAATGCCCTGCAGGCTGCTCCAAAGGCTCACTTGTGCTCAAAGAGACCTGGCAGTGGGCACAGCTCCTGGGCAAGCACTCCCAGCACCCACAGGGCACTGACATTGGGGCAGGGGCTGCTCAGCCCAGCTCAGGCAGCTCTGAGACATGAACTCACACTGCACTCACCTCCAGATGCTTCACCTGGCGGGTGCCACCTGCAGAAATGGTTTTATTATTACAAAACCAACCAAAAAAAAAAAGCCCAGTTGTGCCCTTTCCACGTAGTAAAGTGCATTAAGTGACCCTTTTTAAAGCAGGCCAGAAAGTCCCTTTGGAGTTGGTCCCTAAGCACTGCAGTAGCACTTGTAGTGGCTCAAGTGGTGTGTTCCAGAGGGCCTGTCCTGATCCACTAGGGCAAGGACAGAGGAATTCCAGGAATTCCCCGTGGAATTCCAGAAGTTATGAGGGAAATACGAACTGAAGCTCCGAGGGGTAAGACAGTGGAGTACAGGAGTGCCCTGCCCTCATGCCATGGGCAGACATCCCCACAGCCAGACACTTGTTCCCATGCACCCAGAGAGGCTCTTTGCAGGCTTCCAGAGTTTGCTAGTTGAGATAAATTTGGACATGGATTCCCTTAAATGTGCAGTGTAGCATCACTTCCTGGAGGAGAGCTGCTTGTTAAAGCTAAAACCACCCCTTTCCAAAGGCCCAGCACCTTGCAGCAAGTTTCCTAGTAAAGGCCAGTTTATTCTTCATCATCATCATCTTCATAGTAACGGTTCCTTTTGATCTGCTCTTCCACAGACAGATCCTCCACGTCGTCACCCTCCCAAAATCCAACGTCCTGCGATTTGCGGTTCTGCCGCGGAGACGCTTCCTTGGCAGTCACGACGTTGGCCAGGCTGGAATGTTTAGGAGAGTTTGGCTCAAGGAATCCTTCCCTTGGCATTTCTGGCTCTTCCACAGCGTGTTCCTCCTCGTCTGTCTCAGCACCCACCTGGCCATTCTCCACAACGTTCTGCTCTGCTCTTTTGACACCACACAACTCCTGGTCCTCCTCCACGTTCTTGTCCTCGGTGTCCTGGGTGTTCCTATGCTCCACCTTCTTCTCCTGCTTTTTCTCCACGACCACCTCTCTGTCCAGCCCCTCTCCCCTTTTCAACGTGTCTCTCTCAGCCTTAGAGGGAGAGGGTGGATTCTCTGCTTTATGGCCTTTCACAGATATCGTTCTGAACGAGGCTGCGACCGTGAAGGGGCGACTCCTCTCCTTGAGCGAGGAAGATCTCCTCAGCTTTTTGAGATCCAGATCCACCTCCTCCTGCCCATCTGCCTTGGAAACCTCTTCCTCTGGGGGCCACTTGGGTTTGAGTACCTTGATGCCCTCCTCTAAGGCACTTCCTTGGACACTTTGGTCAGAGGGAGGCGGCCAGGCAATCCTGAGCTTCTTGGTTTCTGCCTGTCTCTCTTCTCTTTCAGGCACAGCTGAGGCTTTGGCTTCCATGCTGGCTGCCAGCACCCCAACTTTTGCAATGGGGGCATCCTCCACTCCTGGGCTCTGCGGGCTGTCTGTGGCATTTACCCCGTGGGTGCTTTTCTCCAGGGGTTCCTCACCTTCACTTTTGCCTGCCCACAACTCCTTGTGCTGCTTGTGCCCGAAGCCCTCGTCGTAGTTGCCTTTGGATTTGAAGAGCTGGTTGAAGTGGGGTTTGCAGTAGATGTTGCCCCGCAGCGATGCGTACGTCCCCAGGCTGGGCAGAAACACAAAGGGCAGAGCTCAGGGCCACCAGCACAGGGATCTGATTCAGCTCTGTCACTGAGGGGATTCAATTCCACCCCTCCAACACATTCAGCACAACCCTACAGCCCCCAGGGTTTGTATGGCTCTTTCCAGCAATTCTTTATGAAGCTGGACAGTCACATAAAATTACATTAAGGATTTAAAACCCCCATCCAGTGCAAACACCACTGGCAGAACTAGGACAGCGTCACCACCCCTGTGCTCCTCCCCAGATCCCTGGATTGTGGAGGTCTCCAGCCCAGCTGAGCCTGAGCAGCACCTTCCTGAGGTGTGGCAGGACAAGCCCCTCCCCAGGGGGAGCAGAGCCCGTACCTGAGTTTGCTGTTGCAGTAGGAGCAGCGGAAGCAGCTGATGTGAAAGACCTGCTGGTTGGCAAAGAGCCTTTCCATGGGGTACACGGTCTTCTGGCACCCAACACACGTCTCCTTCATTGGCAGCTGGAATTTCTACAGGGACAAGGGAAAGTTGGTTAACTGGGACTCAGCTTGGTTCCTTCAGGGCTTCCTGAGCTCTCCCCAAGTGGTTTGGGTGGTCTGGTGGGCACAGAGGGGGGAGGGCTACGACAGCCCCACAGAATGTTGTGGTCTGACAGCCAGCCAAGGTCCTACCCCAGTGAATTCCACAGCTGAAGCATCACCAGTTGAGCAACAGTTGGGAAAGAACAATGAAAATACCAGAGCTGAGCCAGTTCCCAAAAAGCTGTCTAACCTCTTCCTGCAGCCTCAGCTTTTCTTGACAGGAAAATGAGGAAATGTTCCAGTCAGGGTGAGATTTACCGAAACAGTAAAAATAGGGCAGAAAAGCTGAATCCTGGAATGGTTTGCCTTGGAAGGGACCTTGATGATCATCTCATTCCAACCCCCTTGCTGTGGGCAGGGGTACCTTCCACTAAAAGAGCTGAAATAGCCTCAAAAGGTGCAGGGTGGGAAAGGAAAGGAGGAAAAGAGGCTGCTCAATGGTTTGAAATAATCCCCTTTTGCTAAATCTCCCCTCTCAAAGAGGAGGAAACAGTCTCAGCAGCAACACAGCAGCAGGAAACACTCCTGACTTCCCTTGTAAACAATTCCAGCTCTACCCCAAAGAAACCACCCTCAGGGGTCAGGGCTCACAGCACCCAAACTTGCTCAGGACTCCAAGTGAGCAGAGCTTTGAGGTCAAAGAGCTGAAATGTGGATGTGCTCACTGGATTTCCTGAGGGGTCAGTGCAGGGGTGAACCTGAACAGCGAGGACTGGAGTGTCACTGCTGTGATTTTGGGTGTGTTCTCCAGCACCATCAAGGATGCAAAGGACACTGGCCATGAGAAAAGGTCACTGGGTGCCATTTGCTTCTTGGAATCCATTCACTCTGGCCAATGGGGGAGATATTTTACAGGAAAAATTAAATAACACAGCTGAAAAATTGGCAGTTTGAGGCTGCATGTTGATTACAACTAATTAAGCAGCCAGGGGAGAGAGTGCTCAGGCTCCTCACCCTGCACAGACACTCACTGTGGCTCTCCTGTGCCAAAGAGCCACCTCCTCCAAACTCACCAGAAGCTCTAGGGAAAAATCTGATGGCTGAGGAGAAAACAGGAAGGTCACAGGAAGACATAATCCCAGCAATTTATTTATAACAGCCTGGAAACAATGGCCAGGGATGAATTATGGTACGAGGGGGCAGGTTGCTGAAGGCACAGCCAGCTCAAGGCACTCTGTCACAGCCAGAAAGGTGGCTGCCAATTTAATTCCTTTTTCACAGGCACTTCAGGGTTTAAGGCATTGCCTGAAGCTCCAGTAGATTAAAGTTCTGATTAAAACAGCCTGGCTAACAAAATTCAGAACTCCTCTTGAAAAAGACACACGGTTTCGAGGTGCTGCCAAAGCTCTTTGGAGTCACTAAATGGAAACTCAAAAAAAACCCCAAAAAACCCCAAAAGTTGCTCCCTGAAGGCTGAGCTTTGCATGATGACCTTGGTTTTGCACAGAGCTGGAGGGCCCTGGCACATCCTGCAATCACACCCCCATGCAAGGAGAGGAACTTACTTGCACACAATGGGCCCTATGTCTGTGCAGAGGCTTTTTGGGGTGTGAGGAGACAGGAATTCCTTGGCAGGATCCTACAAACAGGAGCTACAGGGGGAAGGTGAGGGCCAATAAACGTAAGAAAGACCTGAACGAAAGCTGAGAGTGGAGCTCACATTAGGAGGGAAGCAGAAGGCAGGAGGAGAGGTTAGGAACCAAGAGCAGGAGACAGAAGCTGGAAGAGACAAAGAGGAACCTCAGATGAATAACCAGCAGCTGGGCTTTCCTCTGCCAGCACAGCATCTAAAGCAGCACCAGTGGCTCTGGAATCACAGAGAGAGCAGAGAGGAGCAGCACACCCAGGGTCTGGGTAAGGCTGAGATCACACAGCCCCTCCAGGCAGCTCCAGTTCCCCCACCCAGCACTGGGAAGCCACATCTGTGTCCCCAGCCCCCTGAGGTCACTGCTGTTCCTCCCAAAGATGGGCAAAGCAACAAAGGGCCAGTTGTTTCCTCAGGATGAGCCAGGAAGTCTGGGCAGGGCAGGCAGTGGCAGCCCAGCTCCAGCCAGCCCATGGGACAGGGAACCACAGCCCTCTGGGCTCTGATCACATCAGCACACACATTCCTGGCCCAGAGCTCTCCATCTGCTGGGTCACCCCCTGCAGAAACTGCAGCACCACTGAGCCCCTACTCTGAGACCCAAACTGAGCCTTGCAGAGCCACAGCACCCTTACTAGGAGGTTGCTCCCAGTTGCAGTTGAGTTGGGAGCAGCTGGAAGAGGAGGGTGGAAAGCCAAGTGCCAATGTGCAGAAGGCTCTGAAAAGCAGTGCCAGGAGCCCTGGGAGCCCTGCCAAGCCCTTCTGCCACCACCCCCTGCCCCAGCCCCTCTGCACCCCACAGAGCAGCACAGCCTGGCCCAGGGGCTGTGGAACAGCAAGGAGCGACTCCCAACTCAAGCTCTGCAGAAAAACTGCCCCTTTTGAGGTGCTTTTCCATCCTGCATTAAATCCCCCCCCCCAAACACAGGGATCAGATGTGGACCCAGTTGCTGCCAGACCCACATGGAGGCTTTTCAGTGTGAAACAGTTGGTTTTGACCCTCCCCAGAGTGTGAGACCCCAGAGCTGTGTTACCTTCACGCCTTTGGGGGGCGAGGTCTCTGCTCCTTTAGCCCCAGGGCTCTGCTGCTTTGTGCTCCCAGGTCTCTGAGCTTCTGCCTCACCCTCCACGTTGGGTCCAGCTGGGGGAGCAGAGCAGGGAGAAAAGGCAATTACAGCCATGGCTTTAAGGCAGGGGCAGCTGATGCTCAGGAGAGCCCCCAGAGCGTTAGTTTAGGTGAAAAGGTGAGCAAGGTACACTTGAAAGTGTTCAATCAGAGCAAGCAGGAGCTACAAATGTCTTAGGACCACAACTGCAAAACCTGCTGAACGTGAGAGAGATCCTTATAAAGGGTGAGTTAGGCACAGAGCAGATTTTTAGGGCTTTTTTAGACAGTTCTTGTGAATGAATCGTTTGACAGGGCTGAGAAGGCTCCCCAGGAGTGGGCAGGCTCTCCCTGAGCCGTGTGCTCACCATGGCCATCCTCCAGCAGACCAGAGTGCAGAGCCAAGCTGCTCTCCCCTGCAGGAACCTGCAAGAGAATGAGACAATGAGCACCTTGGGCCACCTGAGGGCTGGGCAGTGGTGGCCACAGGAACCCACCAGGCAGCTGGGGGAGCACTGGGGCAGGGCCAGGGCTCAGGGGGCACTTGGGGTTTTGGTAAGGCACAAAAGGGTCCCTCTGAGTGACTGTGAAAAGCTTCAGTCCTGGCTACAAAGCAGACAAGCTCAGGAGTGCACAGCTCTTGCAACACTCAGATCATCACACACACACAAACATCACATTCCTGTTCAACCCCCTCTGGAAACAAATTTGATTAAAAAAAAATTGAAAACTTTTTCAGAAGAGTTGGATATAAAGCAGTTTCAGGCACTAAAGAGAATCACAGAATGGGTTAGGCTGGAAAAGACCTTTAAGATCACTGAGTGCAAGGAGCCAAGCATGTTACAGACAAAGCCCTTGATGCATATTTCTTTATTAAACTTGGCACTGTTGCTATTAAACCCAATAGTTTTAAGTAGCCACACCGAGGAACTAAAGTCCTGTAACGAGATTAACTGCAAATCATCTCTAATTCACCTTAATGATTGAAAAGTCCATTGCCAGCGACTGAAATTCGCCAATTAATGAGTTGATGAGGAGGCAAATGACAACTCTTAGCAGAGTGGGCTCTGCTGGAGAGCCCTGGGAGGCAGAGCAGGAGCACAGAGCACCAGGGCTCTGGCACAGGGGGTGTGAAAAGGGACAGGGGAGCTCAGAAGGGTCTTTTGTTTCCTTCCTGCCAGAGCGTCCCCACTGGGGACATTGGGCTCCTTTCCAGAGGACAATCCTGGCTCCCAAACAAGGTCCCATTCAGGGTCTGGTGACACCTGGACACCTCAGCAAGGGGCTCTGCAACCACAGCTGCACCCAAGGCATTTCCTTCAAGTCTCCCATTCGCAGGGGGTGGATATTCGTGTTTAATTCCGATTTAACAGGTGCTCTGCTAATTAACTCACCTTGGAACACCAGGCAGCCCCACCAGTTGGCCATGAAGCTGCTCAGCTGTCAGGGAGGAACAGCTGAAGGCCAAGCCTTGGCCCCCTGCCCAAGGAAGGCTGGAAAGCTCTGCCAGCCCTCCTGGCATTATCCTGCCACGTGTTCAGCCTGGCTGCAAACACAGAACCCCAATTCTTGGGCAGCTACTTTGATCCTGTCTGCTGTCCCCAGCTCAGGGCACAAACACTCCACAGAGTCTCAATTTACAGCTGGAGCTCCAAACCACCACCAAACCTCGAGGTGCCACTCTCAGCTACCTTCAAATTTAGCCATTAAATGCAGAGGGAACAAACTCCTTTTACTCCTGTCACGCAAAGCTCCTCGTGGTTCTTTTTCCTGGTTCTTTTGTTTGTTCAAAAAGAAAGGTCACAAAGCAAACCTCCCAAAGCCTCCAAACCAAGCAAATACCTGGCTGGGAACCACCTTCTCACACTGAGGGAACATGATACAGAAAACCTTCAGGTGGCTTCATCACAGTCGTCAAAAGAACAAAAACCCCTCAGAGCAAATGGAAACACAAAAGCATCAGGGGATTTGGCCACACTCAGGTCCTGAAGCCCCCAGATGGTTTGGGTTGGAAGGGACCTTAAAGCTCCTGAAAGTTCCACCCCCTGCCATGGGCAGGGACACCTTCCACTAGCCCAGGTTGCTCCAACCTGGCCTTGGACACTCCCAGGGATGGGGCAGCCACAGCTCCCCTGGAAAATCCATCCCCCCTTGCAGGGAGGGGTTTCCTTACTGAGAAACACCCAAGGATGAGCCTGAGGGGCTCTGCCACACCACACCCTGCTGAGGAGACAGAGAAACCCTCCAAGGAAACTCCTCCTTAGACATTCTCTTCCACAGGGACTCCCTGCCTTGTAATTCAGAGACAGCCCAAAAAAAATGAATTAAACCACTCAGGAATTGTGCAGAGTGTAACTCGTGTGCCCCAGCTGCTCACAGCCAAGGAACTCCTACATGGTTGTGGAATGTGGGACCAGGGGATCAGCTGGGCTTCCACAGCTCCTTCCACCTCCAGAGAAGCCCCTGAGCTCCACCAGCATGGACATCTTACCTTCTCCCCATGCTGCCAGGAACTGGAGTCCTCACTTGGTGCCATATTCTCCTTCTGCCCAGATTTGTGAGTCTTGCCTTCACTCTCACTGGCTTGAATCTCACTCTATAGGACAAAGCACTGGAAAGGTGACAGGTTCTTTTTGCCCCTTGGAAAAAACTTGCTTTCTGGTTTTCTTAGAATGTTTTAAAAGCTGGTTTTTGGTCTTTCAAGGGATGATTAAGGGAAGGGCCATAAAAATCTGTAGACACTTGGTAAGTGACACATTCTAAGGAGGGAAAAGGATTGGGCTGTAGGATTTTACTGTGCTCCATGGGGGGAACACCAGTGTTTGCCTTCACAACCCTTTTCTCCCAAACCCTGTTTAAAATCAACCCTTAAATACCTCCTACCCAGTCCACATCTCCCTGTTCCAGGAATGGTAACTCTTCCCTTGGAATGACAAGTATTTCCAGACAAGCACCACCTAAAGCACAGTGGAGTTGCCAAATAAAATCTGACAGAAAAGCAAATCCCTCCTTTGCTCCAATTCAAGTCAAACCCTTCATTCTGTTCCCCCCCGAGACTTTTGCTCTCCACACACTGACTTAAGGGTTTTCACAAAAGGATCTTTCAGACTCCAGGAGAGATAAAATCCAGGGAAACCTCGTGTTTCCTGCCTTGCCACGGGACACAAGATCCCTGGGAGCCTCGTGCTCTTCACAAGGCACCTTCCCTGTGACATGAGAGGGGCACAGCCACGTGTCAGCACCAGCATCCCCAGCCTTTGGGGACAGGTCAGCTCTCCAAACCACAGCACCAACCACACCAAGAGCTCTGTGAGTCAATGCTGGTATTTCCATGCCCAGACCTCTAAACCTGCTGCCCAGCACCTCCCCCTGCCCCTCCTGCAGCCCTTGCAGGGCACAGAACTGGTTGGGTTTAGCTCACCCTGACTGGAACCAAGTGCCCATCAGTTCTAATTCCCCCACAGTGCCCTAAAATTGTTCCCAAGAGAGAGCCTGGCTTTCCTTTGCAGCACAGACATAAGGAGGGCAGCCCAAACACCACATTTCTTTAGCAAAAGGGGCTCCTGGGAAGGAGAAGATGCCAGGGTCAGGGCTGCTGTTGGGACAGTGGCACTGCAACCAGTGGCCCCAGCAATCCTTGCCTGCTCCCTTTACTCTGCCCTTGTCCATGTGCCAGCCCAAACTGTGAAGAAATTCCTCCCCAGTGGAGCATCCTCAGAGCACCAGGCTGGACTGACACGAGCCCCAGAGCTTTGGGGGGCTGCAAACAGGGGCCAAACTCGTGCCACTGGGATATAATTCAGCTCTCAGCCACCCCCCTGAGCCTCAAACTGGAAGAGGCATCAGCCAGTGAGCCCAGGGGGGGCAGAAAGCAGCAATTAGGTTAATCACCTTGGTTGCACTGCCTGCAAGGACTTTCCATTCATGCAGGAAATGTTTTTTTTCCTGGACTTCTCTCCCACAGCTGGAGAATCAGATGAAATGCAGGAATCACTGTGGCTGGGCAGAGGCTCTGCCCCTCCACCAGGAGCCCTGGGAAGCAGGAACTCCTCCAGGGCAGAGCCAGCACTTGGGGCTCTGTTTCCTACCCTAAAAAGGCCCTTCCTCTTACAGGGTGTTACTCAGGTTAGCAAAAGTAATACCTGAGCAATAAAAGTTCCCATCATTCAGCAAAAGTGTCAGAAACCTCCAGCAAATCTCCCTAAGCAGTTTTGGACAAAAGCTGAGGTTCCTGAGACCTCCTGAGCTTCAACACTTCATTAATTGCTCGTTTCCTGATGAAATATCTGCAAAACAGGCAGAGGTTCATTCCCTGCAAGAGTCTAATTGGACTCAGAGAGTGATGAGGAGCGCCAGGAGGAGGAGAAAAGCAGAAGGGAGGAAACCTGGCTGGAGATGCCAAAGCCAGAGACTGGAAGATGCAAGTTCTGTGTCCCTGCAAGTCCCTCCCTCTTGCTGTGCCTCAGTTTCCCCCAGCCCGGAGCTCATGGGCAACAACCAAGGGGTGTTTTGGCTTTTAAACAAACCCAACAAGCACACAGAGAGCAAAAGAATGGCAGCTGTGCCTCAGAGGGACCTCAATCAGTTCCTTGGAACACCTTCCACATTGCTCCAGGAAGATGCAAACAGACTTATTTCTCCCCTCCCCATCAGAACTGACTCCTAAGGGCACAGAGGTCTTTGCCAAAGAGCATGGCATTCTCCTCAAGCAGCCTGGTCTCCATGAGATCCTCCTTCCACTGCCAGCCTGGCATAAAAGTCACCTCCCCCCAAGCCTTACCATGGGAAGGAGGCCTGAGGAGCTGCCCTGCTTGGACACTGCAGCCTGGTACTTGGCCAGCCTGTCCTTCAGGGAGCTCTCGGGCACACGGGGCATGTCCAGGCTCCTCCTGGGCTCTGCCTTCTCTGGGCTGCTCCCTGCAGGGTGTCCTGCTCAAAGAAACACAGGGGTCAGGAGCAGGGCTCAGGAGCACTCACTGAGGGAGTAAACACAGGCACTGGCTGGGAAAGGATAAGACATAAAAGGGAATGGGTTCCATGGCTTGAATTGTTGGTTATTCCCTCTGCCTGGGTCTCCTGTGCTTAAGGGTAGAATGGTATAAAGTTCCCAGCAAAGCTTTGTTCAATAAATGGGAATGGCTGAAAATTCCCAGCAAAGCTTCCTTCAATAAATGGGAATGGCTTAAAATTCCCAGCAAACCTTTGTTTAATAAATGGGAATGGCTTAAAGTTCCCAGCAAAGCTTTGCTCAATAAATGGGAATGCCTTAAAGTTCCCAGCAAACCTTATGGGAATGCCTTAAAATTCCCAGCAAACCTTATGGGAATGCCTTAAAATTCCCAGCAAACCTTATGGGAATGCCTTAAAATTCCCAGCAAAGCTTCCTTCAATAAATGGGAACAGTTTAAAGTTCCCAGCAAAGCTTCCTTCAATAAATGGGATGCTGAGGGACTTCCCAGCTGCAAAGTGGCTGCCCTTCCCTCCCTTCAGCAGAGACAGAAGTCAATTCACAGGATCCCTGAGCTTGGAAAAGCCCCCCAGGGCCATCGAGTCCCAATGCCCACCTTGTCCCCAGCCCAGAGCCCTGAGTGTCACCGCCAGCCCTTCCCTGGGCACCTCCAGGGAGACTCCCAGGGTGTTTTGTCAGGCACATTTCCTTCCCAACCCAATCCCAAGCCCAGGCAGGGTTACTGACCTGCTGTGCTGTGGCTCCTCTCCCCCTGCCCGGCGTCGCAGTCGTCCGAGGAGAGGCTGTTCTCAGAGACCCTCCTGGCCACCACTGTCCTCCTGGGCTCCCTGGGGACCTGCTGGGGACAGAGCCACCCTTGGGCACCCAGGCAGTGCTGGGGACAATCCCTTAAGAGGCCCAGGTGTCACTGGCAAAGCTGCTTTGCTGGAATAAACAAGTCTGGCAGGTGACATCTTATTTAACCCCCTAAAGTTGGATCCCAGAGTAGCTGACCCTCTGTCCCCTGGGGAAGCCCTTCCTGGAATGCTCATCTGGGGCCCCCTGGCAGCTCTCTGGGTGCAAAAGGAGCACAAAGAGCAGGTTTTCAGGTAGTTCCCACTGCTCCTACAAACTTCAGGCCAGATTTTTGCAATTCATACAATCCCTGTTGAAGCCAAAGCTCAGGGTCATTTCAGGAGGGTTTAAAAATCACAAAGAGGGAGAAGCTACCCCAAATTTGCCTTGTTTTTCAGCCACAGAGAAAGGAATTCACAGTGTTGTAATAGAAGTTATCTCGAGTTACTTGTTTTGGTTTGGGCAGTTCATGCATTTGGTAGCAAATAATTCCCTAATCAGGTCTGATAAGGCTGAAGCTTAAGCAGGAGAGATAAATATTGTCAGATCTGCAGGATAATCACTCCCTGCCAGCCTGCCCAGGGTGTCCTGCAGCCCCACACAGATGCTCTGCCTGCCTCAATCACATTTGAGACTTATTTCTTGAGACCAACTCCCCAAAACCTGCATGTCAATAAAAGAAACTGTGAGAAGAGACTTTGCTAAAAGCTCCTGAGCTCAGAGTGCCACTGGACTCACCAAGGGGAGGTGTTTTCTCAACCTGTACAATCCCAGAAGGTGCTGGACCTTTGTTCCCTCCTTGGGAAGAGTTAAATCCCAGCTGGAAGTGCAGACTGAGGCTCATGGAGGGAAAAGGGCAGGTTTGGCAAGATGCTCCAACCACACATTTCCCCCCCATTTCCAAAGGGTTTCTTCTTTGCTGCTCATTTCCAAACTGAAGGAAATTCCAAAGCTGATTTGAACAGTGCACTGGAAGATAATCCCTGGGAAAAGATCAGGCTGCTTTCCATGCAAACAGCAACTTCACCAGGAAAGGGGAATGCAGCTGGAAACCCTCTTTTTTCCATCAGCATGGGAAATAGTTTCTATTTCTGTGGTTTAAGGCTTTGCTAACTTTTCTTACTGGAAAAGAGCTTTAGTTCTGACAAGTCTTTTCCTTCCACTGATAGGCTGGGGCTGGGAGTGCCTGCACTTGTAGGGACTTGCAGATCCCTCAATCTGTGAAAACTCTTCTTGAATGATCCTTACCCAGCCCCCCCCGAGCTTGGGGTTCTTGCAGCTCACAAATCTGGGCTCCAAAGGGCCCAGCAGGGCAAGTTCCATCAGCAGGAGCAGCTGAGGGTGGGTTAAGGAGAGCCCTGGCAGCTCCTGCCCTGCCACCTCACACATCTCAGGGGTCACAACTTCACCTGAAGGGCTTTTCTGTGACTTGTAGGACACAGAGGGGCTTGGCAGTGAAAATCCCAACCACCACAATACACAGAAGCTTCTGGGAGACAGAGGGGGGTTCACTAAACCTACAAATAATCAGTAAATCTGTAGAGAACCTACAAATATGTGTCAGTTTTAGATCAACAGTTTTATGCTGGGGGAGGAAAAAAAAAAGCAGAGGAAATGGCAAAAGAAGTTGAAGAGAGGGAAGATGAGGGACCTTCCCCATCCCAGCCTGAGCAGCTGCAGGGAGCCAGCAGGGTCATGGGAGGTGACACCTCTCACATGGTGCAATTCCCAAATCCCAGCCTTGGGCACGAGCTGGCCATTCATTCACAGCCCTGGCTGGGCCACAGGTCCCATGGCACAGCTTTGGGAAGGAGGGGAAACATTCCTGGGGTGTGAAAAACCCCAAATTCTCAGAGCTGGGGGGACCAGGAGTGCAGTTAAAGCTGCCCCCGGGGCACAGAGCTGGGCACACCCCAAAGCAGGGTCACACCTCTGTCATGGCACAGCAGCTGTGCCAGATGTGGCCACCCAGGCACCACAGCAGCCACCAGGGCAGCCTGGGGACACCTCTGGCAGCAACACTGCACTTCTGGTGTCCCCTGGGTGTGGGGGCACTGCCAGGAGGAGCCCTGGAGCATCAGGTCTCTTCTTTGCTGGGGTTGAGCTCCAGGCTGTCCCTGCTGGGATTAGAGCAGGTTGTGTCCAGGAGAACACAATAATAAAGAGCTGCCTCCCACCCAGGGCAGGAGGCAGAGCAAGGGCTGAGGGAATAAATGAACCCAAGAGGAGGTTTGGGCTATAAAACCTGAAAATGAGAGCAGCTTTGGTTTGGAGGGGGAGATGGAACCAGGGAATGCAGGCTCTAATCTGGATTCTTGCCCCAGACCTGCCCAGTGTCCAGGAAAGGCCATTTGTGGTTCCAGCTGTGCTGCTGCCCAGCTCATCCAGCTGTGCTGCCAGCAGAGCCCTGGCAGCATCTGCCCCTGAAGGGAACTCCAAGGAAAAGGACCCTCTCCCAGCTCCATTTAGTGGGACTCAGTGGGGACCAAGGTGTTTTGCACCCAGAGGGCTCCAGGGAGCCCTGCTCAGGAAAAGGGCTCAGGAAAGGAGAGCTGCAGATGGCCAGGCTGCCCCCAGGGCTGGCACAGCTTCCACCCCCTGACCCACAGCTCTGTCCCCACAGTTTTGGGACGTGACATCACCTTCCGGTGCTCAGATCAGCTCCCAGACCCAGGAATTCCATTCCCCAGACACCCCCTGCCCCCACACTCCCAAATTCCCCCACACTCCCTGCCTTTTCCCTCCTAAAGAGTAACAGATTAGGTTGGAATAGGAATTTTGGGCCCTCCTGGTTGGTGTTTGCTGCCTGTAGCTGGTTTTTCCCAGTGTTTGAAGACCCGGACTGGACAAACTCAGATCCCCCAGCCCTGGAAGAGTTGAGTGCCCAGGTTGGGCTGGAGTTCCTCGAAGCCCATCTGCAGAATTCCTGAGGGATTCCTCCTCCAGCCAGAGTTCAGGGAAGGGCCGTGGGGACAGGGTGGGCAGCCCTCCCATCATGACAAACACCCCAAAAATGCGGGTTGTGAAACTCCACACAGACCCAAACCTCCCTTCAACACCCAGTTGGCTCCCCCGAGCCCATTGCATATTGAGGCAACTTCTGTCCAAAATGCATTTGTTTCCCCTCAGTGCTCCCAGCAGCAGAACAAAGCCAGGAGGGAGGGGGAAACGATGAGAAAACTGGAAAATCCAGCAGCATCGAGGCCTCGGGACCGGGTTTCAAGTCCCCAGCATATGCAACTCATTTTGGAGTTGAGCAATTCCCCCCAGGGACACTCGGAGTCCACAGGCAGGATCGGGTTTCATGAGCAGTCGGAGGAAAAATGCGAGCCCTGAGCATTTGCAAGTCAAAACTAGTGAGGGCAGGAGCTGCTCTGGCCATCTCAGCTTCGTTTTCCCCCAGTGAGGGGTTTTTGTTCTGATAAGAACCATTTGTTAAATGGAGAGATGAGGGGAGAGCGAGACAAAGGTGGGAGTGTTTCCCAATATATCTATATATGTTTGGATGGATATTTATGTGTGTGTGGCTGATCCAGACACCAAAACCTCTCAGCTTCACCTCCACTGCCACAGCCCCCCGTGCTGAGCTCATTTCAGCCCCTTCTTCTTTCATTCACAGCCAGAAATACAGAAATGCACCCAAATGGCTTTGGACACCACTCACCTCAACGTCACTCCCTGTGATCTTCACACCAGGTACAAACAACCCTAACGTGCTTTTACCTAATAAATTCCACTTTTCCCCTTTCAGCTGGATCCCCCACAAGCAAATTCCCTTCACCCCAAGGAGCCACCACCCTGAGCCCCCTGCACACACTCCTGGGCTTGGCTAAGGTGCCCCCACCACCCTGTCCTGCCCCAATAGAACCACAATCAGGGAGTTTGCAGAGCCAGGAGCTGCAGCCACCCCTTCCTGGGGTTTTCCAGGGCCAGCAGCTCCAGTCCTCCAACCTCGGGGTCCTTACCTTGGCCTGGGGGGCTTCTCCCTTCTCGAAGAGCATCTTCAGCTTGCTCAGGGGCACGTTGTACCTCTCCACCCTGCCCGGGGGCTCCGGGCCCTCGCCACCTTCGCCCTTCTGCCCTTCCCTGGGCTCCTTCAGGCAGTTTGCCATGGTGCCCCCCTGCAGGGAGGGGGTCTGGGGGCTCCTGTTGTCACCAGGGGCAGCTCCAGCCCCCGGGGATGGGGAAGGAGGGCGGCCGGAGCCCACCTTGTGCCAATCCTTGCCCCGCTCCGCTCCCGGCCAGGGGTTCTCCCACTTCTTCTTCAGCACGCTCAGGGTGCCCCTGGCCAGGTGAGGGGGCAGGTTTTCTGGGCCCTGCAAGGAGCAAGGAGTTAATGGCAGGCCTGGCAAGGCCTCCCTCCCCAGGCAGAGGAAGGCCAAGGCTCCGCTCGGCTCCCGCTCCCGGCCAGCTGTGAACTGTTCCAGCTGTGCCACATGGAGAAAGAGCCGGGACAGGGAAGGGAGGAGGGGGGAGAGAGCAGAAAAGTCAGGAAGTGAGCAAACAGGATGGCCTTATAAGGCAAAAGGGAGTCCAAGCCGAGGGGTTAAATTCCACACAAAAGGCTGGAATCCACGGATGAAGGAAATGGGAGCCAAGCCCACGCCAGGAGAGGGGTCTTGGCTCCCAGGAGGGGCAGAGCAGAGGGCCCAGTGCTGCAATGTCTCCAACAACTGCCAGGCCTTCCCAAAGGCACAGATTGATTCCCACAAAGCACTCAATCCCTGCAGATTTGGGTTCCTCCTCTCGGGGAGCAGCAGGGATGGGTCTGAGCAGGATCTCACACCCCCAGCACAAACACCCTCCTGCTCCACAAAGAGCCAGGGACCTGCTGCAACTCCTCTTGTCCTCCCTGAGCCCCCTGGGAGCTCCAGCAGGGACAGGGGGGTCACAGGAGCCACAACCACCCGTGGAGCAGCATCACCTCACCCTCCCCAAAATCCCAGCCCCTGGTCGGGTCACCCCAAATGCCATACCTGCCACCATTGCATCTTCCCTCTCTGTCCCCCTGCAGAGACCCCTCCAAACTCCTGGCAAGTGGGGCAGGGCCGTGGGGCTTACAGGCATTAGCTGGGATTACAGGCTATCTTGGGCTTTAAGTCCCTCACCCTATTACTGCTCTGGGCACATTCTGAACACCACTCTGTGAATGGACTCGAAACCACCTCCAGCACACAAAAAAAAGGGTGTTTGCTGGCTGCATTGAAAGGAAAAGCACTCCAGTGATGAGGCAAGGGGTGTGATGGAGCAGAAATCCTGGAAATTGCGTGGCAGGTTTCCAGGGGAACACCCCTGGAGTCCCTGCTCACTTCCTAGCAGCAGTGCCCTCCTGCCTGGGATCTGCCTGGCCCCTCCTGGCAGGAGGATGGACAGACACGAGCACAGGCAAGGAAGGAAATGCAACACTGAAGAGTTCATTTTTAGACTATTTCTTTTATCCCAAAGAGCAAAAGAGTGGCTCTTTGAGAATTAAGGAGATGGAGGCAGCCACTTTCCTACAGATCCTGAAAATACCGAATACTTTAATAACCAAATCCTGCCTGCCCTTCCAGCCAAGGCTCCCTGACCCCACAGCACCCAAGGGCACTGCAGTTCAGGGGAGGGAATGCTCTAACAGAGCCAAAGAGGGTGGGTGCTAGGGCATTCCAAGGGCATTTCCAGCCCTGGAAGTCACTTCAGAGGAGATCCCACAGCTCCCAAAGACACCCATGGACTTTGGAGAGGCTGGAGACTCCTTTTAAGCCCTTTCCAGTGCAGTTCAGAAGGGAGGAGGCACCACCCAAGAGCCTCCAGCTAAGAACAGGAGGTGGCTGCTCATGGCTTGTGGTTCACTGGCTTTGCCTCTTGCCCAGGAGTGAACTGGTGATTCCACACAGCTCTGGGCCAGGAACTTCATTCCCTTTGCTCTCCTCCACACTGGGAGAAGGAGTGGGGAACGGGGCAGAAGCAAACCCTGTGCCCAAGGCAGGTTCCCTGCAGGACACGTGGCAGCAACTTGGGTATTCCAAAATCCACCAGCACAGCAACATTTGGGCAGGGGATCCATCCCTGTCACTGATTCCCAAGGGAACAGAGACTTGATACAAACACTTACACTCCTTTTCTTCTCAGCAGTGGCTTCTTCAGCAGCTTTCTGGTACCTGTGAGAGAGAGAAAAAACAAACAAGAATGACTTTTGGAATAAACTGAGCACTCTTGAAGACAGCTGAGATTTTCCTCCCCTCCCCAAAAAGGATTCTGTGCCCTCCCAGATCTATCAACCAAACCCAGAGTCTGCCCAAACAGCAGCAAAGGACACAAAGCCAAGGGACAGACACATTTTCAGCCCCCCTCAGTCCCCAAGAATAACCCCCATTAATATTTTTCCCTCCCTAAGCACTCTGACTGCCAAGCAGAGCCAGCTTACCTTGGAATAGCTGCATTGTTGCTGCCCCCCAGCTGTCTGCTGTGCCCCCCTGCAGGAAGAACTCAGCTCTTTATGCAGCAGCTGCTGAACCAGAACAAATTCCAGCTTGGCACAGGCCAGAAAGCTCCCTGAGTGCCAGTGGATTTTCCTCTGTGGGCTGGAAAAGGCCCCCATTGAGCAGCTGAGCAGCAGGAAGGGTGATCCCAGCCCTGCCCAGATAAGCCAGGCTGGGGCAGGAATCAAAGTCCTTTAAGGAGCTGCAGGACCTGCCAGTCCCTCCACTCCTCACTGGTTACTACACCAATCCAGGGTGCCTGAAATGGGAGAATGAGGGACAAACTTGGCCATTTGAGGGGGAAGGAACATCACCCAGGCAGTGCCTGCTGGGGCAAAGGGTGTTTCTGCTTCCCTTATCTGTGGAATTCTGCTCTGGGCACAGCTGTGAGTGTGTTACAGGCTGTTCCCTCCCCTCCAGTCCCTGCAAACACACCCACTCCTGTCCCTGCACCACAAAGGGTCCAGAACCTGAACAAGGCATGCTGAGAAGGTGTTGCAGGAGGCAGAGGGATCAATCCTGAGAGGAGCAGAGGGATTAAGGGAAATCCCCCCTGGAAAACACAGGATTGAGGATCCCTCTCTCTGTGAGTGAGCCCAGCACAGGGCACTGTTTGAACCCCTCCTGTGCCATTTGTGTGTCTCTGACCTGGCCAAACCGATGACGTGGGATGGAAAAAAATGGTTTTCCCCTATAAATATTTAGGTAGCAGCACATGGGCAAAGCACAGTCCCCCCTGCAGGGGCTGGGCTGCCAAAGGCACTGAGCAGCACTGTGCCTGCCCAAGGAACTGGCCCTGCCTGTGCAGAGGGACAGCACTTGATTAAGGAAGAGCAGTTTGGATTACTCCCAGTAAGCCCTTTTCAGGGGATTATGGACATTTAGCAAGATGACCAGGTCCTGTAATCAAGCCCCAGCGAGTGAATAAATTACCTTAATGAGGCAGTGACAGCCAAGGCTTCTCCCTGGGGAGAGGAGGAACTGGGGGCTGTGGCTGTGCAATTACCCCTCTCCTTCAGGCTTTGTGTTTTCCCCCCACTCAGGACCCAAATACTCCACACCTTTGCTGCATTATTAGTGCATTAAGATCCCAGCAGAATGGGTTGCCCCAATCCCATTGAAAATCCCAGCTGCATCCTATATAATTCCTGAAGGAAATAAAAGCTTTTCCAGGAAACACGTGCAGGTTCCCACCACTCAGCACTCTCAGTGCCTGCAGTATTTATGGTTTAACACTTCATTCACCCCTCAGAGGAGAGGCAAAGGAAATGTTCTACCCAAGTCAGGGGAGATTTAGGCTGGATATTGGGAAGGGTTGTTCCCCCAGAGGGTGGTGGGCACTGCCCAGGCTCCCCAAGAGCCCCAGGAGGGTTTGGACAATGGGACAGGGGGGGATTGTTGGGGTGTCTGTGCAGGGCCAGGGGCTGCACTGGATGATCCCTGGGGGTCCCTTCCCACTCAGGATATTCCAGGATGTTGTGGGATGCCTGTGAGGAGCACTAGAGGGTCCCCACCATCAGCAGCCCCATTCCTAACTGGTTTCCAGTTGACTGATAACGTCTTGCTGCTCCTTTCCCAGCACCAGGCAGGGACCTCCAGGGCAGCAGAGAAGAGAAACCTGTGCAGCTCATGCACAAGCAGAGCCCATTTGGGCTGGAACCAAACCTCAGTGGGAACAACCCCCCCATTCCCCTCATCCCCCTGCTGCAATTTGGGAGACAGAAAAGGCTCTGCTCTGTCTCCTGCCAGCAGAAAGCAGCTCTTACAGCTCTGGCTGCTGAGCCAAGGTAATGGCAGCAGGGAGAACACCCCTTGGCAGGCACCCTCTGGACCAGCAGCTCCAATGCCCCCAGCTCTGGGCTGTTCTGAAGCCACTGGGGGTGCAGCAGCCCCTGCCCAAGGTCCTGCTGTCACCTCCAGCCCCACAGCACTCACTTGGAGAACCTCTCTGCAAGGGCTGAGGATTTGTTCTTGTTCACCAGGGAAAGCTCCTTGGCTGTGATTTTCAGAGAGTGGGAGGCCCATTGTCTTCTGTTGAACGGGGAAGGCTCCATCCTATCTCCCAAAATCCCTGTCAGGAGGAAGGAGCAGCATCAGCAATGAGGAATTGTGTGAGCAGAGAAGTTTCACAGAGGGATTTGGTGCTGCCCCCAGTGCCACCAGTCCTGACCTGGCAGGACCCCCTCCAGCCACTTCCAAAACGACAATTGTAATTTCCTCTGCCCTGATAAAGCCTCCAGCCCCTGGTGGAGGGGTGAGAGGGGCAGGGACTGGCACTGGGGGAAGGCAGAGGGTGTTTCCCACCCACAGGAGCCCCAGGGTGCCCTCGCTTGTTCCGCTCTCCAACCAAACACGCTGCCATTTATGTAAGAGGGTTGGAGTTATGAAACCAAGAGGATGTAATTCCTGTGCAAACATTTCTCATTCACTCCCGGATTCCTCTGTGAGCTCAGAGCAGGCTCACATTCACCACAGGGGCTGGGACCCTCCTGTCCCAGGAGCTGTCCCAGTGGCAGTCAAAGAACATCAGCCACCCCGTCCTGCTGGCCATGGCAGGGATTTTGTCCAGCTTTTCACCACCCCAGATTTATTTTTCACACACTTGGCTCCCTTTGGTGGAGGAGGAAAGGAGGGGAGATGAATTGAAGGAGTTCTCTGATAAGACCAAAATAAAGCCTTTATTAAGGTAGGCAACGCCTTTCCTCCTTCCCTCTCTGCCTCTCTCCCCTGGCACACAATCCCTGCCCCAAAGGCACCACCGACCCTGCCACACCAACTGCTCTGCCTGGCCTTGCCTTTAATGCCCTGAAGGGATTGGCAGAGCCCCAGAACTCTGGGTCCAGCCCCAGCCCAGCCCTGCTGGACAACTGGGCACCAGCTCAGTGGAAACACCTTCAGATAACCTGAGGGAATCAGGGCATCAAAGGGAGGAGTGAAGGCATTTCCAAAATGCTCCCAGGCATGGAAAGCACCTGCTCAGGGATGGTTTGGGATGCTGCAATGCCTGGGCCAGGAGGGTTCAGCTGCTTGGGCACAGGCTGAAGGTCCAAGGGCTGCAATGGGAGCTCTGGGGCTGAAATTGGGAATGGAGGAGCCTCTCCAGGACTGGAATTGGGAACGGAGGAGCCTCTCCAGGGCTGGAATGGGAGCCCTGGGAGTGGAACTGGGAATGGAGAAGCCTCTCCAGGGCTGGAATGGGAGCTCTGGGAATGTAAGAGACTCTCCAGGGCTGGAATGGGAGCCCTGGGAATGGAAATCTCTCTCCAGGGCTGGAATGGGAGCCCTGAGAGTGGAGGAGCCTCTCCAGGGCTGGAATGGGAGCCCTGGGAGTAGAAGAGTCTCACCAGGGCTGCTCCAGCCTGGAGACAGAAGAGGCAGCAGGTGAACCTGGTGCTGTCCCGGGGGTGCAGCCAGGAAAAGGGGCCTTCCTCTCACATTCCATGATCCCCCTGATGTCCTGGAGAGATCAGTGTGGCTGTGCCAGGACGTGTCTCACCCAGCCAGGGGTTCTGAAGGAGCTCTTGGACGTGCAGGGTCAACTATCACAGCTGCTTTTGGGGTGATGTTGAAACACCCTGAGACTCCTTATCAAAGTCACCTTTCCAGGTGCACCTTCAGCCTCTGAGAGGCCCCCAGAGCCCCTCCCAACCCCCAGGAGAACCTCAGGGTGCAGTTCCTTTCTGAAATTCCTGCTTTTTTTGAGCACACTTTGCACTCCCCTGTCCAGGCTGCACTGAGAGGAGGATGCTCTGCATTCAAGTGGCCTTTGAGAGCTGCACAAATCACCACCCCAAAGACAAAGGATCCCATCTCCACCTTCTCCCTCTTCAATAATCATATTGCATTGCCCAGGCAAACCAGCCAGCATTTCTGTGCCTGCAGGATGCTGCCCCCCTCCCAGTGCCCAGAGCACACACAGAGATTACAGAGGGAATTTACTGCCCGGGAAAATGGCACAAAAAGAATCCTGTCCACGCCAAAAAGCAGCTCTGAGTGAGCCACGCCGTGCCCCAGTTTGAACTTTGGTTTAGGACTAATCTTGAGCCAAAGGCAGCTCACCTGAGGCCAGTTCAAATGGCCTCTCACAGGACAGAGAAGGAAACAGGAGCGGGGCATTCAGGGGAGCTCCCCTGGCACAGGGCACAGGTGCCCATTGAGCGTTCTGGGAAACTCTGGGAAACAAAACCAGAGGCAATTGTTGAGAAAAGAACCTGCTTTGGGTGCCTGAGCATCCCACGGAGCTCCAGCCACCCCTGGGGTTTGTTTCCCTGCCCTTCCCTCCATCCCAGCCACGAGTCATTCCAGCCTGGCTGGGCAAAAATCCCTTTATGGAGGCAGTACCTGCTGCTGGGACCTTGAAAAGGGAAGAGGAGCAGCATATCTGGGATCTCAGCTGCTGGAATGACACAAAACAGAACCAGGAACTTGTGCTCCCACATTTTTAAGCCACTCCACATTCCCAGGGCTTTCTCTTTCGTTTTAGTTTTGGTATATTCAGGTATCCCTGGGCTTTCTTTGCTGCTCCTTGTGAATTGATTTAGCCCGGACCACTCCAGGAAATACATGTTAAAATTGGGAAAAGATTGAGCACTGTGCAGCTGAGACAGGACCTGGGGGAGCTGGAGGGGGGACAGGGATGCCAGAGGGGGGTTAGGGGAGGGCAGGACTGGGATTTCACCTCCCCAGCACCCCAAACCCACCCCCAGTGACCTCCCCAAAGAGTCCCCCTGTGACCAGGAAAGATCCCGAAAGGAAAACCCCTGAGGTGACTCATTCCAGGAAGAGAAACACCCGTGGGCACCACGAACCCCCTGAGAGCCAGAGGGGGCACAGCCCCCACCCCACAACCCCTGCTGTGCCCCTGCTGTGCCCCCAATGCACCTGTCCCAGTCATACTGGGGGGATCCCAATGCACCTGTCCCAGTCATACTGGGGGGATCCCAGTCATACTGGGGGGATCCCAGTGCACCTGTCCCAGTCATACTGGGGCTCCCCAATGCACCTGTCCCAGTCATACTGGGGGGATCCCAACACACCTGTCCCAGTCATACTGGGGGGATCCCAACAAACCTATCCCAGTTATCCCAGGAGTTCCACTGTACCTGTTCCAGTTATCCCGGGATCCCAACACACCTATCCCGGTTATCCCGGGGGTCCCAGCACACCTACCCCAGCTATTTCAGGGGTCCTAACACACCTATCCCAGTTATCCCTCCGGTCCCAACACACCTATCCCAGTTATATGGGGGGTTCCACCACACCTATCCCAGTTACATGGGGGATGCCAACACACCTATCCCAGTTATCCCTCCGGTCCCAACACACCTATCCCAGTTACATGGGGGATGCCAACACACCTATCCCAGCTATCCCGCGGCTCCCACCGCACCTATCCCAGTTATCCCTCCGGTCCCACCGCACCTGTCCCAGCCGTATCGCGGCTCCCACCGCACCTGTCGCGACCGAACCCCCGACTGTCGCTCCGCACCCGCCGCAGCTCCGGCCAGCCCCTCTGGCCACGCCCCCTGCCGTGACCACGCCCATTACTTGACCGCGCCCCTCCCGCCTTGGCCACGCCCCCTCCCACGCTGGACACAGCTACTGTAACCATGACCACGCCCCTCCCATCCTGGCCACGCCCATCCCGCACTGACCACGCCCCCATCCAATCTAACCACGCCCCGTCCACCACGACCACGCCTCCTTCTGACGTGGCCACGCCCCCTCCT
>JAWWEW010000069.1:5427588-5449409 GCA_035583185.1 Anabacerthia variegaticeps
GGAGCACGAGGTGGCCCCTCGAAGCACGAGGTGCCCCCAAGGTGTCCCCTGGGAGCAGGAGGTCCCCTCTCCTGTAGCAGGAGGTGCCCCAGGGTGTCCCCCTTGGAGCAGGAGGTGTCCCCTTGGACCAGGAGGTGGCCCCGAGGTGTCACCCCCTGGAGCGGGAGGTGTCCCCAGGGTGTCCCTTTGGAGCAGGAGGTGTCCCCTCGGAGCAGGAAGTGTCGCCCCTTGGAGCACGAGGTGTCCCCAAGGTGTCCCCCTCTGGAGCACGAGGTGTCCCCAAGGTGTCCCCTTGGAGCAAGAGATGTCCACTTGGAGCAGGAGGTGTCCCCAAGGTGTCCCCCTGGAGCAGGAGGTGTCCCCAAGGTGTCCCCTTGGAGCAGGAGGTGTCCTCAAGGTGTCCCCCTGGAGCAGGAGATGTCCCCAAGGTGTCACCCCCTGGAGCAGGAGGTGCCCCCTTTGGAGCAGGAGATGTCCCCAAGATGTCACCTCTTGGAGCAGGAGGTGTCTCCTTGGAGCAGGAGATGTCCCCTGTGAGCACAGAGGCAGGTTCTGGAGGGCAGCAGTGGTGCTGGAGGTGGGAAGTGGAGCCCCTGAGCCAGGGAGCAGCTGGAGACGCTGTTGGGGCTGAGCTGGAGCTGCTTGGAGGGAGCTGGAGCACATCCCACCTCGGGGAGCCCTTCTGAAGCACAGACTCCACTTGGGCTGCTCTCCCTGATCTTCCTCTGACAGTGCTGGGAGTGTTGGTGGTCTTCATTCTGGAGGCCTCACTAATGTTTAATTTTGGGTTCCTGACTTCTGGAGGCCTCACTAATGTTTGATTTTGAGTTCCTGAGGACCATCCCGACTTTGTGAAGGTGCCTTTTTGTGCCAGGACAGGGGACTGGAGCTCAGAGCCAGGTGTCCTGGGATGCTGCAGTGGGATGCTCAGGAGGAAAGAGCAGCTTTATCTCAGGAACTTTGGGGCTTCCTGGAGAAGGACAGGGCAGTGGTGGAACCCCTGGGGGGTTTGGCTGAGTCGCTGGAGCTGTTGGTGTTTGTTTAGACCTACCTGAAGTGTGGACATGGTGACTGTGAGTGGGGCCTTTCACAGGGAGCACAGGGGGATTGGCTTTTCCTTTAGTGTCTTTTCTCTCCAAAGCTGCTGCAGTGAGGCCTGGGTAAGGGATGTGTAAGGTCCATGTAAGGCCTGGGTAAGGGATGTGTAAGGTCCATGTAAGGCCTGGGTAAGGGATGTGTAAGGCTCGTGCTGTTTCACACATTGGTGTTTGGGGCAGGCCTTGTTTCTCCCTCACAGACAGGACCTGTGTGCTGTTACCCATCAATAATTAGGTGCATTGGGAATGTTGTTGAATGCTTTGAGGAAAGATGGAATTGATAATGGCTGCTGGGCCTGGTGGGGGCTCTGCTCAGGTGGGCACGTGCTCCTAATGCCATCTATTTGTAGTTTATTGGAGACATGGAACTCTTGTGTGTTCCAGGAGGGGAAAATGCTGCCCGTGGTGTTTCCTGCTTAGAAATCCAGGAGTGTGGGAAGCCCTGAGCTTTGCTGGCCCTCTCCTCTAGCAGGTGAAGCTCCTGCCATCCCTCTGACTGACCAGCACCCCAAACTACCCCTGTTCACACCCCTCTGCCACAGGTACCACCTTCACACAGCACAACTGTGGCTTTTCCAAGGGCTGGGAGAGGCTCCCCTGGGCACAGCAGCCCCTGTGGCCATGACTGTGGGCTGGGGGCTTACCTGGGACCCTCAGAGCAGTGAGATGTTCCCTGAGAGCTGCTGGCTGCTCCTCTCCCGGCCCCACAGCCTGGCAGAGCTCTGGGAGGGTGCCAGGTGAGTCCCTGGGAGGAGGTGCCAGTGGCCACGTTGGGGCTGAGCCCTCCTGCCTCTCCCCCAGCCAGCACAAGGTTTCTCTGCACCACCTCCCCTGGCTTTGCTGACCTTGGGCTTTTTCCATCTGCTTACGTTTCCACTTCTGGAAAAGGGGGAGCTTCTCCCCTCGCAAGTTTTGTTCAATTCTCGTCTGGGTTTTTCACCTGGACTCACTTTTGGTGCTCTGGGAAATCCATCACAGGCTTTGTGTGAAGATTTTGGTCGCAGGATAATTGGAGTTAATATTAAAATCGAGTGCTTTCAACCTCCGAGCACTTGCATTTTTTGTTGGCTTAATTGACTCTGGTCAAATATAATTTAGATGGAATTACAATAAGCAAAATATCATTTGCCATCCTTTCAGACCGAAAATTGCCTTCCACAGCCAATTTTTTGGGAATGGCTGGAAGGAAGATCTTTGATCCGCGTTTGCTGAAAGAGGGGAGGCTGTGCCGGGGAGGGGGTGGCTTTGTCAGCTCGTGGGTCCCGGGAGGGCTCCCAACCTTTGTCACTCTGTAAAGCTTTAACCTCGTCATGAAAGTTCCCGATAGCAGCGGGAGGAGGATCTTGCTGCAGCCAATCCCACGGCCCGGGCTCGGCAGCCTCCCTTAAACAAGCACGACTTGACATTTTGGCCCCCCTGCTCTGAAGTGCCGCTCCCGGCGCTCAGCACGGTGGATTTCCCAAAAGCTGGTGGGAATTTGGGAGTCTCCATCCTCTCCAGACTGGGGGGTTTTGCTGCTGAGAGGGCTGAGAGCAGGCCTGGGTGGTGCAGAGCTGTGTTCCACCTTACAGAGGGTTTCCAGCACGAGGGGAAGTGCCCCACGCTCTGTTCCAGGTGTGTGTCCCAGCCACTGTGTTCCTGGCTCATTATTCATCACCTACCAGCCCAAATCCAGGTAGTTTTGGAGTTTTCAGAGCTTCCACGTTCCCACATGTGCCTTTGGAATGTCACCTGCCATAGCCAGGACTGCCTTTAGTGCTGATCCCCTGCAGAAAAGCAATAACTGCCCCAAAAGTGTTTCAGTTTCACTTTATCACACTTACTCCTTCAAATTACTTTCAGCCCGAGCTCGGTGCTACCCTCAGAGAGGTAGGTAGTGAGGCAGAGTTTATTTTTAGGAAAGAATGAATCACCTCCTGGTTGTGTCTTGTCTGGTTTTGCTTTGATGAAAAGTAAATTCAAGGAACTGGGCCCTGCTGGGTCTGGGTCTCTGAGCACAGGCAGGAGGGCCCAGCAGCTGAGCACGTGGAGTCTGGAGCTGCTGAGCTGCAGGGACAGAGCCTGGGGCTGCAGCACTTCCTGGGATTTCCTTCTCAGCTGGTTTTGTTGGAGAACTGCTCTGAAATCTGTGAAGGCAAATGCATGTGTGTCCTTTCACCCGGAATTATTCCCAGTCCTTTCTGTTTCCAGCTCTGTTCTTGGGCTGAGATTAACAGGAAGGGAAGACTCTTCTGTGTGGAATTGTCATTGTGTGGGAGGGGTTTGAATCTCAGAGCCTTGCAGGAGTTGTAGACTTGGTTTTGCTTCTTCTCTCATGGTTGTCTCCTGTGTTTGGAGGCTTCTTGTTACCGACCTGGGGCTTGTCCTTGCAGCAAACAGCTTTGGCACGAGGTGTGACCTTGGCAGAGGAATTATCTCTAAAGCTATTGCAACTGCTTCCTTGTCCTTGTGCTTTGTGTTTGAGGCCTGGTAGTTCGAGGCCACTCCTTAACTTCAGAGCCCAGGAGGCCAGACTGAAATACTTCCTTATCTGGGGGTTTGTGGGTCCCAGCTGCTTCAATGGCTTTCACATTTTAAAGTCCAGCTCATCTCAGGTCAGTGGCTGGAGGAGCTGTGTTAGTGGCCAGTGGGGTGTTTGGCCTTCCTGGGGGGAGAGTTTTTGCAGAAGGGGTTTTGCTGTCTGTGTGGAAGGAGCAAAAGCCATTGGTGTGTTTGTCCTCTGTGCTGCTGCTGGAGTGTTGGACTCCTCACCTGAGCACCTTTTGAGCAGCTCTGGGAAAGGGAACCTTGGAGGGCTCCATCTCGTGCTGTGGGAATGGGTGTTTCCCTGTGGGGTTCCAGGCTGGAATTCAGTTCCTCTTCTCTGTCTCGTGTTCAACCCTCTCCCTCTTCTTGTCCCCTCCCAAAGTGTGAAGATCCTGTTCTCCCCCCAGCAGGCTCTGATGGTGTGTAAGTTTGTCTTGGCACTTCCAAACCTTTCATCTCCTTGGCTACAGGTTGAAGGAAATAATTAGTGTCCCCTGATGTAGGAAATTCCTGGGGGAATGGGGCAGGGCTCAGGTAAGTGCAGGAGGAATCCTGGCACAGCACAGGGGGTGCTTGGTTAGTACAGATGTCATCACTAATTCCGAAAGTTATGCAGTTTCTGCTCCTTGACATATGTTTTTTTACCTTCCTTTCTAGGAAGGGGTCTGGAGGAGGGAAAATTTCCCTTTCTGGTGAAAGGGGACTGGAGCATTATGACAGTCAAGTCTTTAAAAGCTTATGAGTTCCCAGAGTCCTGGCCGGTAGCTGCTGCCTCCGCTGATGTTGTCGGATGTCAATAAAGAGAGGTTGAAGGCAACACTTCTAATGGAGGTAGAAACGAAATACTTGGAAAATACCAAGGATTTTCCTCTTTTGATTAATGAAAAAAATCACATAGGTGCTTAATAGCTGGGTAGACACCTGAGATGTGGAACTCTAGAGACAATCACTAAATTCACCCTGTATTGTCTGGCTTGCCTTGTGAGGTGTCTGTGGGTTGTTCTCACTGACAGGAATTGTGGTCTCTTCAGCAGGTAACATCCAAGGGTGCTGGCTTGAACCCCAACGCTAAAGTGTGGCAGGAGGTGCCCCAGGGCAGTGGGGAGGCCGTGCCCCCCTCCAATGGCACCGAGCACTCGTGGCAGGAGACGGCGGCGGCGCAGGGGACTCCGGCCGAGGGTGAGATGGTGGGCCCTGCTGGGGGACAGGGGCAGCATCTCTGGCTCTTGTGCTCCAGGGTGTCAGTGCTGCTGGAGCACCAAGGGAGGAAGCAGCAGGGGGGTTGTGGAGGTGGCAGGTCTGAGCAGTGGGCTGTGGGTCAGGGAGTCAGGGGGGTGCCAGAGCTCTGCTGGGACAGGACACGTGGGCAGGGCACAGGACCCAAGGGGCCCGGTGATGACCAAGTAACGCGCTAAGAGGGCACCAGGGGGCTCAGTGTGTGGGGATGGACTCGTGCCATCCCTGCACTCGAGCACCCACTGGACCCTGTGAACAGGACAGTGAGCTCTGAGGGCCACCTGCAATGCTGGGGAACACTGAGGTGCTGCTCAGAGCTGGCACAGCAATCCTGGGGAACACTGAGGTGCTGCTCAGAGCTGGCAGAGCAATGCTGGGGAACACTGAGGTGCTGCTCAGAGCTGGCACAGCAATGCTGGGGAACACTGAGGTGCTGCTCAGCTGGCAGAGCACTTGCAGTGGAGCAGGAACTGCTCTGTGTCTGTGGTTTGCTCCTCTGCCCTCGGCCTCATCCCAGTCCCCTTCCCATCCTGGCCACGTGGGCAGTGCCATCCAGAGCTAAGTGTTCCTTCCCATGGCTCTGATTTGGCTCAGGCTGCACCCGAGGGGGAGCTGAGGTGACTCAGAGCACGGCAGAGGGTGCAGAAGATTCCCTGCAAAACAGTTCAGTCAAAATCAGGGATAAAGAAGGGAGGATTGAGCCTGTGTGGCCCTGTCAAAGGTTTCTGGTAAGTCAGCAGAAGTGAGGAGCGAGCGCTGGGTTTGTGCTTTGCCTGACAGCAGCTCGTTTGTCTCTTCCTAACAAAGTGAAGCCATCGTGGCAGTGTAAGCGATTTTCATCCCTTGTTTTTGGGATACTGTAAATTTCAAATAGAAACACTTGTTTTTAGATCCTCTGCTGCTTCGGGGGTCAGTTTCAGGATCCTTTATTTGCTTTTATTTACTTTTCCCTGAGAGCCTGGTGCAAACCTTTCTGAAACTGGAGACATAGAATGTTCTCTCCAATACAAAGAAATACAGACCAGATTGAGACCCTCTCAGTTACAGCAGTTTGGGGTATTTGTTATAATATTGGTAGCCAAAATTTCTCCCATGGGACATAGTGTGGAGCTCACAGGGGTTTCCCTGCTGTGCTGTGTCCCCATGGCAGGTAACACAGAGCTCTCAGAGGACAACTGCAAGCAGTATGAGGTGATGTATCCCCCGTCCTGTGAGGCCACGAGGAATGGCACAGGAGCTGATGAAGCCTCTGCCAACGGGATTGTCCTGGCCACAGAAGACCTGGGATACCAAATCTATGAAGTGTCTGGTGAGTGCTGGAGTTCAGCCCCTGCTCTGGGTGTCTCTGAGCCCCTGGAGTTTGCTGCAGCTCTGAGGGGACCGAGGAGGAGCCCTCACATGTCCGTGGGTATCCAAGAGGCTCCAACACTGGGCCAGGCAGGTGCAGTGGGGTCAGAGGAGTCTGGGGGTCTTTAATTGTCTTGGATGAGCTTTTCCTCTTGGTCCTACCCGGAGGGATTCCTTCTTCCAGTGTACACTGAGATGTCCCTGCATAGTGCTGGTGTGAAACTGGGGTCTCATGGGGGTTGTGGTCCTTTCCAGGTGATGGCCCCTCCCCTGTGTCCACAGAAGACATCAGGGAATGTTTGAGGAAACAACTTGAATTCTGCTTCTCCCGGTAGGTGCCGTTAACTCAGCATGGGCTGAGGCCTTTATTGAAACCCCTGGCAAATACTCCTCTTTTTCTGGCCTGGTGTGCCCCATCATCTTGATAAAAACACAACCCAGGGTTGGCCAATGTGCTGTAAAAGCCCCGTGACACCTTCCAGCTGTTCCAGTCCTGTCTGTGCATCCATGTCCTTGCATGAGGATGAGCCTCCTGTGCTTTGGAGCTGTAAGACCTTGAGATAATTCAGCTGTGTGTCACCACAAGGCTCTTTGGCAGATCCTTTTGGCAGAGCACTGGAACTTTCATGAAGTTTTTTAAAGTGTCTTACTCTGCTTTGTGTTGATGTGCTGGGATTTGGGCCAGGAGAGAGAATTTGAGGGTGTTTTGGCTGTGAGTGGAATTGGGGAATATTTAAACCTGTGGTTATCCGTATGGTATTTTGAGTCTTCTGTAAGTCAAGTTCAGGATTTTTATTAACTCATGATTTTGTGCCTTTTTAGTGAGAATCTTTCAAAGGATCTCTACTTGATGTCTCAGATGGACAGCGACCAGTTTGTTCCAATATGGACAATTGCCAACATGGAAGGGATTAAGAAGCTGACAACGGATATGGACCTTATTCTTGAAGTTCTGAGATGTGAGTCTGGGGCTTTGGGGGCTGTAGCAGCAGGACAAGGAACCTTCCCATGCCCCAGAGAAAGGATTCAGTCTCTGAGCTGGTTATGGCTCACTGTGCTGGTCCAGGGCACAGGAACCTTGTTCCAGACACCTGAATCCTCCTTCTCTGTTACAAGTTCCATAGCAGAGTGTGTTCCTGTGGGCTGTGCACAGTGTCCCACTCTTGTGTTTGAATTTCAGCTTCTCCCATGGTCCAAGTGGATGAGAGAGGGGAGAAGGTCCGGCCGAACCACAAGCGCTGCATTATCATCCTCCGTGAGATCCCCGAGACAACACCCATCGAGGTAACCACGGGAAAGGGGGACACAAACGTTGGTGTTTTGGGGAGGTGTCTTCACACAGCACCAGGAAAAGGTCAGCTGGTGTTTGATGTGATTAAACAGGGATATTTTTCTTGTAAACCACATCAGTAATTTTTTCTGCCTGGGTGGCTTGTCAAAACAGCCAAAACAAAACCTTATTGCCATTGTGCCTTCCCATTATTTACCACAATACCTAAACCTTCTTAGGTAAACTCTTTTGTTTTCCACCAAAGCTGAGCTGGCCTGGCTTTTCTGGAAGGAAGTTTGAACTGGTTTCTTTGCAGATCCAAAAATAAATCAGTGCAGGGCATAGCTTGGAATTCAGACTGAATTTTTGCCACAGCAGTAACTTGACTTGAAGTCAGACGGTTGTTTTGGCAGCAAGAAATGTTACTAAACATTTCTCATTCATTGTGCCCCAGCGTGAGCTGAGCTCATTATGTTCAGGGAAGGGAGGATAATAAAATTCCTCCTGATTCTTGGTGAACAGAATGATTTAGTTCTTTGTTTTTTAAAGTTGTAACACAGGGTGTTTGTCTGCCAGCATTTTGAATGAGTTCCTTTAATGCAAACACTGAACAGCTGCTTGTCCCTCTCTTTACAATCTGATTATTGAACGCTGTCAGGTTGCCTTGACTTAGAAATATTTCCTGGAATCATTCTTGTCTCCATGACTCTCCTGACTTAAAGCCACACTTTTGCTACCTTTTTTCTATGGGAATATCCCCAGTTCTCCACAGACCTTGATTTTCCTACCTGCTGTGTTTTTCCTGGGGTGCTCAGGAGGCTGGACTGGCACTTGTGGGTTCAGAAACAGGCAGAGGATAATTTGGTGTCTGCGAAACCTGTCAAGGGAACAGGAGAACATCCCTGGTGAGGGGCTGGAGGAGCTGGAACATAAACCTGTAGCTCTCAGGGGCCTGACCTGCCCTGGTTTTGTGCCCCCAGGAGGTGAAGGCTCTGTTCAGGAATGAGAACTGCCCCAAGGTGATAAGCTGTGAGTTTGCTCACAACAACAACTGGTACGTTACATTCCAGTCGGACACGGATGCACAGCAGGTAAGGCCAACTCCAGCATCCCACTTGTTAATCCCTGCCCTGCTCAGGGGAATTGCACTTGTGCTTCCTGGAGCCAGCAGAAATATTTCTTTGCTGATCCCTCTTTTGTTGTTTTAAGAGATTATTGGCAAATTCTGGTTAATAAGACTGAAGTTGAGGGATTATTGCCCTGCGTGCCTCTTGCCTCACTGCTCTGGCACTGCAGTCCTGAGCTGGAAGTGTTAATGAATTTAGCTGGGCTGCACATTCATGTTAGATCATGTAATATCCTTTGGGAAGTAAAATTTTATCAAGATAACTAATGTTGATCTTTTTTTTTTGTGTCTGCAGGCGTTCAAATACTTAAGGGAAGAAGTGAAAACCTTTCAGGGCAAGCCAGTAATGGTGAGGCTGCTTTAGCTGGGGCTGCTGTTGGAATTGTGGTGTTTGTCTTTGGATGATGGGCACCACTTCTGGGGGTGGGACCAAGGAATGAGCAGTGGGATGGCCCATAACTCTTGCTCTGGAGGCTGGAAACGTGAATGAGGTCATGGGTAGCTCTGACAAATTACAGTTCAGTGGCTGCTGGTTACTCACAGCGCTGCTTCCCAGGGGGGGTGAAACACATTCCTGGGCCTCCTTCCCTTCTCCACTCTGCCCAGAATCTGGGTCTGCAGAGCTCAGGAGAGGCATTGCTGTGAGTCCTGAGCTGGCTGCTGCACAGGGCAGGCTGGGACACACTGCTAGAATTGTCCCCATGGGAGTGTGGGCAGTCCCTGCTGCAGCTCAGCCCCAGCTCCTCCAGCTGGAGCAACGTGTGTCCTTCCCCACCACACTGAGAGTGTCACCTGGGGTCACTTGTGCCACATTTTATCCACCAGCCTCCTCATCCCTCCTGTTCCAGTGGAGCAGGCAGGAAAACCCCCTTGCTGTGCCTCCCCTCCCCTCCCAGCTGACAGGGGCTGTGCTTTGCTGTCTTGCAGGCCAGGATAAAAGCCATCAACACGTTCTTTGCTAAGAATGGGTACCGGGTCATGGACTCCAGTGTGTACCCCCAGCCTGTGCAGACCCAGGCCCAGTTTGCCTCCCCCCTGTTCATGCAGCCTGTATATAGCCCTCAGCAGTACTCCATCTACAGCATCGTGCCTCAGACCTGGTCTCCAAATCCTGCACCTTACTTCGAGACACCACTGGTGAGCAGCCCTGGGGCCAGGGGGGAGCAGCCCAGGCTGATTTGGGCTAATTTGGGGTGATGCTCCCCTGGGTGAGGGCTGATCCAGCTGCAGAGTGCACAGCTTTTCTGGTCAGACCCCTCTCTTTTATGACATTTATGTTATGGGCCTGATAAAGCCAGACTGGCACCAGCTGCCATTTATTTCAAGGAATTTTGGGGTGAAATTCCATCATGCAGGAGCTAATGTTATTGGAAGAGTCTGGAGCTTCTCCAGGAGTGGGGGGACTCTGCTAAAGCAGGTGGAGGGGGTTTGTGTGAGTTCATGGCACGGGAGATGCTGCAGCCCAGTGTGGAATTGCAGCCAGGAGGAAGTGCTGAGGCTCCTCCTAAATCTGCAAACGTTTCCCTTTGCAGCTCAGCCCCTGAGACTGTTCTGTGTGTTGCAGGCCCCCTTTCCCAACGGTGGATTTGTGAATGGCTTTAATACCCCAGGATCATACAAAACAAATGCTGCTTCCCTGAGTATAGGTCGCCCATTCCACAGGAATCGGTAAGACTGCTCTTGGAAAACTTGCACTTCTGGGGTCCTCAGTGCTCCTTGTGTGTCACATGCAGGGCCTGCTCGGGGCTGTTTATTCCGTCAGATATGTGTGATGTTTTTCAACTTGGTTTTAAAAACTAAAGTCAAGGTGGCAGCTTCAAATCCTAAAATAATGGCCGCACGTGCCGGGGAGGGCAAAGGCAACTCCTTCAAAAGCCTCAGAGGAATTTCTGCAGACAAATAAAGAACTTCCTCTGAAGTTAATTCTTGTAATTATGTTTGTTCTACTCAGATTATGAACTCCAGCAGCACTAACATAAGCCCTTCCTGCTGGGATCAGCCTTGCAGAGCCCTTGGGTTCCTGCAGTGGGAGTTGCGTGCCCCGAGCTCGACGCTGAGTCTGCTCCTGTAATTTATTTGCTTTATCCCCATCTTTCCTGAGAGCTCAGATGTAAACACTGGGGAGGAGGAAACACTTTGTGTTGCTGGAGCAGTGCTCTGGGAATACAATGCAGTAGTAACCTGGGGGTGGGAATTGTTTGTGTGCAGCACGGAGTGGGGCCATGGGAATTGCTTTGGTGGTGTTGGAGAAATCAGTTGACAAGTGGCAGGGCTGTGAGTGGGTCTGTGGGGCAGCTCCCAGGTGGGTCTGTGGGGCAGCTCCCAGCCCAGTCCTGTGGGGCAGCTCCCAGGTGGGTCTGTGGGGCAGCTCCCAGCCCAGCCTGGGGGGCAGCTCCCAGCTTTGTGGGGCAGCTCCCAGCTCTGTGGCTCTTGGCAGGAGGGGAACTTGAGGACTTGCTGTGCAGTGACTCAGCAGAGTCTGCAGCCAGGCTGGAAGTGGGAGGCTGAGTGTGCTTGGAGGGAGGAGCAGCTGCTCCAGTGGCAGCTGCTCAGCTCCCAAAGTTCCATCTCTGCAAAGGTGCTTTGGCTGGTCTGTGCCTGAGGTTGTGCCCAGACCTTAAAGCTGTGGATCCTCTCAGAAGGCTCAGAGCTGCAGCTGTGCAGGAGCTGTGTGCATCCAGCTGTTCCACCCCCTGTGTTCACATCTGGCTGATCCCTGAGCTCTCCCCATTCTGGTTATGATTTCATTTGTGAAGCTTCACCCAGTGAAGTTGCAGCTTTGGGGTGGAATTGCAGGTTCTGGCCCAGTGATGATCAAGTATCGCGCTAAGAGAGAACAGGTCATGGTCGGGCTCTGGGCAGCCTGTGCTCCTGCTCTTCCTTCCTCCTGCTCTTCCTTCCTCCCTCTCTCTTCACATCATCTCTCCTTCTCTCTACTTTTTTTCCTCCTTTATCCTTCCTTGTCTTTCCTGCTTTGCTCTTCTGCCCAGACAAGACTGTGGCCTTCTCGATGACGGGTAAGATTATGAGATCTGAGGGCTGAGCAGTGACTTGAGGATCTGCCACTTGGAGAGCATAACCTGAACAAAATGGAAAAATGGAGTTAACTTTGCTCCTCCTCTTTGTGGTCTTAAACTTTATTGGGGCCTTGCAACTGGTTCTTGGTGCTTCTCAAAGCTGTGAAAAGTGAATTGATCTCTGTTTCATGTATCTCCTCTTGAACTGCACAAGAGCTGGTTCAGCTGCTGCTTTTGGGTTTCTCTCCTGGCCCATCAAACCTGATTTGTTTTGTCACACAGGCAGTCAGTAGTTAAGTGTTGGATTTTTCTCTGTAGCTAAGCATTTGTTTAAGCCACTTGTATTTATTTTGCCCTGATTTGTTGCAACATCCCTGTGGGAAAGGGAGTTTGAGCAGTCAGACTTTGGCTGGCAATGGGAGAGTTCCTTCTGATTGCATGGAATGTTAGAGTGAGGTTGTTTAAAACCAGTAAGTGTGCAAAATCCTCCAGCTGTGCTGAAATGAGGAGATGTGCAGAGCTGACCAGAGGGGAGAGAGATTTTAAGGTCCTTGCTGAAACTGGTTGGGGCTGCTGGGAAAGGCAGCAAGTGACAGGAGTGGAAAAGAGTCCAAGCACCCAAATACTGCTCCAGAAAACTGTTCCATGGTGTGCTGGGACAGTTTTTTGGGGAATTCTGCATTTAGGACCCTGAGGCTGGACTTGCAGCAGAGCTGTGTTTGGCCCCAAGGGAACTGCAGCTTTAATGCTGAACAATCAATAATGGGGTGAAACCTCTGGGGGTTGGGAACTGCAGAGTCAGTGCTGGGGCTGTGAGGCTGACCTGGTTCTGCTGGGGGGGCTCAGCTGCCCTGGCCTCATCTCCTGTGTTTAGTCACCATCCACTCCTGGTCTGCTCTCTCAGCTGAGTTTGTTCACCTGTAGCCAGGTCAGGCTGTTCCTTGGGCTCAGCTTATTTCTCCAGATCCCTTTCCAATGCCCTGTGTCTGTGCTGCAGGCCCAGAGAAAGGAAAAATCCCTCGTTGGGCTCTGACTCTGCTGCCACCTCTGGGTTTTGGGGTTTTCCCCTCTTTGTTGGGCATCAATCTCAGTATTTTCTGCAGATGGCAACTCTTGAGAGGAGCCTGCAAGAAAACCATAACAGAAGGACTCAGTGGAGGTTGAGGGGGACAAATGTCTTTGTTCCTGTCAAATGTACACAAGGAGGAACAACTTCTGAGCTCTGGTACCTCCTGCTTTCCTGGCCCTGAGCTGAGCTCAGCTGGTACCACCAGGGTTTGACCCCTGTATGGGCCATTCAGCCCAGTCCTTGTGGGGCCCTCCCAGCTCAGAACATGCTGTGGTTCTGTGAGATGGGGTGGTTCTGGGGGTGGTTCTGGGGGTGGTTTTGGGGGTGGTTCTGCAGCCTGGGGGTGCCACAGGTGCTCTTTCCCACAGGGTGAAGCCCCATTTCCGCTCCTCCAGCGGCTCAGAGCACGCGGAGGGGCCGCCCGCGCTGGGGGCAGTGCCCGGGGGGGACCTGGGCAGGGCCAGCTCCAGGAACTTCATCATGGAGCGCCACAGCAGCCCCTTAACGGGGCACCAAGACCAAGGCTATTCCCAAAAGGATTCTCCCACGGCGCAGCTGGAGCAGAACGGGGATTACGGCGTCGGCAGGGGCAGGTAAAGGGTCCTGCGTGGAGGGCAGGGGGGATCTGGCTCGGGGGAGCCACAGATCATCAGCCACGGGCACAAAGTGTGACAACCAGGAGAAAACTGACATTTGAATAAAGCACGAGGGCTGGGAGCTGCCTCATCATCCCCGGGGGTGGAAGGGGGAAATTGTTCCCATGTTTGCTCCATTCCAGGGGTGTCAGGGCTTTGACCCCTCCTGGGCATGGAGAACATCCCAGGAGTGGATCTGGGCAAGCCTCAGGGAATCCCCAGCCCGGGTTCCTGTGGGCAGAGCAGGGGCAGGCACTGCCTGAGGCTCTCTTGCCTTTCCAGGAGGAACGTGTTCCGAGGTCGGAGGAGACGGGAGGACGAGCGGGTTTCTGTAAGTTCCCCCTCCCTGGTGGCTCCCAGTGCAGGTTGGGGGCCCTGCAGTTCTGGAAGCACTGGGAGAGCCCTCAAATCCTTGGATTAAACTGGGGGGGGACACTTCTCGAGGAATGTCCCTGACACTTGCTCAGGGCTCTCCTGCTCAGCGTCCTGGCTCTTTTAACGGGCGTTCTCCCCTTCCAGAGACCTCAGCCTTCAGCAGAAACAAAGACTCAGACACCAAAGTTTGACTTGCTTGCATCAAATTTCCCACCTTTGCCTGGCAGCACAGCAAAAACCCCGGGAGAGCCTGTCCTGGAGAGCAGGATGTCCGACGTCGTGAAAGGAGTCTGCAAAGAGAAGGTGCCCACTCCAGGGGTACCCCTGTGCTGGGACTCCCTTTTGCCCTGCTAAAGGGTCCCTTTGTCAGAGCCACACACTGAGGGGCTTCAATCCCAACCTTCAGGCTGTGTCTGCTCATAGGATAGTGCATTTCCCCTGGCTTTTTGTGGGGATGCAGCCGAGGCTCCTGCAGTTCTGCTGCTGTGGGAATAAAGCAGGGAAATGAGGAGTGCTGGCTGGGGGAGTGGGAGCAGTTTGGGGGAGTGTGGGCAAGGGAACTTTCCAGATGAGTCTCTTCTTGGGGCTGGTGGGACTAAGCTTGGATGGTCAGTGGGATCCATCCTTCTCCTTTCCCCACGGTGTGATTTGCCCATGGAAAGGGGAATTGCTTTAGAGGGGACGCTCCAAAACAAGTAGAATTACCACAACCAACTTGAGCAGCCTTTGGGAATGCCCCCCTTCTCAGATGTCTTGCAGTGCCACGCTGGGGGGCAATTTAAGCCTCTCTGCCACCTTTTTACAACTTGTGCTCTGTGTCCAGGAAAGCAAAGACTCGCTGCCCTCGTGCCCGGCCCCGGTGCCCGAGGAGGAGACGCCGAGTGTGGCCCAACCTCCTGCAAGCCCCCCGAGCCACAGCGAGCCTGCAGTGCCCAGGTGGGGGGGCTGGGGCTGCAGGGACCCATGGCATGGCCTCAGCTGCCAGGGACCCCCAGGGACCCTCCTGGCCCTGCCCAGACACCCCAACAATGCCACCCTGTCCTGTTGTCCAAACCCTCCTGGAGCTCTGGCAGCCTTGGGGCTGTGCCCACTGCCCTGGGGAGCCTGGGCAGTGCCCACCACCCTCCTGGAGATCCCCCCTGACCCTGCCCAGCCATTCCCTGGATCCTCTCCCTGCTCACAGAGGTTGGAGCTGCCCCTGCAGACCCCAATGAGTGTCCCCTCAATCACCTCCTCACCCTCAGCTGCTCCTCCAGCCCCTTCCCCATTCCCATGTCCCTCCTTGGGACCCTCTCCAGCAGCTCCAGACCTTTTTCCCATTGTGGTGCCCAAACTGCCCCCAGGACTGAGGGGAGGACAATCCCCCCTCCCTCACCTGCCCAGTGACACTGGGACCAGTGTCCCCCAGGCCATGGTGCCCCTTTGAGCTGCCAGGGCACTGCTGGCTCATTTGCATGTCCCAGCAGTGTCTCAAAGCAGCGTCCAGCACAGTGGCAATAATGTCTCTTGTTCCTCCATCTGTGCCTGGCAGCTTGTCCAGAGGCCACCCGATGGGAATAACAAATCCTGGTGGGAATGGCTGTCCCATTCGGTGCTGATACAAAATGCAGCTGTGACTTCAGAGCTGGGGAACTCTTTCTGAAACTCTTTCTGTGCCAGTTGGTTTGAACATGAAACTCTTTGCTTTGTCAGCACGGTTCAGCTGGAGAGCAAACCCGAGGAAGCTCCTGCTCCCAAGGACGTGGCCAGCCAGGTGTCCCCACCAGCCTCCCTGTCCCCTGTGGGTGCTGCAAAGCCACCAAGGACAAACAGCTCCTCACCTTCTGCTCTGCCCAGTGCGGCTCCTGCTCTGTCAGCTCAGGTAAGGCCGGAGCAGGGAACGGGGTGGGGGAACCCAGGGCGCTTCCCCCAGGATGTGCTGCCGGTTCCTGGTGTCACCCCCCTCCCCTTGGGGTGTCCCTGGTGTGTAAACTCTGCTCTCCTCACCCCCCAGGAGCCCCGCAAGCTCAGCTATGCCGAGGTTTGCCAGAAGCCCCCGAAGGAGCCCCCAACCCTCCCCGTGCAGCCCCTGCGGGAGCACCGCGCCAACATCGCCGGCCCCGCGCGCGGCGAGGAGAGCGGCCCTGCGGAGAAGGCTCCGGAAAAGGCCCCTCTGGAGAAGGGTGAGGGGCGCAGCAAGGAGTGCCCCGGGTTCCGAGGCGCCCCCGGAGCCGCCAGGGGGGCGGTGGGCAAAATCAGGGACCAGAGGCGCCAGTTGGGGCGCAGATCTTCGCCTCAGGGAGCGGCGCGGCGCGCGGGGAAGGAGCAGCTGGTGCCGCCGCGCTCACCAAAGTAACAGCGGGCCAGGAGGGTCCTCTGTGGAGCTGGAGCTGTGGGAGGACGAGCAGCAGAGACACTGAGGAGGAAGGAGGCGGGGAGGGGGAATGCTGGACTGCTGGAGCTCGGTGGGAAGGAGGAGTTGTGGAGGGGGTCCCAAAAAATTCATCTCTTCAAACAACAAAAGTGATTTCGCAAATGCTGGAGGATTCCAATCACTCTAAATACAGAGAGTATAATTTTTGTATTTTTTTTTTCTTTTTGGGTTTGTTTTTAATTTGCAGAGGGTTTCCTGAGCTTGGAATCGGTTTTGGGGCTTGTGAAAAGTAGAGTTTTGACCAAGTGAAAGAATCTGGGTGGATGAGTTAACCTGTCCCTCGGCGTAGGAGGAGAAGGATAAAAGAGTATTATTTTTTTGAAGAAAAAAAAAGCATTTCTGTAAAATTAGAACTTTTTTTAACCTATTTAACATTTGGCTTGTGGGCTGGTGTGTGTGCCATGGATGGCCTTGCTTTGCAGACCCTCTGCAGCAGCCAGAGCTGAGGCCTCACTCGGTCACTGGTGATGAAAACTGAATGTACTACTGTAGTAAACCTTGTGTTTCCAGCTTGAAGTAGAGTCTCTTGCCCGTACTAATGATTCATTCAGCAAGCTTTTTTAAGGTATAACTTTTGCAGGATGCTGGTTTGTAGATGAGAGGGCGTGGACAGCAAAAGGTGTCTTGGAGGAGGCGGGAGGAGCACGTCGGAGTTTTAACTCGCCCTTTTCCCTCGCCTCCTTCCGAGGGCAAGGGCTTAGGTTTGGGCTTTTGTTTGTTTGCTTTCTTTCCTCTCTTGTTACTTTCTCTGATTTCTTCATTACAGACTTTAGTGCATTTTTCCTGAGGCAGGCCCAGGGTGGGATGGACGGGTGGCTCCACAGCTCCTGATGTGGCTGCACAAGGTAAAGAGCCAGGTAAAATTCCAGCTGCAGGGGTGGAATTCTGCCTTGCAGGTGGGAACTCTGGGCCCTCCCCATCCCCTCTGGATGGCTGGCAGCAAACCAGAGCTGGGATTTCTCTGTCCTGCCTCTGGAATAGACTGCTGGCTGCCAGAAAATCAGGGTTTCTGCATCTGGGGAGCTCGTTGTTTACAGCTCATGTAGTAGCAACTGACTTGATGTAACTGTTCAAAGTGGAACTAAAGGTGAAGAGCTGAAAGCCCCTCATGTTCAGAGAAGCTGCTGGAAAGGTGGCTCCTTGCCAGCCGTGTGTGACTGAATGTGCAACACTATTGTGCAGTAAGTGGTTAAGTTTCAGGGTGATTAATGACCCAAATAGGAACATTCAGCACATTAATCTGCCAAAAGCAGCACAGGGTTCAGAGCTGTGTGTAAAGCGTTAGGGAAAAGCAGCTTCCAGCAGTGAGAATCACATCTTTATTTTTTTTTTCCTCTTTATTTTAATTTTTTTTGGTTTTTTTTTTTGTTTTTTTTAGTGAATAGCAAGTGTACAAATTGAAAGTCGTGAGTTGTGAACACTGGAAAACTCAATTGTGATATATTCCGTAACCATCCTAGTAATATATGCTCGTGTTGCCATGGAATGAATGTAAGTGGCAGTTAAAATAACTGTGAAATTTTTCATCTTCTGAGTTAGTAGCCAGATAACCCTTGGCGACTTGGCCTCAGTAGGGATTCTCTATCAACTGCTTGGAGAACACTCATATCTATTTTTATAAATATATATATAAAGCCAGAGTTGTCATTTCTCTAACTTATTATTCAGCTTGGCAATTGCTTTGAGTTGATTCATAACACAATATAATGTATTTATGCAGGTAACTGTTCATTTCTAGGCATGGGATGTGTGTAGACCCATAGAGCAGGCTGAGTTGGAAGGGACCCATCAGGATCATCGAGTCCAACTCCTGGCCCTGCACAGACACCCCAAACCCCCACCATGTGCCTGAGAGCGTTGTCCCAACGCTTCCTGAAGTCAGACAGGCTTGGAGCTGTGCCCACTGCCCTGGGGAGCCTGTCCAGTGCCCACCACCCTCTGGGGGAAGAATCTTCTCCTGAGATCCACCCAAGCCTCCCCCACTCAGCTTTGTGCCGTTCCCTCCTGTCCTGTAGTATGTATGCATATATACATACATATATATATATATATATAAAAAACCAAAATCATAATCTCTTTTAACTACCTGTACTGGGTTTGGGAGAGGTTTTTTTTAATTTAGTGAAAAGAATCTTTGATCACATGGACAGTTTAGGGATCCTTGCAGACCCTTCTCCCTGTGCTTTGGTGATGCTGCGTGTGTTGGAATGCCAGGGGAGCTGAGACATTTCAGAGTCCTGAAATGCAGCGAATGCAAAGTTGGATTCCTTTTAAAGGCTTCTAAACAACTCCTGCAGCCAAGCTGGAACAAGATGAACCTGTAGGATGGCCACAGGTGCTCGGGGGAGACATGTCCTGGGGCTGGGAGGCTGGGGAAGCGTTGGGAGCCAAGGGCTGTTGGCTGATCCAGGCAGGAATGGGGTGGGAAGGGGCTGCTGCAGGTCTGGGTCAGAATTCCCTGATCCATCCCCTGCCAGCACAGAGTGGTGACCTGGCTGGGGCAATGTCACCTCTGCATTGATCAGAGGTGGGGACAGCCCAAGGAGCTGCAGTTGAGTGGTTGTGGGGTGATGGGGAGGGGGTGCTCTGTGTCCTGGGAGAGCATTCCCAGCGTGGCTCAAGTCAGGCTGTGCCTCAGTTTTTCCCAGCACATCCTGATTTCTCTGAGCTTGGGGCACTGGGAAGGATTTGTTTCACCCTTGTGGGCAGGGATTGCATGGAGTGTTTCCCTTCCACCGGTTCTGACTGTGCTTTGGGGTTGGTTTTTCCCCCTCTTTACTCTTTTCCACGCAGGGGGAAATTCCCAGGTCGATCCAGAGGCTGTGGAGCCACAGTGGGGTGGGAGTTCTCCCTCACTGGGATTCAGGGACAGGCTGTTCCCTTCTCCTCCTCCTGCTGGGCTTGGGCAGGGGTTCGTGTCCCTCCCCACCAGTTTGCCTCTTGAACAGACTGGGGAAACTGGGGCAAAGCAGTGGTTTGGAGCCAGACCCAGTCCTGGATTTCAGTGGGGCTGGATGGTTGTGTGAGCAGGGCTGAAACCATCCCTGTTGGGGGCACTTGAGGTGACACCCATTCCTGGGGTTCCTCTGGGATGTGAAGCCAATTTGTCCTGCTCTGCTGCTGTTTCAGTTCCAGGAGCTGCAGATCCCACTTGACTTTCAGTTTTAGGAACTGTGTCTTGTTTTGGGGCCTGGTGATTTTTCGGTAGTGGCAGAAACAACTTCCCAGTTCAGTTCTTTTCCAAACTGTTGGGCGTGGAAAGGATTGGGCCACTCTCTTGTGCTTGTGCTGGGGAGTGAAAGGAGGAGAAATTCTTTGCATGTGATAGATTAAAAGTGCAAAAAAAAGTTCTATTTCTTTGGATTTCTAACATTGAGTTAGTTTTATAGTATCTTACATTCCTGCTCTCGTTGTTTTGTTTGTTTTTTTTTAAAAACTTAGCCTGGCACAGTTATGATGGTGCAGTTTTAGCTGTAGGTTTAAAAAAAAAAATAATTAAAAAATACTGAAAAAAAAAATACTAAAAAAATAAAGTAACCCACTTATTAACCAGAAGAGAAAGATGATACTGTGGCAGATCAGTAGCAAATAAGTGACTTAATCAATGCTTTACTGTAGTTACATAGCTATGGCCTTACTTCTTTGTCGATATCAGCTTAATTGTCTTGAGACTGTCTGCGATTTTTACTGTGCCCAGGGCTCCCTGGGCTGAGATATCTGGTATGTACAGATGATATTTTAAATTTGTAAAATGCACCATTGTATTACAGACGATGCAACAGAAATGCACTTCGGGGGGAAACGGCTTCTGATGAGTTTTTTTGTAAATCCTTGATTACTACAGATATGCAATAGAGTTTTTGTTTCTAATTTTGATATTTCCTTCTGGAACGTAAGATTGTTGCCATTAATCTGAATGATTTATCATGCTCTTCTTTGCGTGTATATATTACATATAGTCTGAGCTTCCTTTAGGATGGTACATCAGTTTGGGTTGGTGTAGTATTTTAGTTGGCTCTTCTCTTAAGTGCCTTTAGCTCAGGCACTTCAAGAGGTTCATTGAGTCTGTTTTTAATGTACAGTTGGGAGGACTTGAAATGGAGTTAAAGCAACTTATTTCTGAAAAAAAAAAATAAAAAAAAAATCCATCTGCAAACTTAACCTGTAACAACTTTAAAATTTTATATTTAAGAACCAGAGGTTTATTTTTATGGAGCTTCAGTTAATGGATACAGTTTCCAAAAAAAAAAGAAAAAAAAAAAGCAACTTCAAATGTAAACAGACTGTGCATAAATGGGTTTTGTTCTAATTTTTATAGAATACAAAAATATTCAGATAATATATTGAGCTTGAGTTCCTACAGACATCTTGTTCCTCCCGGATGGATCCAGCTTCCCCTTGGCATTGACGATCTCTCTTCAAAGCGGTAGGAAAGGAGAAAAAAAAGCAACTTTATCTGGCTTTTAGACTGTCTGTTCTGATTTATTCCTGTTGTCAAAACTGTCCAAAACAAAATTTGTGTAAAGTAGGTTCATGCTTTAAATGTTCAAATGATAATACATGTATTTGTATTTGTTTTTGACATTGCCAAGGTGCTATGGGAAATTGAAATAACAGTTAGAAAAATAAAGCTGATTTAAAAGAGAAAAAAAAAAAACACCAAAAAACCAAAAAACCAAAAAAACCCTAAAACACAAATCCCTGAGCTCTTGGTCGTGTGTGGCTGGTGGGGTGGGGTGACCTTGGAATTGTTGGTGCCCTGGGCTGGGCTGGGGGGATCTCTCGGCCCCAGGGGGGATTGGGGGGCTCAGAATCCCAGGGAGGGGTTTGAGCCCAGAATTCCAGAGGGGGTCAGGCTGGAAGGGCCCCCAGTGGGGTCAGCAGCTCCAGGGGGGCCATCCCAAGACCCATGGGACAGGATTGGGTCCAGGTGGGTCTGGAATATCCCCAGCCCCTTTCTGGTCCCTTCCTGGGCTCACAGTCAGAACTCCTTCCTTGTGTTCATCTCTTTGAGCCCCCTCCTCTTGTCCAGAGCCCCCCGAGCCCCCTTGGACATCCATTCATCCCAGGGATGGAGCCCCTCTTGGGGTCTCCTCTGGAACAGCTCTGTGTCCCTCCTGTCCCCAGGGAGCCAGAGGTGACTGGGATTGGGGCCGTGGGGATGGGGAGTGGGTATGGGGACTGGGACCGGGAGTGGGGACTGGGAGCAGGAACAGAGTGACCCCAAGACCAGGACCAGGATGGCTCCGGGACCAGGAGCATCTCCAGTACTGGGGATCTTGAGTGGGACCAGAGCCTGGGAACAGCTCCAGTGCCATTCCCATCTCATGTTCCCCCATCCCCATTCTCTCTCCCATCCCCACATCCCATTCCCCATCCCTGCTCCCAATCCCCCATTCCCATAACCATACATCCCTCCCCATATTCCCACATTTCCCACTCCCCCATTCCCATCCCTCCCCACATTCCTGCAGTCCCATATTCCCTCATTTCCATCCCCAATCCCACATTCCCATTCCCCCATCCCTATATTCCCCCATCCCATTCTCCCATTCATTCCCACATTCCCTCATATCCCCCATCCCTCCCTACCTCCCTTCATCCCCACATCCCTATTCCCCTATTCCCATATCCCCCCATTCCCATATTGCTCCATTTCCATATTCCCCCATATCCCCCAACCCGATATACCCCCATCTTTCCCGATATC